>CM053272.1:23904669-24373171 GCA_028583415.1 Protea cynaroides
ATCGGACCTAAACCCTAATAACTTAATAACAGTAAACGTTGTTAGTAATTATGATTATGTGTAATGGTGTTTGTGCATACTCGCATGTCATCTTTACTTTCAGTTATTATATTGTTCATGCATACTCGCTATGCTAGGATGTGATTGTTAAGCATGTGATTGTTTTCGTTGGTGTGTGGAATGGGAAGGGCTTGGGGTCTGGGATTATTCCTCGCACTAGCACATTGTCGTATTGCTTCTGTCTTAGCATGCTTGGTGCAGCTAGGGTATCAGGGGGAGGAAGTGGCACTGTGGTCTCCGGCCTAGCCACTAGACTCGAGCCCTATCTCTATGTCGTAGGGAGCTGTGTGGGGATAGGGCCTATTGTGATGACATATAGGATTGGTTAGTTGCGAGCCCAGTTTGTAAGCCCTCGCCAATAGGGGCTTATGTGTTGGAATGGGTAGGGTATTAGGGGAAGTGTTGGCGGTGTGTGATCCTAACACTTTAGCTTTATCTCTATTTCATGGTGGGTGCATGTGGGACGATAGTGGTGTTTGATCCATTAGACGGATTCACACACTCGTGTATAGAGGTGCGGTGGCCGCCAATCCTTTCTATAGCACATTGCAAACTTAAAACCAGACCATAATGTGAATGTTATTCATGCATGTTGTTTGTTCATTGTCTGATTTTATTACTGAGCGAAGTTGTGAGCTCAGCCTTGTGTACACACTATTTTTAGATGTTGATGTAGGTTACAATGTGGAGGACTACGTGGATGCTCCAGTATATGAAAGAGTTACTGCCCTGAAAGTGCAAGCAGGGGAGGACGAACATGACGCTTCATGCGAGTGCCCTTATTGCGTGTACCTCTAGGATGGTTTTAATTTATTTTATTTATTTCAATTGGATTTTATAAATAGTGTAAGGATATTTATTTATGTTTGGATATTTGAATAATTGGATGACTTATTTAATTTATCAATAGAGTACTCAGTTTATTTAATTTAAAACTTTCACTGTATTTATTTATATTTTGATTGTGGTTATATACAATAGTTTGTGTTAGTGGACACAGTCTTTGTCACACCCCAATTCTGGTCTATTCAGAATGATGTGATGAACCGCTAAATAACCAACGGTTCAACCAGGATCTCAAATAGGCTATCTCTGCATTATCCAAACTTACACACATCCGTAATCATAATCAGAGTAAATACACAATAGCGGAAATCTTATAAATAAATGAACTGAGAACTAAGATGATATCAATAATTTAAAAGCAAATTATTTTGTTTCCAACTGAGACATAAATATTTAAATATCAAATACAAGTCTTTATTAAATTCAATAAAAGAAACCTATAAAATATCTAATCAAATACACACGAGTTGCACTCGCAAGAGGAGTCGTGTGTATCATCTTCAGCTCCAGCTTCCATAGCTGCCACGTTCCCGTACGCAGACGCATTCATATAGTCTTCAACGGTATAACCTGCATCATCAACTAAAAATATTCGACGTCGAGGGGTGAGCACACATCACGGCTCAGTGAGTAGCCAAAACAATGCAACAATACATATGCATGCAAAAATCAATTTATATCTTTGGTCCGGTTTAAAGTTTGCAGTATGCAATAGAAAGGTTTAGGTAGCCAAAGGTCGCGTTTATTGACTCCGCCTCTATACACGAGTGTGTGACGTTACCCGAAGATCACGTTTATCGTCAACTCACATGCCCCCAATCATGAACATTATATAACAAAGGTTACGTTTATTGCTATATAGTGTCATACCAACACGTAAGCCCCTGTTGGCGAGGGTCGCAAACCGGGCTCGCAACTAACCAATCCTAATGCCAAATAGTGTATCCAAGGCCTTACCCCAAAGATCCCTCGAATGCGCATAGAGATAGAGCTAAGGCCCCCCGGTAGAGTCAGAGATTACAAGGACCGAGACCACCTCCCCTGATACTCTATGACATAATAGTTCTGCTAAAGTAATGGCGATACGACGATGCCAATGCACAAGACTTGAGTTAGAGATAGAGCTTGTAAGAACCATGTTCTAAAACCGGGTCTAAACCATGGTTTTATGTGATGACAGGTGTTCCAATTATAACCGGACCGGAGGGCGAAGCCGGGTGACGAACCACTCAAAGTTCAAGTAAGAAAAACTGTAAAAATGCCTAAAAAACTCATACCGGTCTCACTATACCGGTTGCAGTATAGTGCAACCGTTATGTGCCACCGGTATGGGCATATAATGCCCATAATGCCATACTGGCTTCACCATACCGGTTGCACCATAGTGCAACCGGTATGTACCACCGGTATGGTATACCGGTTGGAACTATACCGGTTTGAGTGAGCTTGGGGTCTCCAACCGGTATGTCCAACCGGTATGCCTGACTCGGCCATGTCTCTCGAATGGAAACTTGGAAAATTTCCATTCGAGGAGAAACCTTCCTTGGACGGTCTCCCTCTATTAATAGAGAATGTGACATTCCATTGCTCCTTCTCAAACCCTCTCTTGTCCGGAGAAGATCCGAGAAGGAGCAAGAAGGAGGTAGCCCCGCCCAGGAAGGAAGAGTACATCGCCAACCGACAATGCCGGTAAGTGCTCTGTATTGTTAGTTTTGTTAGGAGGTCGGATCGAAGCCGCGAAGCGGCGCAATGATCCAAAAAGGAGCATGGCTCCCACTGTTCTCCCTCATTCGAATCTAACCTAGGTTCATACGGCAATATAGCCGAGATTAGAAGGCCAATATAGGGTTTATACTTAGAAAAGGGTAGGGGAAACCCTATAGAGACCTAACGGTTAGCCGAAAAGGAGGGGAGATCCGAGATCTCGCTCTCGGATCCAAACCACAGGGTATACCGGATGGACTATGAGTCCAGCAGTATGGCCTTGCGGTATATACCGCAGGCACATACAGGTCTCACTCAGTGAGATCTGAGTGAGACCGGTAAGTGCAACCGGTATATACCGATTGCAGTATGTGCAACCGGTATGGTGCAGCCGGTATACATACCGGTTGCATCATACCGGTCTTACTAGATTGAAACCGGTATGTGCAGCCGGTATGGGTTTTCGAGCCTGGTTTACTTGGCCAAACCTGGTTCCGACCCCTGAAACTCTAATGAATGAATTCTAACCTAAAGATATGATTATATAGGACCTGTAGACATTGTGAGTAAGCTCTCTGACGCAGAGCGGGATCAGTATCGCGCGTCAGGTAAGGAACAAGACTCCAAACCTAAATAACTAATCTACAGTAAACCTTTGTAATATATTTATGTTACTGTGAATTCTCATTGCTTGATGATTGTGCATCTCACATGCCATGTAGTTGTGCTTTTAATTGTTATATCTTCATGCATTTCATATGCTAGGACTGATGGATGTTAGGCATGTGTTTGTTTTGGTTAGTGTGTGGAATGTGAAGGGGATGTGCCCTGGATATATCCACAGCTAACACTTTTCTCGTATCGCCCTTACCTTAGCAAACTCAGTGCGAATGGGGTATCAGGGGGAGGACATGAGATTGTGGTTCTTCCTGCCCACCAGACTCGAGCCCTATCTCTATGTCGTAGGGGGTTGTGTTGGGGTAGGGTTATATAGTCTTTACCTTAGCGGACTTGGTGCGAATAGGGTATCAGGGGGAGGACGTGGGATTGTGGTTCTTCCTGCCCGCCAGACTCGAGCCCTATCTCTATGTCGCAGGGAGTCGTGCTGGGGTAAGGATAATGATATTGTATTGACATCTAGGACTGGTTAGAAACAGAACCCACTTGCAAGCCCTTGCCAATAGGGATTTAGGTATTGGTACGGTATGGGGTATCAGGGGGAGGACGTGGGATTGTGGTTCTTCCTGCCCGCCAGACTCGAGTCCTATCTCCATACCGGAGTGAGTGATGTGGGGCAACAGCAGTAGTGTGGTAGGTGCCTGACTATTGCGTGTGCTCACACACTCGTGCATGGAGGTGCGATGGCCGTCAAGCCTTACCATAGCACATTTACAAGTTATACCGCCCAAATTGTAATGTTATCTCATGCATATTGTAATCGTTGCATTGGTCTTGTACTTACCGAGCTATGTTGTGGTGCAGGTTATATATATATATATATATATATATATATATATATATATATATATATATATATATATTCTTTTTTTCAGATTTGGATGCAGGGTACACTATTGACGACTTCATGGCTGCTCTAGCGTACAGCACAGTGGCTGCCTTGGACTCTCAGTCAGTGGAGGACGAGCATGATGCGTCATGCGAGTGCTCATTCTGTGTCTTTTCTCAGTGATAGGTTTATTTTCAGTTAAGGCTTTGTAATAAATATATTTAAATTTGATGGATGATGGAATAAGTTGGATATTTATTTTAAGTTACAATTAGATCTCGACACATTTATTTATTTCCGCTGCTATGTATTATATCTCTGATTTTGTTAGATTGCTTGGGAATGATTGGTTGACACGGTCTATTGAGATCCTGGTGTGAACCGTGGTTTAGAGCCGGTTCACTCACACTTCTGGTTCATCCGAAATTGGGGTGTGACAGAGCTAAAGTGCTGAGACCCGCCAAAGGTTAACGTTTATTGACGTTCTCATCACACCTCCCCTGATACTCGCTCGCATCAAGCACATCAACCACACACATACAAGCACATGCCTATTCCTATCATCATCATCATCATCATGTTATAAACAATAAAGTAAATATGCATGAACAAGTAATAGAAATATTGGATGGCATGCTGTATGCACATTACAAACATATTCGCATAGAATCAAGCAAAGCACAGGACTCAAGAAATAGAAAACAGTTTATTATTAACCAATTTAGTTTGGAGTTAAGGTTCCTCACCTTAGCTTGCTATAGATACTTTTCCAAGCTTTAAAATCATCTTTATAATGTTTATTATATTGCTAGAAGACCTAACAAAGTCGATAGAATTTAATTAGAATTTATTCGGAATTAAAAACTACTCTGTTAACTGAGGGTCGAAGGTAGGGTCGATGCTAGGGTCGATGGGTCTATCGACCCTCCCCTCTTTCTGGACTTCCCGAATGCTGAGGGTCGATGGTCAGGAACACCTAGGGTCGGATGGTCATCGACCCTCGGTGCGACCCTTGGTGCACTTTGGTCTAATTTCCATTTTTTAGTCCATTCTTCATGTTTGGGGTCCTATGGCTTACTCCTACATCCCATTCTACATTCATTCCATGGTCTGAAGCCATGTATAATCCATCTAAATAGTTTTTATGCATTCTCCTATGGTTTCCATGAAAACCTAACCATAGCTTGATGGTTTTGGGTTTCTCCGAGATCACTCTCTCAACATTAACTAATCTAAGGTCAGTCGAAACTTATGGAATTAGTATCCATACCTGATAAGATTAATCTTTCTCTGGAACTCTTCTCTTTTGACTTAATTTCTCTTCCTTCCCTTTCTTCTTCCTCTTTCCTTCTCCTCTCTTTCTCTCAATTCGATTAGGGTTGTGAAAGGAGTGAAAGTGGCTTAGGGACGTCCTTTAAATAGAGTAGGAATATCCTAAAATAAGTCTCATTGGGATTTGGAAAGAATCCCAATCGAAAAATATAGAAATTTCATAATTTCTATATTCGGCAGAAACCAAAGGGTCGATGGGAGGGTCGATGATCCCGTCGACCCTGGGGTCTTAAGCTGTCCGACCCTCCCTTCAAAACTGAGGGTCTGACTCTCTGTTTTGGGAGGTCCGACCCTGCTTAGCTGGGTATGCGACCCTTCCCTATTTTAAGTGTTTTTGGGTCGATTTGATACCTGGGATCTCGATCTCCTTCACGCCCTTGGTCCATTTGACTCGACCATGATGGGTAAACCTGGTTCAAGGTGGTAAGACCGGGTTAGATTGACACGGGTCTTACAGTCTTATTGAGATCCTGGTGTGAACCGTTGGTTTAGTAACGGTTCACTGACACTTCTGGTTCAGTCGGAATTGGGGTGTGACAAAGAGTTAGACAATTTCTCAATTAATGCTGCAGATATAAACTGTTCTGGTAGTGACATTCCCTCTTTTATAAGGCTTGTTATCAAAACTTGGAACACGTTCATTTCCATGGACACACTCAAATCTTCTTTCATTTTGAAATTTAAGAAGTTTGTAGTTACATACTTCTTATACCTAGTATCTTCTAGAGAATATTTTTTGTCAAGAACCTCCCATATGGTATAAGCATAGTAATAGGAAGAGTACACATTGTATAGATCATTGGTCATAGCATTCAGGATTCTGTTCTTGCACTAAAAGTCAGCATTGATCCATGCAACCCTCTTGGATATCATTTCAGGGTCATCAGATTTTTCATGTATCTTCTCAGGAAGGGCAAAGATAGCTCCCAGTTGGGACAAGGCGAAGTGCATCATCTGTCTCCAACGCTTGAAATTTGAACCATTAAATGGCTTAATATTGTCAAATTCAGACACGATGCACATTTTCCCATGGCAGACCCAACTTCAGTGGTTACACCAGATTCAGCCATGATAACAGTTACTACAATATATAACAGAATTACTGTCTTAAGATTGTTATCTATAATGCTATAATAGAGCAACAGTTATATATTGTACAGACTAGAATTATATGAAAAAGTAATAATTATCTAATAAATAATAGTCACATATATATATATATATATATATATATATATATATATATATATATATATATATACTATAATCATATAGTTAAATCTGAAACATACATAAAATAAATGTAACAATGCATACCTTATAAGCACAAGCTCGAAGTTTTAAAAAAGGGTTGAGTCTTATTGGTACACTCTCTTTAAGACTGTATTTGCCTTCTATTGGTGTAGTAGGTTTCCTGCAAATCTGCTTATAGGATAAAACAACCCTTATGTAGGTTACCCACCCAGCACGCACACACTGTCAGGCATATGCAAATCTGATGGCTAAGATCAATTCCTTTAGAAGAACAACGAATCGTGACTCTCCGATTAAACATAATAGGAAGAGAGAGAGAGATGGAGAGGAAGAGAGAGAGAGAGAGAGAGAGAGAGAGAGAAATCATATTGATTTCGAGTGAGTTTGAAGCATGGGGGGCTCTATTTATAGGGCCCAAGTACCTCTTGGAAGTGTCCACTGGATGGGGTGTGACCCTCCAGATGGACCATCCAGATTGATCCAGATCTCAGATCCTGAAATCAATGGTTCAGATGGCACCATTTTATGTGTAGAGATTACATAAACCCTTTCCAAAAGGGTATCCAGGTAGGAGTGTGTCCGAATCCGACAAAAACCCATAGCTCGTAGCCGCAGCCCCCGCCCGTGCCCTCGTCGAGGCCACGGTCTTCGTCGTGATCCGATCCGACGTACTCGTGTATGTGAGTCAACCGAGCATTGCTTCCTTTTCGAGGCTCAGAAGATAGACGACACTTCCTACAAATAAAGACCTCTCCTCCACAATTCTTAAGTAATATGAGACTAAAAAGTCTTATATTGAAAAAACCAATACAAAATCGAAAAACAAAATTTTTGCCCAAAATAAAAACCAAATTATGATATAAAAATAAAAAGGCAAGTTTTGAATTTAAATCATTTTAAACTTTTATTTGGAAAATTTTTTTTGACTTTTGATTTTTTTCCAACAAATTAAGTTTTACAACTAATCCTTCCAACATTATGATCCACAGTAGGATGTGGAAATGGTGAGCTCGTTCATATCCATACGTATGCTCATGAGGAGATGGGATCCACACGTTTTTTCTGTTGGCCCCACATGACCTGGGAAAAAATTTCAAGAGTGGGTTCACCTAATATCACAGCGAAGGCTTCACAATAAATTCCATCTTTGACCATGAGATCTCGTATTTCTGTAACCCATGCTCTAATATTGTCACCATTGTCTCGCTAGGAAGTCATAATCTTTAAGGTATTGGGAATACTAAACCACCATCATAAGAAGAGTATATTCTGCAACATTGCTATAAAATGGATTAATAAAAATCGTAACCGAATAGATTTATACGCGTAGAATCAATGATATATATGGCATAGGCTACCATTGTTTGTAGATTCTTAACACTTTGGAGTCTAGGGCTGCATTTGGTATGTATCGATCCTTGGAATGCATTTTAACCTTAATGCTGAAGAGTGCATTCTAAGATGAAATAAAACAATACCGTTCGGAATAATTGTTTAAGTAATCGGTATTTGGGGCCAGACCGGTCTAGGCCGATGTCAATATTGACTCTGTTTTTTGCCTTTTTGAGATCGGAAAATATGTTACAAGTTTTTATTAATTTTCTAATGTAAATGGCCGACATACAATTGATTCCCTTAGATGATTGACATCTATTGCAAAAGAATAAAAAAAAAAATTAATAAAAACTTAGTGGGTCGGTTCAGCCAGTCCAGTGGCCGATTTAATATTGAGACCGAGTCTAGAAAATTGACCTGAATCAATGATACAATCAACCATTTGAATCATATTTTGTATATATTCTCATTCCTAGATCATGAATGCATAAAAAGATACCAAAACACTCAAAAGGGCTAAGAAAGAGCCCCATTTAATAATGATATGGACACACAAATTCTCTATTCCACACACAAACTCATTTGAACAAGAAGTAAAACCAGACGTTGGCGGCTGAATGTCGGAGATATATACTACCACGAACTCTCTCATATTTATGGATTTTTAAAATTCCCATTTTGCCTCTTAGTAACTCAATTTCGACGAAATATATAAACGATGGACTTAGGATTCTTTTTTTCTCCCATAAGGATAGGGATAATCGATGCCAACATCAAAAGGTTAACTAACCCATGGTGTCACGGATCGTCATACATCCAGGGAATCACACATACACACGATGTGATACTAAACCTGCAAAAACACACAGCGTGACGTTTCTTTTGATTAAAAAAACGATTAACCAACACATGATGTCACAAAATGTCATACATCTAAGGAATCACAAGGGAATCACACATGCTTACAACGTGGTACTAAACCTACGATGGCACACAACTTAATTGATATTTTTTTTTGGTAAAGAAAAACGATTAACCAATACATTGTCAAGTTTCCAATTTAAAAATTCAAACTACTAAGTGGATGAATTTTTCATAATTAAGATCTCAATATTCCAATCTCATTAGTAAAGTGGGATTATATTCCCAATACTTTCTCTCACATGTAATTCCATCATTAGGTGATATATATGTGGTATTTTTCAGGTGTCTGATCAAGCCTGTTCCTCTGACCATAGTGTATTTTTTGTGTATCTGACATATATGAAATATTTTTCAGTGATTGGTTAAGACCATCCTCTAACCATAATCCCTATTTTATGGTGTCTCTTTTGGTGACATTTTGTTTCTTTTTGTTTTTTTTCTTTAAGATTATTATACTATGTCAAGTTTTTATATCAAAAATTTAAACGTGTAAACGGAGGGATTTCTTTTGGAGACATTTTGCTTTTTATTTTTATTTTTATTTTTAATTTTTTTTTAAGATTATTATACTATGTCGGACTCCGTAAAACGTGAGTCCACATCGTCTCCTCCCAATGATTTTGGGAGGACATGGCAACCTATCTCGGATGACTGCCACATGGCTTTCGGGTGAATCTAAGACCCACGTCTGAGCCGACAACCTCTGTCGGCTCGGCTTGTCGGCTGGGTGTCGGCTCAGACGTGGGTCTCAAATTCACCCGAGAGCCATGTGGCAGTCATCCGAGATAGGTTGCCATATCCTCCCAAAATCATTGGGAGGAGACGATGTGAATACGTAAAACGTACATAGTGACTATTGTAACACGATAGGATTACACTCAATCTGGACCCCGTTGAAGCAAGCAAATACGACTCGATCAAGGACAGAACCAGAAAAATATAATTGGACCTGTCAGTCTTGGGGCCCCACCCTTCGTTTTCTCTCTGTCTCTTTGATAGCTTTTCACTTTAAACCTTTATTCCTTTCTCATTTTCGTAGCTTTACAGGTCAGCCGTCCACTCGACCCCCGACATTATTGTGCCCAAGAAAACGTATCATGATGTGTGAGCCATTATCCTTTTATTTATTTATTTATTTTTTCATAGTTTTCCCCTTTTGCATTTTCATAGCTTTGCATCATTTTGTCATGCTTTTATATAAAATGTTTACCAGCTTCATGTCTCTCGGTGTTCTTTCACCATATATCAAGAGGGCCAATGGCATTACCCATACTCTTGTTAGGAGGGTTTAATCATACAAGGATGGTTAGTTAGCCTTTGTACGTTTCATGTAATTTTGAAAATTGTATTCTGATTTCTATGACTGTACCCTGTGTTTTGAATGAATTGATTTTTTCTTTACTGCCCAAAAAAAGAAAAAAAAGTTAGTCTTCACAAAATTATTGCCCACTTCTACAGTTGGATGTGGAAATGATGAGCATGTATAGGAAATTCTTATTAGGCACAGTGTGCAATAAATTATAATGTATATGACCATCTAACCTTAGAAGTCAGTTAGTTGTGCTGGGGTGATGAATGGAGATGAACTCAAAGATCAAGATGAATGGAGATGAACTCAAAGACCAAGACTGCGAAAGAATTGCAAATTTTCAGTTTGACCATTAGAGATGCTGTGATGAAAATAGGCCGAGTTGGCGAAGGGTGAAAAGCAGGCATGCCCATGTTGAAGGAAAAAAACAAAGCTGTTTTAGGTTTAACTTGTTCCTCTGACCATAATCCATTTTTTGTGTATCTGACATATATGAAGTTTTTTTTCAGATGATTGGTTAAGACCATCCTCTAATCATAATCCTTATTTTGTGGTGTTTTTTTTTATGATAATTTTTTTTTTTTTTAAGATTATTATATTATGTCAACTTTTTAACTCAAAATTTAAACCTTTTCTTTTGGAGACATGCTTTTTTTTTTTTTTTTTTTTAAGATTATTATACTATGTCGGACTCCGTAAAACGTACATAGTGACTGTTGTAACACAATAGAATTCTTTGTATAACACTCAATCTGGACCCTGTTGAAGCAACCAAATACAACTCGATCAAGGACAGAACCAGAAAAATATAATTGGACCTGTGAGTCTTGCGTCCCCACCCTTCGTTTTCTCTCTGTCTTTTTGATGGCTTTTCACTTTAAACCTTTATTCCTTTCTCATTTTCGTAGCTTTACAGGTCAGCCGTCCACTCGACCCCCGACATTATTGTGCCCAAGAAAACGTATCATGATGTGTGAGCCATTATCCTTTTATTTATTTATTTATTTTTTCATAATTTTTCCCTTTTGCATTTTCATAGCTTTGCATCATTTTGCCATGCTTTTATATAAAATGTTTACTAGCTTCATGTCTCTCGGTGTTCTTTCACAATATCTCTAGAGGGCCAATGGCATTACCCATACTCTTGTGGGTTTAATCATACAAGGATGGTTAGTTAGCCTTTGTACGTTTCATGTAATTTTGAAAATTGTATTCTGATTTCTATGACTGTACCTTGTGTTTTGAATGAATTGATTTTTTCTTTACTGCCCAAAAAAGAAAAAAAAGTTAGTCTTCGCAAAATTATTGCCCACTTCTACAATTGGATGTGGAAATGATGAACATGTATAGGAAAATTCCTATTAGGCACAGTGTGCAATAAATTATAGTGTACATGACCCAATCGCAAGCTGTTTTAGGTTTAACTGAAAAGGAGGTATAATTTTTTTTTTTAATATAGACTATCATTCATAACCTAAAAGATCACATCATTTATCAACACATACAATGAAAGACATAATATTTTACATAATAACAAAGTTGGTGGTTAAAATGTTCTTTATAATAATTACATTGAGTTCTTTATGGATATTCATTAGTTCACTCTCATACATTATTTAAGGATGAAAAGTATTCTTCTGTGCCTTTGGGTTTACTATTTTAAACCTCCGGACTTGTAGTTCTACGCGTAACGGTTTCAACTTTTCAATTCACTATTCGCTGCTTTAGACACATGACTATCTAATCTAAGATCTAATCTATAAATGAATATTCATGCAATGTATTTAGTTTATTATGTGAATGTATAGTTTTGCCATGTCTTAAAGATGTTCTCGAAACTTCCACACCTCATTAAACTTGTCGAGGCATTAGCTATCCTATGATTGTTATGTTTCTCACTGAGTATGTAGCTCATTCCTTTGTTACCATGTAGTTTTCAGATGCTATTGTATTAGTCCTAGTTGAGCCGTCAGGCTCTTAAAGAAAAAAAAAACCCTCAGTTAACGAACGATCCTAAGCCCAAGGGGCATCAGATGTAGAAAGAATGATGTATTCTTCTCCTTTTTTGCATCCACCATTCATTTCTACAGACCCTTCTTGTGCAGATTGGGGTTTCATATGCCTACTACTGTTACCACTGCATGCAGGTTCCTCACTTATTATGATGATTTTTTAAGATTTTTGACTGAATATCAGAGAATGAACGAAGGGTATCAATATTGAACCGAAACTGTTGAATCAAACAAACGAATTGAACCATATTTAATTGGTTTGGTTTTAATTTTATATAATGAAAATCTATTTGGTTTCGATTTTGAGCAGAATATCAATGGTTTCAAACTGATCACAAATTAATAAAAACGAGCTTATAAAAATAATTTAAGTGGTCTATGAATTGTCTTTAAGATTCTTCTTATGGTTCTTTTAAGAATGAAAACTGAGGATCAATTGTCCAAATCAAAAGTAAGTTAATCTAAATCAATACTGGAGGCTCATGATAATTTTATGATAATTTTCAACCCAATATTTACTCATTTCCTTTGACCACTGGATATCCTGTGCATGCTTCTCTAAGTTATCCTCCAATATTGCCACCACTGTCTTCGCAGGGAAGTCAAGGGCTTTAAGGAATACCACACCACTGCCATAGAAAGAGGTTTTTTTGTAATGTTTTTATAAAATTGATTAATAAAAAAACGTAAATGGACTAATTTACACCTATAGAATGAATGATATATATGGCATAGGCTACCATTGTCCGCTAGTTCTTGACTCTTTGGAGTCTATGGCTGTGTTATTGGTATATATTTTTGGAATGCATTCTAACCTTAATGCTCAAGAATGCATTCTAAGATGATAAAAAGGAATCTTTGGTATCTTTGTTCAATTAATCGGCATTGGAGGCCGGATTGGTCTAGGCCAATGTCAATACCGATCCGATCGCTATCCAGATTGGTTGGTATCGACGTTTTGCCTTCTTGAATTTGAATCAAAAAATGATCCATACTGTTTTTTTAATTAAAAAACTATGTTTCAAGTTTTTATTTTTTATTTTTTATTTTTTATTTTTTTTTATTGTAAATGGTGGATACACAAATGATTCCTTAGATGATTGACATGTATCATAAAAGAATTTAAAAATAACAAAAACTTAGCAAATCAGATTGTCCAATCCAGCGGTCGATTTGATCTTGGGACTGCTACTAGAAAATGGGCTAGAATCGTGGATACGCATCAGCCATTTGAACCATGTTTTGTTTGTATTCTCATTTTTGAATCGTGATATGCATAGATGATACCCAAGACACCCAAAGGGGTAGGAAAATTTAGCCATGATATGGACACAGAAATTCTCTATTCTATACATAAACTCATTTGACCAAGAAGCAAAACCGGACGCTGGCTGTTGAAAGTCAGAGATATATAAACTACCACGAACTCTCTCATATTTATGGATTTTTAAAATTCCTATTTTTCCACTTAGTAACCCCATTTGGATTGAAACATATAAGCAATGGATTATTATTATTATTATTTTTTTTTTAATTTTTTTTAAGGATAGAGACAACAGATGCCAACACCTAAAAAATTAAAAAATAATAAAAAAAATTAACCAACTCATAGTGTCGCTGAACATTATATATTTAGGGAAACACACGCATGCACATGATGTAAGACTAAACCCACTAATGAGGGCACATAGCATGACATATTTGTTGGTAAAGACAAGGACAAGCCAATGCTAAAAGGGTTATACAATGCATGGTTTAGCACTTCATGTATCCAAAGGAAACACACACAGATGTAGGATTAAACCCGTGACGGACCTCTATTGGATTTGGATCCACATCGTCTCCAATTGTTGGAGGATTCCAGTGCTGATCCAACAGCTGGAATTCCTCCGACGCCGGAGGAGGAATTCCAGTCGTTGGATCAGCGCTACAGGGATTGGAGACAATTTCTGTTGGATTTACTTATCCATCAAAATCAGATTTAAGGTCCAACCATAGTTAGTAAATGCATGTATAATACGTGTATTAAACGCGTACTGTTTTTTTAAACGAGTTTTTTCGTATTTTTCTTAATATACATAAAGAGTCTTGTAAAGTTTTTTTTTTAAAATAATGAAACGTATTATACACATTTAATACACGTATGGCATATTAAACATGTATAATACGTTGATAATTTTAAAAAAATAATAAATTAAAAAACAAATTGTAAAAAAGAACCGTAAAGTCTAATGTCGTGGGTTCTATTCCCCAAAGTAAAACAAAACCCTTTGTCCCTTCCACGGCCGTCAACGATTCCAGCGGCTAAGTCCTAAACTCACATTGTTCCCCAAATCCCTTCCTTGTCGACTTAATCCCCAAATCCCTTCCACAGTTGTCGACGTGCAAGGTTCCTGCAAGCATATGAGCTGTTTGCGGCACTGCCAATTTGAGCTTTGGTCTTCTGCATATAATACGTTTCATTATTTAAAAAAAAAAAATTACGAAACTCTCCACGTATATTTGGAAAAATACGAAAAAAATAGTTTAAAAAAAGATACATGTATAATACGTATATTATACGCATATTTATTAACTAAGAACAAGAGATTCAAAAGCTCTATAGTGTTTTTTTTTTTTTTTTTTTTTGTTTGTTGATAAAAATGGCTTTACAGTGTTGAACCCATTGTTAGTAAATACTTATTGTGAATTTTTACACATTTTATATGTGAAGACTTTTCAGAACTATAATATTTTAGTTTTTATGTTTGATTGGATGATGGTTTTTCACTTTATATGTTCAATGGGATGATAATTTTGTGTGGGATTTCATGTATTGGAAGGTTTTTTATTTATAAATTCTATTTATATGTTAATATTTTATTTGTTGAATGTTATAGATCTTTATTGCATAGTGAATATATGTCTGTATTTTCAGTCTCGATTTTTATACATGCTATCGTATTAAATACGTACCATATTAATATCGTATATATTTTTTTAACAAGAATTATTGGTCCCTGTATCAAAGTTTGCCTCCGTTTAAGACCCATACATATTCGTATCCGACTTGTACCATATCCAAATTTACTAACTATAGCAGCACATGAAAAAGAGAGAGTGAAAAAGAAGAAAAGTCTGACCAAATGGTGGAATGGTTCGTAATACTTTAAAGCTTGAACCTGGGTCCACACATTTTCGTTGGTCGCTTAAATTGACCGATACAGTGTTCGCTTTTGAATTGGATTAATAATCTTTCAACTTCTCTTTTTCTTTTCTTCTAGAGGTTTTTTTTTTTTCATTTGCCACGCATGGACATGGCCCATACTGTTACTTTTTTATAATTAAAATTCAATTTTCTTTTCCTATACACTTCTTTTCTTTCTATGTTTTTATGCCTTTGCACAATTAGCTTCTGATCAAACTACTCAGAATTCATTGGTAAGAGGTCAACGATTGTGTGAATTGCTCAAACAAACCCTATGTTTGCCATTTTATCTCGTGTGCCCACTAGTGTTGTTTTTGGGAAAAATTACATAGACACCCCCTTGACAATTGATTTACTACACAGAATTATTCTCTCTAGAGAAAAGTGACACAGACTACCCCTAAAACTCTGTTTTATAACAAAATACTCCACACCGGTAGGTTGTGGGCGTTAAAAAATTGACGGGAGAAAAATATTATTTTATTAAGACAATAATACCCCTTGTTCTATTGAATTATCCTTTTACCCTCTCTTCTTTTATGTTTCTTTCCCATGGCAATGGAGAAGTAGAGCAATAGAAACAAAGTGCCAGGAACAACGAACCTACCCAAGAGGAATGGATTGAAGCACAAACTCGAAGAAGAAGTTGAAGAAGAACGAGAGATCTCGTTCACTTCTCCTAATGCTCAAAAGACCTTAGCGTCGGATATGAGACTGTGCGTGAGGCACCTTCAGGCGCCGCCATCGTTGAGAGACGGAGACTGTGACCAGAAGCCGAAGTTAAGGATCCTTTGTGCAGATTTGCAAATTCTTTTTATGCTTGGATTTGTTTACCTTGCACGTCCACGTCTCTGTATAACATGAAAATTTAAGTTTGTTTGGCAATTCAATCGTTGGTTCGAGGGTTAGCGTTGATGTGCTTGCATTCTAAATATGAAAAAATTTGCAAATCAGAGTTCAGAGAAGAAAGAGGAGGGAAATTTAGAATTTTTGGTAGAAAGGGAAGAGGAAACAAAGATTGGATTCATCAATGGAAAAAGGTTTTTCGTAAGGTCAAATGACGATGAGAGGTTAGAGGAGGATTCCACAATCTTCGTTCCTGGATCTTCTCTGTTAAAAGTCTCTTGGCTGGTGCAGTCGTGACCGTCAAAACCCAGGAGAGTAACCGCGAAAAGGAAGGCCTTCCATCCTACTTGCAAACGCTGCCTTTTCAATTCCATATTCCTATTGCATTCGCAAGTTTTCTAATATTTTGTTGTCATCGCTGGTCAACATCTTCTTCACTGAAATAATAGATCTCTTCTCCTCTTCTGTTGCTTTTTATAATGGCTTCTACATTTTCAATTCCTTCAACTTCTATTTGCTCCAAAAAACCCTTCATCGGTTGTTCTAATAAATCCATTTCTAGTTCTTCTTCCATTGCTGTTCCTAAGATTAATTTCATGAACGCAGCAGATAGAGGAAGCAGAAAAGGAAGAAGGAAGGAAGGTTGAAAGGAAAAAGGGAAGGCTGAGGTGATCCATTTGACATGGATGGTGATGTTGATGGTGACGATAGCATTGGTGTAAACCCAGAGGGGGGGGGAGAGGGGGGCCCCCCCCCCCGGGGGAAAAGGAGGGGGGGAGGGGGGGGGGGGGGGGGGGGGGGCCCCCCCGGGCCCGGGGGGGCGCCCCCCCCCCCCCCCCGAGGGAGGGGGGGGTAAGAATGGAGCAGTTGCACTGTATTTTATATATAAGAATTTTGGAAAGGGTACTTTCGTCCATCAAATATATAAATTAATATCATTAGTAAAAAGGTAGTGGACTGTAAATCCAAAAGAAACAATATAATTCTATGTAGTAAACCAACTCTCAAAGGGGTGTCAGAGTAGTTTTCTCTTGTTTTATTTTATTTATTGATATGGCCCCCGCTTACTTTTATACCAAGTTCAATTTTCTTGTCATTCCCTCTTCTTTTCCTTTTATTTTATTTTATTTTATTTTATTTTTTATGTTTGCCCTTTACCTTGTGTAACCATCATTGTTTTTTTGATAAGTATGCCCTATTACTTTTCTACTATTAAAGATTTTTATTCTCTCTTACTTTATTCAATTTTTATTCTCTTTTTTTTTCTTTCTATCCTTTCTATGCTTGCCACTTTGCCTCGTGAGCCCACCAGGGTTTTTTTTTTTTTTTTTTTGTTCATAAGTACGACTTCAAGAAGAGTTGAACTCATGACCTCTTAATTTAGGTGTTGATTTTTGCCAATTGAGTTACTTAGGATTTCATCAGATTTGCTTCCGCATCTTTAGAGTTCAATTTTTTTGTCTTTGCTTCCAATAGTTTTTTTGGTGAAGTTTGGGGAGTAAATGATAGATATTAAATGCGACTTAGTTTGGTAGCACTTACAATTGGGTGGAAAAAATCATTAGGCCGCGTTGTAGATTAAAAATAAATTAAACATAATACTTGAACGTCCCGTATCAATAGACCTAAATACAATGGCCTCTCACTTCGAAAAATTACATGAATCTCCTCGTAGCTCAAAAATTATTACATTCAACTCCACCCTGCTGAATGTAATAATTTTGGAAAAGACAAAGACAAACCAATGCCAAAAGGGTTAAACAACGCATGGTTTAACACCTCATATATCCAAAGGAAACATACATATATGGGATTAAACCCACGACGGGGATCTAGGATTTATTTATCCATCAAAATTAGACCCGTTGACATGCCATGTGTTAGATTTATGGCTCAACCAAATAAATTTATCCAGTCTACTGACCACAATGGCAATACATGAAAATAATGAGTCTAAAAGGGAAGAAAAATCTAACCAAATGGTGGAATGGTTCCTGATACTTAAAGTTTGAACCTGGGTCCACACGTTTTCTTTGGTCGCCTAAATTGACCGGCACGGTGGTCGCTTTTGAATTAGGTTAATCATCTTTCATCTTTTCTTCTTCTTTTCTTCCATAGATTTTTTATCATTTGCTGCACATGGACATGGCCTATATGGTTATTTTTCAATAACAACAACAATAAAGCCTTATTCTAATTAAATGGAGACATACTTGAAACAAGGCCTAAGCTATATATGTCTTTTTTTTACCACCTCCCCTAGAGTCATCTTAGATCTGCCCTTAGCTTTTCCTTCTATCTTTTTAGGTTTGCCACTTTATCTTGTGTGCCCCATTAGTATTTTTTTTTTTTTTTTTTTTTTTTTTTTTTTATTGATATGGCCCAGCTTACTTTTATACCATGCAAGTTCAATTTTATTGTCATTCCTTCTTCTTTTCCTTTTCTTTTATTTATTTATTTATTTTTTTTATTTTTTTTTATTTTGTGTGCTCATCTTCTTCTTCTTCTTTTTTTTTTTTTTTTTTTTGTTGTTGTTCAGTATGACTCTAAGAAGAGTTGAACTCATGACCTCTTAATTTAGGTATTGCTTTTTGCCAACTAAATCATCTACTCTAATAGGTTTGCTTTCATCATATCTTTAAAGTTCAATTTTTTTGTCCTTTATTTCCAATTGTTTTTGGGTGAAGTTTGGGGAGTGAATGATACATACTATAGAGACTTAGTTTGGTAGCACTCACAAGTGGGTGAAAAATACATTAGGCCATGTGGTAGATTAAAAATAAATTAAACATAATACTTGAACCTCCCCTATCTATAGACCTAAATACAATGATCTCCTCTCACTTTGGAAAATGACTTAAATCTCCCTGAAGCTCAAAAGTTATTACATTCAGCTCCACTTTGCTAACTCTATGCTGTTAAAGAATGACGTCATTGTGACCTCATTTTTTAAATGTTGCTGAAACTGCCCTTAAAGAATAAGTGAAGTTATTTGTTTTTTTTTTCCTTATAGGTATGGATCTTGAATTTCTCTCATCTTATCTCTCTGATTTTTGCAACTCACTAGAAATGTTGTGTCCTATGACGATGGAGATCTCTATGTATGAGATCCATCGCATTGATGGCTATTGCACTGTTATTTATTAAGTTACTTGGAAATTGTTATTTCTAGACTCTGGATTAGGGTTTCTTTTGAATCGCTTAAATTCTTGAAATTTTTTTTTTGGGGAGGGGGGGTTGTGATGAGTGTCGAACGCAACAAAAAAAAATTACTCTACCTACAATGAATAGTAATGATAAGTAAATGTCGATCCACAGCGACTAGTTAATCAAATTGCCTACTTATCAAGAAAAATGTGGGTTTCTTTTTGGAATTTTAATTGACAACAAAATTAAGTAACAAAAATTCATTGAAAAATAATATCGATTCAAGAAAATTTACTCATGGCTGCAAATTGATCACTGACCTCATATATATATATATATATATATATATATATATATATATATATATATATATATATATATATATATATATATATATTATTTTCTATTCAAATATTTAACCAAGGATTATCAAAAAGCCAGACAATCCTTACATTCCCTAAAATTAATGAAATTAGGGAAAGTAAGGATTATCTGATTTTTTGATAATCCTTGGTTAAATATTTGAATAGAGAATAATATATATATTTACAGCCGTGAGTAAATTTCTTTGAATCGACATCATCTTTCATTGAATTTTTGTTACTTAATTTTGTTGTCAATTAAATTACAAAAGGAAACTTTCATTCTTCTTGGTAAGTAGGCAATTTGATTAACTAGTCTCTGTGGATCGACCTTTACTTATCATTACTATTCATTGTAGGTAGAGTAATTTATTTTTGGTTGCATTCGACACGCATCAAATTTTGGTTGCGCTCGTCACGCATCAAATTTTGGCGCCTTTGTCGGGGACTAGTTTTAATCAAATTGTGATTGTAATCATTCTATTTAATTTTTTTTAATCACTTGTGTTCTTACTTTTGTGTGAAGTTTTTTTTTTTTTTAGGTGTCCATAGTTTTTCGACAAGTATTGCTTGCGCATGAAATTTTGGACGACTTATGGGTGCTACAAGAAGCTTATTTCGAAGAACATAAAAAAAAAAAAAACATGATTTAATATTTTTAATTTTACTTGATTTTCATGCACTTTGTGTTATCAGTCAAAATTTTTCTTTGGGACTTTTTTTTTAATTAATTTTTATTTATTTATTTATTTATTTTGGATCTATTATATGGGTATCTTGGTTGATGACTTGATCTTCTAACTCTGGTGAATTGATATTTGATCCAGAGCCTGAAAAAACTTTACACCGATTAAGGAAAATAGCTAAGGACATTCTAGAATAACAGGTTTCAACATCACAAGGAGCAATTGTTTCTAATATAGTTGTTAATCAGCTGATAGTAGAGGAAGTCATGGTTAAAAACAGGACTTTGAAAGAGCTGGCTGCTCTTAATCTAAACCAGCAACCTTTGTGTATTGAATTTTCAAATCTAGAAACGGCGTTTGAATTAAAATCGGGACTAATCCATTTATTACCTAAATTTCATGGTCTTGCAAGAGAAGATCATCACAAGCATTTGAATGAATTTCACGTGGTATGCTCTAGCATGAAACCACAGGGTATTACAAAGCCACTGATTAAGCTACACACTTTTTCATTCTCTTTAGATGAATATGTTAAAGATTGATTGTACTACCTTCCCTCTGATACAATAAATTCATGGAATGAGATGAAACGCCAATTTTTAGAGAAATATTTTCCTACATCCAAAGCGACAAATATAAGAAAAAAGATATGTGGAATTCGACAACACCATGAAGAAACATTATATGAGTATTAGGAACGCTTCAAGAAGCTTTGTACAAGCTGCCCATACCATCAAATTAGTGACCAGCTTTTGATTCAATATTTCTATGAATGATTGTTACCAATGGAGAGAAGTATGGTGGACGTCGCTAGTGGAGGAGCTTTAGTGGACAAAACTCTAGAAGCCACGAAAAGGTTAATTTCTAATATGACGATAAATTTATAGCAATTTGATACAAGGATGGTGCAAACATCGAAGAAAGTTAATGAGGTAAGTACATCAAACCTTGAACGTCAGATTTCTGATCTAACTTCTTCGGTGAGACAAATGACTATAGGGAATTTGCAAACAGTTATAGCATGTGGCATTTTCTCAGCCACCAGTCATGCTATGGACATGTGTCCTACACTTCAAGAAGATACACCAGTCCAACAAGCAAATGCCATGAGAGAATTTCAAGGACAACCTCAATGAAAGTATGATCCATACTCAATCTCATACAATCCTGGATAGAGAGATCACCCAAATCTGAGTTATGAGAATCAAGCTATCCAAAATCGTTACCAACCCCCATTCCAACCTAGGCAGCAAGTAAATCAGAGTATGTCACTTGATGAAATTGTTAAGGCACTGGCTAGCAATACACAGTAGTTTCAACATGAGATAAGAAATAACATTTAGAATATAGAGAAGCAGATTGGTCAACTTGCGACTTCAATAAGCAAACTTGAAGCTCAAGGATTTGGAAAATTGTTATCTCAGATCATCATAAATCCACGTGAGAATGCAAGTGCCATTGCATTACAGAATGGAAAAAAACTTGAGCACTCCATTGCTAATTTTGCAGATTCGGCCAAGACAGTTTAAGAAGAAACAAAAGTCGATAGCGAGGAAGTAAAGTTTTCCAAAGTAAAATCTCAACTAGTTGTGCATAATTCTACTAATTTTTTTCCTCTCCCTTTTCCTAGCAGACTGTCTAAATCGAAAAAGGAAGAACAAGAGAAAGAAATTCTTGAGACTTTTCGAAAGGTAAAAATAAACATACCTCTACTTGATGCCATTAAGCAAGTCCCAAGGTATACAAAATTTCTCAAAGAGTTGTGCACTTCAAAGAAAAAATTAAGGGGTGATGAGAAAATCAGTGTAGGAGAGAACGTATCAGCAGTTATTCAGTATAAGTTACCCCCAAAATACAATGATGCAGGTACGTTTACGATTCCATGTATGATTGGTAATGCTAAGTTTGAACGTGCCATGTTAGACTTAGGTGCATCCATAAATGTCATATCATACTCAATTTATGCATCTTTAAATTTGGGTCCTTTGAATGAAACGAGTGTAATTATCCAATTAGCTTCGTTCTAATGCATATCCCGAGGGAGTAATTGAGGATGTTTTGGTACAGGTAAATGAGTTAATTTTTCTGTTGAATTTTATATTTTGAATATAGAAGACAGTAATTCCCTAAATCCTGCCCCAATACTGTTAGGAAGACCTTTTCTCAAAACTACTAAAACAAAGATTGATGTCCATGATGGTACCTTTACCATAGAGTTTGATGGAGAAATTGTCAAATTCAATATATTTGAGGCTATGAGGTATCCTCACTCTAATGTTCAATCTGTATTTTTTATTGATGTAGTTGATGTGTTTGTACAAGAGGTTTTTGAATTGAGCTGGATGAGCTGGACGTGGTACTTATTTAAGGATTGAGAAAGATTGACACAACAATGCATCTGCGTCCTGAGATTGAAGAAATGATTATGGCATTATAGTCGTTAGCTCTATTTACTAAAGAGTATGAAGTTAAGAAATTAGATTTAATACCAGTCATGACAAACTGTTACCTTCTGTTGTGCAAGCACCAATCTTGGAGCTAAACCTCTTCCTAACCACCTTAAGTATGCTTATCTAGGAGATGATGAGTTATTACCTATTATCATTGCAAAGAACTTGACAAGTGTGCAAAAAGAGAGACTTTTGAGAGTGCTATGGGACAACAAAACAGCAATCGATTGGACTATAGCTGACATTAAGGGCATAAGTCTATCAATGTGCATGCATCGAATCTTATTGAAAGATGGTGTCAAACCAAATCGAGAAGCTCAAAAAAAACTAAACCCTCAGATGATGGAGTTAGTGAAGAAGGAGATTCTAAAGTTATTGGATGCAGGAATCATTTACCCAATTTCAGATAGCAAATGGGTAAGTCCAATCCAAGTTGTGCTAAAAAAGTCTGGAGTGACAATGGTCAAGAACCAAGACAATGAATTCGTTCCAACAAGGGTCATGAATGGATGGAGGATGTGCATAGATTATCGTAAGCTAAACGCAATGACAAAGAATGATCATTTTTCTCTACCATTTATTGATCAGATGCTTGAGCGATTAGTAGGTAAGTCTTTTTACTGTTTCCTTGATGGGTATTCGGGTTATAATTAAATTGTGATTGCATCCGAGGATCAAGAAAAAATAGTATTTACATGCCCATTTGAGACTTTTGCTTCTAGGAGAGTGTCTTTTGGGCTTTGCAATGCACCAGGTACATTTCAGAGATGCATGATGAGCATATTTTCAGATTTAATAGAAAATTGCATTGAAGTTTTCATGGATGATTTTACGGTATATGGTAATTCATTTGATGCTTGTTTGGATAATCTATCTCGGGTGCTTGAACATTGCATTGAAACAAACTTTGTTCTGAATTTTGAAAAATGTCATTTCATGGTAGAACAAGGAATAGTTTTAGGACATGTAGTTTCAAGTAAGGGTATTGAGGTCGATAAGGGAAAAATTGATTTAATTGTAAACTTACCCTACCCCACAAGTGTACGGGAAGTGCGTTCATTTCTTGGCCATGTAGGTTTTTATCGTAGATTCATTAAGGACTTCTCAAAGATTACCTTATCATTGTCTAGACTATTACAAAAAGAGATGTCCTTTGAGTTTGGTCAAGAGTGTAAGTGTCACACCCCAATTCTGCACCATTCAGAACGGTGTGATGAACCGTTAATAAATCAATGATTCAATCAGGATTTCTAATAGGCGGTATCCATTAAAAATAAAATCATGCACATCCACAATCATAATCAGAATAAATACTCAATAGCGGAAGTCTTATAGTAAATGAACTGAGAAGTCTAACTGTAATAATCATAATTAAAATATCAAGTTATTGTTGTATCAATTGAGATATAAATAAAATATCAATTACATCTCTTTATAAATTCAAATAAAATCCTAATAGAATACGCATGAGTTGCACTCACATGAGGGGTCATGCGTATCCTTTAAGTCTTCAACTTTCATCGCAGCAACACGCGCATACACCGGAGCATTCATATAATCTTCAACTGTAATACCTGCATCATCAACTAAAAATATTCGACGTCGAGAGGGTGAGCACACATCATGGCTCAGTGAGTAAACAAAACAATGCAACATACATATGCATACATTTAATTCATATCTTTAGTCTGATAAATAAGTTTGCAATGTGATATAGAAAGGATAGGTGGTCAAAGGTCATGTTTATTGACGTCGTACCTCTATATACGAGTGTGTGAAGCCGTCCAAAGATAACGTTTATTGTCGACCCACATACACCCACCATGGACAATGTACACGCAAAGATCACGTTTATTGTTGTACCTGTTGCCCATACCAACACATAAGCCCCTGCTGGCGAGGGCTCGTAAACTGGGCTCGCAACTAACCAATCCTAATGTCAATCAGTGTATCCCAGGCCTCATCCCAGAATCCCTCAATACGTCCATAGAGATAGGGCTAAAGTCCCCCGACAGAGTCAGAGACTACACGGTCCGAGACCACTTTTCCTCATACCCTACGACGTAATAGTTCTGCTAAGGTAATGGCAATACGACGATGTCAGTAGACAAGACTTGAGTTAGAGATAGAGCTAGAGTGCTGAGGCCCCGCCTATGACACCTCCCCCTGATACTCGCTCGCATCAAGCACACCAACCACACACATACATCCGCATGTCTATTCCTATCATCATCATCATCATCATCATCATCATGTTATAAATAATAATTAAATATATATGAACAGTAATAATAGAAATATTGAAGGACATGTTGAATGCACATAACAATCATACACGCATAAAATCAATCATGACATTGGATTCAAGAGTAAAACAGTTTATTATTAACCAATTAGTTTAGGTCTTGTTCCCTCACCTTTATTTGATCGTAGGTCCTCTTTCAAGCTTTAAGAATCAACTATATATCGATATTATATCACTAGAAGACCTAATCAAGTCGATAAAATTTAATTAGAATTAATTTGGACTTTAAAAAGCATGCTGTTAACTGGGGGTCGATGCCAGGGTCGGAGGTTCCATCGACCCTGGGTGCGACCACCCACAGTCTGGACTTTCAAAATATATGTTTCAATTCGTTTGCCTGATTCAACAGTACTGGTTCAGTATTGTCACCCTTCATTTATTCTTTGATATTCAGTCAAAAATCTTTAAAATCATCATAAAAAGTCTGGCCCATGGGAACCACAATCTGCACAAGATGGATCACGGTGGTTGTGAAGGACAAGAAAATTAAACCAAAAGCAGGTTGTGAATCTTGTGACTCTTGACTCATGACTTCATTGACTTGTGAGTTGTGACTCGTGAGGGCTATGCCGGCGATCAAGTTTCGTCTGCATTTATATAGAATCTCGTTCCAATTAAAAAGATATTTAAAAATACTAAAACCTAAAGGGAGATTTAGCGGTCAGGAAATGAACAAATTCTAAATCGGTACACACGTAATTGGGCAATAGGATTTTTCCTGCTACTCGGGTTGCAGGAATTTTTTTTTCTGGGTCATGTGTGGCGAACAGCAAAACGGTGTGGATCCATTCATGCGTATTTTTCTCATCCAATTCTAGTGGTGGACAATAATGTTGCAACGATTAACATGTAAAGCTATAAAAATGAAAAAGGACTAAACCTGTAAAGTCGAAAGTTACTAAAAAAGAGAAAAAAAGGGAAAAGAAAAAGGGTTGATCCAGTTGATGAAGAAGGAAAAAGCTGTTAATATTTCTTCTCTTGTAAGAAAGAGAGATTTTAATGGAAAATTTGTCCAAAGAAATCAACATTTCTCCAAATGTGAATGGCATTAAAGTAGGATTCAAATCCTCTCCTCCCAATGATTCGGGAGGAGGGGGGCAGCGGCCTGAATGGATGGCCGACTCTAGTGGCCGACACCTGGGGCTTAGGTGAATCAAAACCCTCCATCCGAGCCCATCCTGAGCCGACAAGGGGGTGTCGGTTTGAATGGAGGACTCGGATTCACCCGTACTCCACGTGTCAGCCATTCAACGGGGTGTCTCCCTCCTCCCGAATCACTGGGAGGAGAAGATGTGAATCCAATAAAATAAGGAAATTCATGAAAAAAAAAAGTGATAAAAAGCATGACTTTATATGAAACCAGAAATCAAATAAAAACAATCAAAGAACAAGAGGGTAGTGAATTAATCGACCTCTCCTAAAACACCCATGCATCTCCCCAAGGTCAAATTAGGATTGGGCTTGGAGAGATCACATAAAACAAAATTTAAGGGTTAGATCAACTAGAGGCCAAAGATAGATCAGTGCACTAAATCAATTAATTTTCAGTAGAAATGATCATATCCTGTTTAACAAAGATCTCATCCAAGTATCTACCCCCCTGATCGATTCATAATTTTATATATTTATTTTTCATATATTTAGTCTATTTAATATATTATATGTTTTATGGTACTCATTTGTGATGATTCCTTATATATAAGACATTGATGGAAAGTATTGATAATTTATGTTTAAAATAAAAAAATTTTGATATTTACAATAATGACCTTCTGAATTTCATGCATGTTTTTAATGTAGAAAGAATTCTAGAAATCAAACGTGATCCAAAAATTTGATCTGAAAAATTGATTTGAATTCAAGCCAGAGAAGGAAGATTACCACACGTAGAAGGTTTACTATTGGAAGGATTTGATTGATTGTCAGAAATCTTGAGGAGAATATATACCTCTATGGAATATTACAAAGATTGACAGGTCTAGGGGTGACATTTGGTTAATAATGGAATGATTCTCTATATAGTCTAGGCAAAAATATTTTTTCTAATATTTATTTTCATGTAATAAAGTTGTCAATTCTAGACATACCAGTTTTAGTCTTCTCTACTTTGGCTATTTAAGCAATGTAAAGGCTATGTAATAGAGCATCCAAGAATTATTGAGAAGATAGTTTTATTTCTTTTGTCTTTCTTTTCTATCATGTCTGGCTAAGTTCTTTAATCGATTCAAGAAAAATTCAATCCAGTTAGTAAAATTATGAGATTTTGTTCTTATTTTAATTATTCTTCTATTCAAATATCTATGTTTCTTGATTTTTCAAGTTAATGACTGTATAATTCAGTTTATTAAAAGACCTATTAATTGATTGAGTTGTGTGGTTTATAGTTAACCTGAATCCATAATTCGTAATTGTTATGGTGTTCAAGAAAAATAGTAATTGAGCAGAACAATTATGATCCAAAATTTTTTTACTTGCTTAAAGGAAACATAAAATAAATTAAATAATCTGACGCTTGTTAGATTGTTGTTCATCTTTAACTCCCTCCGAAAATGTAATGCTATCAGTAAATTCATGAGGATTGCTTAATCTCAATTGATTTATTGATAAGAATTAATTTGAGTCCAACACACAATTTAATTCTTATCATGAATAAACTAATTGGTATTAAGCAATCTTTATGAATTTATTGATAGTATTACATTATCGGAGAGAGTTAAAGATGAACAACAATCTAACAAGCATCAAATTATTTAATTCATTCTATGTTTTCTTTAAGCATGTAACAAAAACTTGGATCATAATTGTTTTGCTCAATTGCTATTTTTCTTGAACACTATAACAATTATGGATTAGGATTCAGGTTAGTTATAAATCACACAACTCAATCAATTAATAAGCTTCTTAATAAACTGAATCATACAATCAATAACTTGAAAAATCAAGAAATACAGATATTTGAATAGAAGAATAATTAAAATTAAGAAGAAAGTCTCACAATTTTACTAACCGGATTGAATTTTTCTTGAATCGACTAAGAACTTAGTTAGACATGATAGAAAAGAAAGACAAAAGAAATGGAACTATCTTCTCAATAATTCTTGGATACTCTATTACATAGCCTTTACATTGCTTAAATATCAGAGAAGAGAAGACTAAAACTGATATGTCTAGAATTGACAACCTTATTACATGAAAATAAAGATTAGACAAAATCTTATTGCCTAGATTAGATAGAGAATCATTCCATTATTAACCAAATGTCACCCCAAGACCTGTCAATCTTTGTAATATTTCATAAAGGTATATATTCTCCTCAAGATTTCTGACAATCAATCAAATCCTTCCAATAGTAAACCTTCTGTGTGGTAATTTTTCTTCTCTGGTTTGAATTCAAATCAGTTTTTCAGATCAGATTTTTAGATCACGTTTGATTTTTAAAATTCTTTCCACATTAAAAACCTACATGAAATTCAGAAGGTCATTATTGAAAATATCAAAATTTTTTATTTTAAATATAAATTATCAATACTTTCCACCAATGTCTTATATATAAAGAATCATCACCAATGAATACTATAAGACATATAATATGTTAAATAGACTAAATATAAGAGAAATAAATATATAAAATTATGAATCCATCAAATTTTTTCACACTTAGCTCTTGCACGTCGTCGGACAAACTAAATACTAATTTTTTTTTATTTTCATCCCACAGCATTCAAGGAATATGTGTACCATGAATCAGAAACTAATTCAAGACATCAAGAGAATAATATATATCATAGTCAAAGGTCACTTAGTAAATATGAGCAATATATAACATATCAGTCTTATTCAAAAGTGAACATGCTAATGTTTAGTAGATTTTCTTTTGAGATTCTCTCTACTCACTCAAGAATTCAAGGTTTAATTGTTTCACTCAAGATCTTCCTATGAAGATGCACTATCATAGGCTTGCTTATTCATCAAAATGTTCATTACTTAGAATACACATATACATGAATCAAAAAATCTTTATCAAGATTGTAATGGGGCTAGGGTTCAGGGTACGGATAAGAAAAATATACTGACGTTAAAACCCAAGAAACTAATAGAGCATTAAGCAAAAAAAATAAAATTGAGCAATCAAAATAATAAAGGCTCATAAATAAAGTTCTTCAACAAAACATCCCAAACTCCAGTTTATTTTTTTTTCATTCTTTTTCTTTTCATTTGAGAACTATGCTTTGTTACTTGAATTTTTTTTTCTTTTAGAAGAGCATGACATTTCAAACATAACAAGGACCATTTACTCCCATTACATCCCATTTCTTGACATACAATCATCACTTTTGAGAATAACACCTTCATACTTATTCAATACATATCTCTCATAAACCCATTAGATAATTCTCAATGTTTTACTAGCTCAAAGGTTAGTAAAACATGAGAAAAATAAATAATTCAAGGCTCATGGTTTATGGTTCAATGAAGAATAAAGTTTAAAAGCTTAAAGTGGGTCCACTAAGGGTAAAAATATATAAGGTTGGCTATTTAAACTAAATGGTTGTAAAATCCTATTTACCTTTATCATCTTCATGTCTACACATATCAATGTAATCTTGATACGGTTCAAAGCAAGTTCTAAAGATACAAAAGCATAGTAAAATATCACTCTTCAAAGAAAATAAAGACTGACATAGATAGATGTCTCAGACTAGTTTGGCTCAAAAGCTCGCTTGGTTGGATTCCATCTACTAAACCTGCATGCTTTATTTCTAAATGCAACTATCAATGTTATTCAAAGCTCATTTAGCAAGTTGTTTCAACTAATTCATATATGTAATTTTTTTACATTCAAATAATTTCAATCTATGGCATACATATTATCTTAGTCTATTGAAGTGAAAAAAAAAAATTTAAAAAAATTCAACTTTTGAAATTTTTTTTGCTCTAACACATCATACAAAACTTAAAAAATAAAAATAAAAATAAAATAAAAGAGAAATCCTAATTCCTCCCCCCACATTTAAATCTGACATTGTCCCCAATGGAAGTTAAAAATGTAATAGAAAGATATAAATAAAAATAATTAAAAATGATAAGAAAAATAAATCTGATTTCTTGGGTTGCCTCCCAAGCAGCGCTTGTGTTTAACATCGTTAGCTCGACTCAATACTCCTCAATCAGAATAAATGGGATCCCCCAGTTGTACTTCGTCTATAGTATGCTCATGGAAGCCTTCATACATGTCCGGAAGTTTCATTTATGTCAAATTTACCGATAAGATATCGCAAGCCTTCATAAGACAACCCATGCCTTGGGGGGGGAGGCGCATGACCATTAACGCTTCCAACGGACACCTTCGGGCGTAGATTCTTTCACAAAATGGGCTGTTTTGCCCACCCCACTACTAGTCGATAGCAAGAATAAACCTTGCTAGTCGTCCCACGACAAAAGTGAATAGTAGTGGACAAGAAAAGGAGTAGGAACATATTTCTACGTCCCTTCATTTCAACGGGTAGCTTTGCCATTGGATTGTTGTTCCCTTACCACACGATAGGAGGAGAGGAGTAAGAAAGCCCAGACTATCAACCGAAGAAGGGGGATCCATTCACTAGAGCGTAATGGGCAATTAAGATGTAGGGTTTTGGTTGGGGAGCATGAATGTCTTGAGTCGATGACCATTAACCTTGAAAACCTTGTTAGTTTCGAAACTTCGAACTTCAACTGTACCATAAGGAAACACATTAATAATTTCAAAGGATCCAATCCAGCGAGAATGTAACTTACCAGGCATCAATTTAAGTCTCAAATTGTAAAGCAAAACTTTCTGTCCAATTACAAATTGCTTCCTCATAATTCTCTTGTCATGAAACGCCTTAGTCTTGTCCTTGTATATGCTTGAATTCTCGTAAGCCTCAAGTCGTATCTCCTCCAATTCTTACAATTGCAATTTTCTATGCATACCAACATCGTCCATCTTCATGTTGTAACTCTTGACTGCCCAATAAGCCTTGTGCTCTAATTCTACAGGAAGGTTACATTACTTACCAAAAATTAACCGATAAGGGGACATACCAATAGGCGTCTTGTACGCTGTTCAGTAAACCCATAATGCATCATCTAGTCAAAGGCTCCAATCCTTTCTGTTTGGTTTCACAGTTTTCTCCAAAATAGATTTGACTTCTCTATTGGATACTTTGGCTTGCCCATTTGTTTGAGGGTGGTAGGGTGTAGATGTTTTATGAAAAATATCATACTTCTTTAGCAACGCCTCCAGTAGCCTATTGTAGAAATGAGTTCTTTGATCACTAATCAGTGCTCTTGGTATCATGAATCTGCTAAAGATGTTAGACCTGATAAAACCTATAACAACCTTAGAATCATTAGTTTTGGTGGCGATTGCTTCTACCTATTTTGAAACATAATCAACTACAAGCAATATATAAACAAAACCAAAAGACGAAGGAAATAGATCCATAAAATCAATACCCCACACATCAAAAAGTTCACATATAAGTATTGGGGTTTGTATCGTCTCATTCATATGGGTTAAACTTCCTGTCTTTTGGCACTGTTCACATGTCTTACAAATGACATAAGCATCATGAAATAATGTAGGCTAATAAAAACCACTATCTAACACTTTCTTAGTTGTTCTTTTGGGTCCGAAATGATCTCTACAAGAATAAGCATGACAAAAAGTAAGGACAGACTGAATTTTAGAATCAGACACACATCTCTTAATAATTTAATCCGAACAATATCTCTACAAGTATGGATCATCCCATACATAGTATTTTGCCTCGTTTTTAAGTTTTTCTTTTTTTGCTCTACTTATTCCATCAGATATGACCCTATCAATTAAATAATTTATCAGATCAGCATACCATAGAATCATACTTTGTAGAGTGAATAAATGCTCATCGAGAAAGAATTCGTTCGAGGGCTCGAGATTCTCTTCTCTTGCCAACCGACTCAAGTGATCTACTATTAGATTTTTAGCTCTTTTTTTGTCTTTGATCTCAAGATCGAACTCTTACAACAGAAGAATCCACCTGATCAATTTAGGCTTCTACTCCTTCTTCATCAATAGATACTTCAATGCTGCATGGTCAAAAAATAGAATTACTTTAGACCCAAGTAATTACGATTTCGGTCATAGAATAATTGCACTGAGCCGCATTGAGTGTCCGGGATGCATAATGAATCACATAAGCTTGCTTGCCAACACGTTTTTCTAAAACTGCTCCAACTACATAATTGCTCGCATCACACATTATCTCAAATGGCGAACTCCAATCAAGGCCGGGGTTGGATAATGGGAATCGTAGTCAATATAGATTTTAGTTTGTCAAAAACTTCCTTGCTGTAAGACCCGTATCGAACTAATCCGGTCTTACCACCTTGAACCAGGTGTACCTATCATGGTCGAGCCAAATGGATCAAGTGCGTGAGGGAGATCATGATCCAAGGTATTAAACTGACCCAAAAACACTAAAAATAGGGGGAAAGGGTCGCATACCCAGCAAGGTAGGGTCGGACCCCCCCAGTATAAAAGTCAGACCCTGAAATTTTAACTGGGGATCGGACATTTTAGAACCAGGGGTCGACGGGATCTCCGACCCCCTCATCGACCCCCAGTCTGCCGACAGAAACCGTGATTGAAAACTTTCTAAATTTCAATGAGATTCTTTTCTAATCTCAATGTGACTTATTTTTGGAATTTCTACTCTATAAATAGGACGTCCCTAAGCCTCTTTCACTCCTTTTAGAACCCTAATTTGATTGAGAGAAAGAGAAGAGAAGGAAAGTGAAGAAGAAGATCAAAGAGAAGGCTTCAGAGAGACAAGCCTAATTCTCAGGTATGGGTACTATCTCCATGTAATTCTACAGACCTTAAAATGGATAGTGAAGAGGGAATGATCTAGGAGAAACCCAAATCATCCATCCATGGTTAGATTTTCATGAAAAATCATGGGAGAAATCATAAAAATCATATAGGTGAATGAACTACGGTTCTAGACCATAGAACATGTGTGAAATGGATTGTAGAAGCAAGCCATAGGACCCCAAACACGAAGGAATTGATTGAAGGATGAAAATTTGACGAAACCCACAGGGGGTCACACGGGATTGATGGCCAATCGACCCTACTAGACCCTAACAATCGACCCCCAGTGTTTGAAAATTTTTGAAACATATATAATTAGTTTGGTTTTTTATTTTATACAATGAAAATTTATTTGGTTTCAATTTTGAACAGAAGATCAATGGTTTCAAACTGAATATTACCAAAAAAAAAAAAAAAAAAAAAAAAATTCATCTAATATCAATAGTGAAGCTCCATAAGGATTTCAAGTCCAACATTTACTCATTTTCTTTGACCATTAGAGTTCCCGCGTTTCTCTAAGCCATCCTTCAATATTACCATCGTTGTCTTCACTAGGATGTCAGTGGTTATAAGGAATACCACACCACCGCCATAAGAAGAGTTTTCTGCAACATTGCTAAAATATGGATTAATAAAAATTGTAAGCGGCCCGATTCAAACCTTTATAATGAATGATATATATATGGCATAAACTACCATTGTTTGCAGGTTCTTGACTCTTTGGACCGTAGGGCTGCAACAGGGCCCTGGTTGGCCGGGTATTTTCAAACACTAACCCAATCCTATGCCCTTTGGCTTAACCCAAGCCCATCCTGACCTTGACTCAGAGTCCAATAATCTCAATCCTAGTCCTACCCTGCCGGGCTCAGCCCAACCCAAGCCCGCCCTGATTTACCCAGATTGGGCCAGACCAGGTTGGTCCTGACTGACCCTGATTTGGGATCGAGCCGGGCTGTCCGACCTGTGTTACCCGTGTACCCTTTTTTCTATTCTAAGAAAGAGCAGAATTCTATGGTAGAGACGTACAGTGACTCTCCCATGCGCATCAATAGACAGACTCAAATACCAATCCTATCTCAAGGTCTGACTCATCTTTCATGTAATCGGTATTTGTGGCCAAATTGGCCTAGGCTAATGTCGATACTGATTCGATTGCTATCAGGATTGGTTGGTATCGGCATGGATAGGTCCAGATTGGCCCCTTTGCATTTGCGAGGTCAGACCAAAAAATGATTTTATATGTTTTTTATTTTATTAAAAAAAATATGTTTGAAGTTTTTAAAAAAAAACTTAACTGTAAATGGCCTACACCCTTAGATGATTGACGTGTATCATAAAAGAATTAAAAAAATAACAAAAACTTAGCAGATCATATCATCCAATCCAGTGGCTGATTTGATCTTGGGACCGATACTAGAAAATTGGCAGAATCAGTGGTACCAATCAACCATTTGAAGCATGTATTCTTATTCTTGGATCATGGGATGCATTAGAGAATATTCAAGATAGCCAACGCAGGTAAAAGAAAAAAGAAAAAGAAGTCCATTTAGCAATGATATGAACACTCTAATTCTCTATACGATAAACACTCATTTGAACAAGAGGAAAAATCGGACGTTGGCTGCTGAATGTCAGAGTTATATACACTGCATTTGTTATGACCCAAAGCCTGGATAAAAAGAAGTGGGCCAGCCCTTTGGGGGCATTACAGGTAATAAGGCATAGGTCCTAGACCGCTCCATTGTTTTAGAACTCAACTACACAATCACACTATAATTAGGTTCTCTTAAGAAAACCAAAAGTTACAATGATCATTTTAGGTGACAACCTACCATTCATTATCTCACACATAGCACATAGCATCTCATATTCAATTTAAAATTTCTAAAAAAATCATGCCTAATCATTCATAATATTAGACCAAGTGTCACAATTTACGTAGTCAATAATAATTTCAAATAAATTCATTTAGTTCATATCCACATCATCTCAATGTAACTTGATCCAAATTAAAACATGTTCTTAAACAATACTAAATCCATTCATGCCAATATAAATCTATTAAGCCAAAATGAGAGATTTACGTGCTTCCAAAATCATGGAATTCTGTCCCAGTCACATAATTCGTTGATCTCAAAAAAAAAAAAAAAAAAAAAAAAAGAAGAAAAGAGAAGAAGAAGATTTCACAAAAGTAACTCCTAAGCAATTTATACATGACATAATACCAAAAGGGTTTGTAGAATTAACGTTTACAACCCAATTACTTGTTTTCATAAACAGTTCATTTGCTGTCCACACAAGGACATCACAATATAACAAAATATAAAAAATCCAACATCTTCATGGTTGGTCCGATAATGTGCACAGCCGAGACACCAACATTCTCTCTTTTGCCTCATGCTGCTGCTCCTTATTAGTTTCAATTTCAATTTACGCATGTTCATCTGAAAATTCATTGCCATGAACATTAAACTAACAACTTAGTGAGTAAAACCTACACCTTACACATGCGCACTCATCATACAACAAGGATAATCAAGCATTATCATATTCAATTACAAATAATAAGAAAATGTTTTGACACTCCATTTGGTATATAAGTGTAGTAACAAGTGAGCTTTCAGACTGACTTGGAGCCAATTTATCGGCTGGCCAAAACCAAGAATCTCCATTAGTGAGGGTGGCCTAGACCTCAGTTTATCAAATGGTCAGTACAAGGAATCCATTAATTAATAAGATGGTCTCTATCTACTACCCAGGCTGAACATCTCACCGGTTAAAACCTTGGCATATAGGAGTAGTACTAGACACCATCCAGACTGGTTGTCACCCTCAAGTCACTTTAGAGAGCACAACCCCACCTCTAGGGTGCATGTCCACTACCACTCATGCCTGTCTCCTGTGTTTGTCAGGTAATATTGAAGACATGCTTACCCACTCTCAAGCTCTGAGGGAATGATTAAGCAATGCCCTAATCCACTCGACACCCACGCTTGCATGGGCAACACTGGTAGTCTAAACCAACCAGAAACTCCATTGGCAAAGTTTTTAACCATGCATTGATGAACTTGATAGACAACGAGAGGGGGTGAACGGTGTCTAAAATTTTTCTCCTAATTCGCTGCGCAGGCGATGGAGATATATTCTTTTACACACACACAGCGATGCAAATCTACCTCGCTACCACTCGGGGCGGTCTATCGATTGCACACCCACCCGCAAGTCATTCCACGCACCCAAAAATAATAGAAAATAAACACAATGAACACGAGATATTACGTGGTTCACCAACACAAGTGGTGATGGCTACTCCACGGAGTAATGCCAACGGGCTCCGATTTACTCAACACTCGCTTTTAGTCTCTAACAAGACAAGGATATTAACCCTAGGTTTTCCCAAGGATAAAGCGAGAGGGCGCACCAACGCCAAGATTCGGGCTTAACGCCGGTGTCCAAGACCCACCGAACACACCACGCTTAACTCGCACCCACGAGAAGCAAGTCACAATTTTTAGGCTTATAATTATGCCTTACAATTTTTCCCCACTAGCTAGGTATTCAATAATTTTCACCTACGCTAGCATACAATATATTGAAAGCAACAAATAGATAGGGAATTGAAAACTTTACAACGCTTTCAAATGACCACAATACTCTGGCTTCACACTGCCCTTAGGTACCTCTAACAGTCTTCAATGATGATAGAGATCGATTCACGAGCACACCTCATCACGGACTTCCAATCTCTTCCACACAACCCATAATCACCATGAATATGAAAATAAAAGCTCTACTAACCTCTCACAGGGATTTAGCACTCCATTGATGCAAAAGAAGAGGCGGGTTGGTGATTGATCACTCCCCAGAGCACAAAACCCTAGAAAACCTTCTCTTTGCCTTCAAAATGCTCTTTTTATTTTTATCTAGGTTTTACGACTCCCAACGGCGCCCAATAGATAGGGCATCAAAAATATGAATGCTGAAATTTGAACGGACCGATTTGGAGCTCGGATGAAGAAGTTATGGCAATTTGAAGATTGGCTAATCTCGGATAAGGAAAGAGAACTTTCCTTATATAACCTGCACACCGCCGCACCGTAGCCGAGCCGCGTCTTTGTGGGCTGTCAGATGCAAATCTGAGAGGTGAGGATCAGTCCTCGCCGCGGATCTTGGATCTCCTTCTCTTTCTTGACGAAAAGCCCCTATACAACTTGTGAAATGCCGAAATTGCCCCTAAACAACTTATGAAATGACTTTTCGAGCGTCGACCGAAGCTGCGATACTCTCTCATCCAACGTCGGAATTGAGTGATTCAAGTTGCATTGGAAAGCTAACTCGATACTCTACATATTTCCAATGTCGGACTCCATGAACCTGCTCGGGACCCATCAAAATAGACCCAAAGTTAAAACTTTGTCAAACCTTGGAATTTGACCGAAACTTTGTGTGCATGCATACCAAGTGCCGTGGGCTGCCGTGTTGAATGTCACCTTGCCATCACACCTGTGGGTCCCACTCACATTTTCTCTCTCCTCTTTCTCTCTCTTCGATTCTCTTTCTTTTCTCTCTCTTGAATTTCTCTCTTTAAGCCACAACACGAAACATGAGAAACATGGACATGATTAGAAAAGCTCGGGAACACTATCGCATCATCGAAACTCAGCCGCATCATCGAAACTCGGCCACATCACCGGTGGGGTCCAAAACACTCTCTCATCAAAATCGTGTAATATCCCATTTAACTCATTGTAAGTCATCTAAAACATATGTAGAACCTTGTAGAACACATAAGCGGTTGCCACATCGTGCCACGCAACGAACTCTCAATTACCTTAAGTACTATAACAACCACAAGCTCATAATCAATCATGACATACTATAATAACCATTCAAACACAATCTCATGTTACATCTAAACATGTTGTGGACGACATTCAATCATGTTAAAAACGCTCAATTATTCATTCTATAATCACCATTCAGCCCATACAACATTATAGACATGTTATCGTTCATGAATAATTCGTAACATTATTCTAAACATGTTTCAATCCATTACAATAGTTCATAATGAAATAAAATGATCATGAAAAACAACTGAAAACTTTTAGGTAGTCGGGGGTAATGATCACTTACCTCAATATGCCTCTGAATAATTGGCTATCCTCTAAATTCTTGATCTCACAAGGTAATTTCCCAAATAATCATGTCATTGATTACTATTAGATTTCATAATTCTACCAAATATTTTATAAATTCATGAAAAAAAAATATTTGACAAAGTCCTTCCCTACGTTTATCCTAAAAAAATTAAACAATATCTCAAATTGGTTCAAAAGGGCTTAAAAGAGTCCAATAAGTTATTGGACAATCTACTGTGCACCATTGATAAAATATGCAAAAAATATTAATCCGATGTCAAAATGACATGATTATAGTGAGGTTTGAAAGATAACTTCTAATTCTAAAAATTTCATGTTTTGACCAAGTTTCAGATTAAGAGGAAAAAGTCCAAATATTATTTTGAACAGAACCTTTATGTTCTGTTCAAAACCTGCCATCACTGTGCATCATTGGGAGAATAGGTCTCTTTCACTGGATAGCAGAATGATACGATTCTGATAGCGTTTTAATGATAACTTAGAGTTTTAAAACTTCTATGTTTTGATTAAATACTCAGGTTAAGAGAAAGAAGTCAACATTAGGTTGAATAGGACTTCTGTGTTCTGTTCATTCCAGTTGTTAATCAAGTTGACAGATCTGTATATTGAATTTTCACTATATTTTTTACCTATATAAAAGTCGATTTAGAAACAAGTTATTTCGGTAAAATATGTAGATTTTCAAGTCTCTAACGCCACAGGAATCCTGTCAATTGGATTTGTATAAGAAAATTTATGAGCTCCAGACTGAGCAAAGTTCAACCTGCTAGTCAAGACTGGTTCAACCAAGCATACAAGTTTACCCAATTTTGGGTTTGGTTCAACTTAGGTGAAGTGGGACTATCTTCACCCATCTTCAACCTTCAATCAAGGATCCTAAACATCGCTTTAGTTTCTAAAAACCTAATTTGAACCTCAGAATACAAAATTTCCAATTTGATTTCAAAACAAGGTCTCTACTTCACATGCATTCTCAATATATGCATCATCATCTTCACCCTACTCTTTTTCTTTTTAAATTTTTTTCCATGAACAAAGGGAGTTTCAGAAATGAAGCTCACTCCCTTTGCTTACCACAATTTAGTTCAATAAAAACTTATCTAACAAGTTAGCTCAATAAGAAATCTTTTAAGTTTCCAACAGCAATAATGGAGGTTAATTTCTTATTATTTTTTTTTTATTTCTTTCCCTTTTCTAATGGAGCTTTTCTCTTTTTCAATGTATCATTGAATTTTAGCAAAGAAATTTTCATAAAATTCATCTTGTACTTTTATATTTATGTTTTGATAAAAATTTGATTTAAGAAAATTTATATTGCCCCCAGTGGAATCCCTCAAAAATCTTGAGATACAGTCATACTTGATGGGTATCCTTAAAAATTGTATAGATCAAAATGACTTTTATTTCTTTTATGCATGTGCTTGCATGAGAAGCATTATAATATTTTCATGGTACCCTTTTAATTGAGGGTACCAAGAATGCCTCTCCTCTCTTTCACTATATGCCAAAAACTACCAAAAAGATTCAACTTTAGATTCCTTCCCCCCATCTCACTATGCCACATGGGAATTCCACTCCCACTTACCCACCATTGGTCTAATAAAAAGCAACCACACCATCTAGTGGATCCCACCATTCACCTAGAATCTAAAAATGGCAACTAAAATAAAACTTAAAATTGAAACTTTAAACAAAGAACTTATCTCACAAGGTTTTTTTTTTTTTTTTTTATGTAAAAATCTCACAAGTTAATTCAACAAGAAATCTTTCAAGTTTCCAAAAACAACAATGGAGGTTAATTTTTTACTTCCTTTTGTTTTTTCTTTCCCTTCTCTATTGGAGCTTTTCTCTCTTTCAATGTCTCATAGAATTTTAGCAATGGAATTTTCATAAACTTCATCATGTACTTTTATATTTATGTTTTGATAAAAATTTTATTTATGAAAAATCTATATTGCCCCTATTAAAATCCCTCAAAAGTCTTGCATGGGAGATACACCCATACTTGATGGGTACCCTTAAAAAGTGCATAGACCAAAATGACTTTTATTCCTTTTATGCATGTGTTTGCATGGGAAGCACTATCATACTTTCATGGTATGCTTCCAATTGAAGTACCAAGAATGCCCCTCTTCTCTTCAACTACATACCACAAAAACTACCAATAGGATTCAACTTGAGATTCCTTCCCCCATTCCAATATGCCACATAGGCACTCTTGTCACCTAGGAATTCCACTCCCACCTACCGACCTTTGGTCTAACAAAGAGCAACCACACCATCTAGTGGACCCCACCAATCACCCATAATCTAAAAATGGCAATTAAATTCCTATTTGTCTCTTAAAGTGTTGAACCCAAGACCTCCACCAATTTGGCCAAAAAAATCTACCCATTAAACAAAGTGGTTGAACAATGCCTTATTTTACGCTTGAAATACTTAGGTTAGAAATAATGCTACATATACATTAAGCTAATGAAAATATTTCACATAGCATTATAGTACAAAGCACTTATTTAAGCCACATAACTCCTATAGTCAAACAATATCTCATGTGCAATCAACTAAAAAATTATAAAATAATTATTGAATTTTCTAAGAAACAATAACTGAAAAACACAAGGTCGAAATTAACCCTAAATGTGATACCTGGGGTATCACAACCATGACTCTCTCATATTTATGGATTCTTAAAATTTCTATTTTGCCACTTAGTAACTTCATTTGGACTGAAACATATAAGCAATGAACATAGGGGATCTATTTTTTTTTTTTTTATAGTAAAGATATGGACATGCAACAGACGCCAATACCAAAAAAATTAACCAAATCGATGATGTCGCGGAATGTCATATATCCAAAGAAATACACACATGAACACGATGTGGGACGAAACCCACGATGACACACATCGTGACATTTCTTTTGATTTAGAAAAGGGTTAACCAATGGATGTCGCAGAACATCATAGAGCCAAGGGAAAACATAGTTGTAGGACCAAACCAACGAGGGACCAAGGATTAACTTGTCCATCAAAATTAGACCCATTGACATGCTATATGTCAGATTTTTTGCCCAATTAGATAAGTTTTTCCAATCTACTGAGCAGTATGGCAGTGCATGAAAAAAGTGGAGTCTGAAAATGAAGAAAAATCTTACCAAATGGTGGAATGGTTTTTGATAATTCAAAATCTAAATCGTGGTCCACACGTTTTTGTTGGTCCCATCAGATGACCGGCACAGTCGCTTTTGAATTAGGTTGATCATCTTTTCATATTTTCATCTTTTGCTCATTTTCCACAGTTTTTTTTTTTCGTTTTCTACACATGTACATGGCTCATAGGATTACTTTTCTATCATTAAAGTTCAATTTTCATGTCATTTTTCTTTTTCTTTTTTTTTTCCTCTTTGCCTTGTGTGCTCATTAATTTTTTTTTTTATCGCTATAGCCCTCATTATTTTTCTACCATTAAAGTTTAATATTCATTTCTCTTTTTGTTCCTTCTACCCTATTTATGTTTGACACTTTGCCCCCCCCCCCCCTCCACAGATAGGTATAGTCCTAAATAGAGTTAAACTCATGACCTCTTTATTTAGGTATTGGTTTTTACCAATTGAGCTATCCCATCATGATTCCACCAGGTTGCTTTCGCATCTTTAAAGTTAAATTTTTTACCCAGTACTTTCAATAATTTTTGGGGAAGTTTTGGGAGTGAATGATAGATAATGAATGCCAGTTAGTTTGGTAGCTCTCAGATGTGGGTAAAAATACATTGGGTGCTTGATGCAATCCACGTCCACACTCATGTGGCCATTCCTAACCAATTCTCAATTCAAGTGGGCCAACCTTATGCTTTTAGAAGATTATCCCAAATTCAAGCCAAGGCCTAAGGCAAAGCCCAAGCTCAACTCATAGTCCACAAATATCATTTGGTATCAGAGCTTTGGAGGAAAAGAGAACGGACCATGCCATTAAAGTTGAATATATATCCATTGTACCACACACCGGGATCACTAAAGTTGAATGATTGTATCATCCCACAGTCATCACTTATCTAATTTATCAATGCATTAAGCAATGCCTACACCTATCATGGGCATGACAAATATGGTTATCTAATGTTTGAGGAATTTTCTAATCTTTCATTTGACTTCGGTAGAATTAAAATACATTTGGGTGGAACAAGAATTCGAGGGCGAATTCATTTGAAAAAGGGGAGAATGATGCAATCCACGTCCACACCCATGTGGTCATCCATGCTTTTAGAATATCAATCCATATTCGAACCAAGGACCAAGGCCCAAGGCAAAGCCCAAGCTCAATTCATAGTCCACAAGCACCATTTGGATCTTTGGAGGAGCGGAGAGCGGACCATGGCACGAAAGTTGAATAAATATCCATTTTACCAAATACAGGACTCATTAAAGTTGAATGATTTTGTCTCCCACCAACATCACTTATCCAATCTGTCAATGCATGGAGTGATACCTATCCACATCATGGGCATGATATGATTATCTAATGCTTGATGAATTTTTTTAATTATCTATTTGATTCTAGTGGAGTTAAATCACTTTTGGATGGAATAAGAATTCAAGGACAAATTCTTTTAAAAAAGGGAAGAATGATGCAATCCACGACCACACCCATGTGGTCATCCCCAACCAACTCTCTACTTAAGTGGGTTATCCTATTCTTTTAGAAGGTCAATCCATATTCAAGCCAATGTCTAAGGTAAAGTCTAAACTCAACTCATGGTCTATAAGGACTACAACCTATTTTGGAATCAGTACAACCAAGTCTAGACCAGTCCATATGGTCCACGTTATAAAAGCCAGTTTTTAATACATATACTGACTTCAAAGGTATTGTTAGAATATTTATATTTCAAATTTTAAAATACTCAAAACATGAAAATTGTTACCTTATGAGTTAAAGTTAGTAGGGTTTTGATTTGATATTAATACAAACTATATTTAGAGAGTTATGACATTTTTTATTGAACATGTGCATAATAACTTTTTCATGTACTTTGGTGGATGATGATGTTGATACTCATTGATGCAGTCCAATTGCATTCAAGTTTAATACTTATGTCATGACATCAAAGCCTAAGCCTACAAAACACATTTGATCCAAGACCATTTAACTCAAGATCAAGGTATGAGCCAAGCTACAAAAGAACCAAAGAATCTAGTCTTAGCTCCTTGAAACCAGCTCCTTTTTTGTGACCTTTCAAGTCCCTAGTGGAGAGTGAGGTGGTATTTTTTATTCAATGATTCTAGAGTCTTCTATACTTTGGAGCTTACATCAATGCACATTGAGACAAGTTTTATTGCATTGAAACAATAATCAACACATTGGGACAAGTTTCTATGTATTGAAATTTTTAAATCATTTATGTTTATCTTTTATTTTTTCTATGTACAATCTCAGCCTTAGGATTATAGAGGATGGTTGAGATTATTTTGAGTAATTTAAGGTTTGTTAAGCCTATAAACAGTAGTTTATTCTTATGTAATAATAGAAGATGATTTAGTGAATGAAATTTTGGATTGAAGTTTATCTTCTCCTTTGAACTTTAAAGAGTTCATCTTGAAACCTAGAAGAGTTTCACTTCAATCTTGAAGAGTTGAAACTTTTCTATCCCTTGAAACATTGAAGAAGTTTCATTCTATCCTAAAAAAGAGTTGGAATTTTATTCTTCACCTCCATCCTAGAAGAGTTGTAGGCCACCTTTGGAGTTGATTTACATCCTAGAAGAGAAGTAAGTCATTTCACCATCACTTTTATCAATTATTTCATTTTTATCTTACTCTCCCGATCCATCATCTTTAAAAGCCAAAATCGACTTACATCACTCTTCTTGGAGCTTCTTTATACATTCTCTTCTACTGTGACTCTTCATGTGGATTGATTAAGAAAATATTTCTATGATTTTCTCCTTTAAGCAAGTTTCTATACCTAGGCTTTTCAAAATAACGAAAAAGACTTTAGAAAGACTTTGATACCAAATGATATATAACCCAACCAAGGTTTCTCAAAATAATAGATCGGGAAAGTGAATTACATAAGGTCCAACACAAACACGAGATGTATAAAATTGATAGATTTAGAATGATTTGATTTTAGTGTCAAGTGAAAGACAAGTCATGAGAATGCAACCTTTGTATTGAATATTTTCTTAGATTCTAAGTGGAAGATATCCAAAATTGTGTTATAAATGATAAAAAAATACAAAAATAGATTTTAAATTTTTTTTAAGAATCCAAGAATAAGAAAGTAGTTATTATAGAATAAAGTTGGGGTGACTTACTTCTCTTTTAAAATACAAATCAATTTCAAAGGTAGTCTATAACACTTCTAAGATGTAGGTAAAAAATAAAATACCAACTCTTCTAGGATGGAATAAAACTTTCTCAAGGTTTCAAGAGAGAACTCTTACGAGTTCAAAATATGATAAGAAAACTCCAACTCTTCAAGATTGAAAAGAAACTCTTTAAGATTTCAGGAGATGAACCCTTTAAGGTTCAAAGGAGAAAACAATCTTCAATCAAAATTTTTATTCACAAATCATCTTATTAGTACATGACAATTAGCCACTATTTATAGGTTTTACAAATTTATAAATATTTCAAAATAATCTCAACCATCCCTTATAATCCTAGGGTTGAGATTGCATATAGAAAAAATAAAAAAAATACATAAATGATTCTATAATTTTAATATATAGAAACTTGTCTCAATTTATTCATTCTTATTCTTAGGCATAGAAACTTACTTCAAAGAGAAGACTCTACAAATACTCTGATACCAAAAGATGTATGCCAACTTAAGGTTCTCAAAATAACAGATCAGGAGAGTGAATTTCGCATGATCTGGGAGATATTTGTTGTCTCCCTTTGGGATAAGGCTTCTATTCTTGGAGAAGATAAAAGTTATCCTTTGACTCTTAGCTGATTATGGCAACTCACGATGTGTTTTTGAGATTGGGCCTCTCGATAAGGTCTAATACAAATACGAAATGTGTAAAATTGGCAGATTTATATGACTTCAGAGAAATAACTGTAACTTCTTTAATACAAAAATGATTGATTTGATTTTACTGTCAAGTAAAAGATAAGTCACGAGGATACAACCTTTGTATAGAATGTTTTCTTGGATTTCTAGTAGACAAAATCCGAAGTTGTGTTACAAGTGACAAAAAATGTAAAAATAGATTTTGAAAATTTTCAAGAATCCAAGATCAAAAAAATAATTTTAATAGAGTGAAGGTGGGGTGACTTACTTCCCTTCTATGATGTAAATCAACTCCAAAGGTGGCCTACAACACTTGTAGGATGTTGATGAAGAATAAAATTTCAACTTTCTTAAGGTTTCAAAGATAAGTCTTATAGGTTTAAAATATGATAAGAAACCTCAAACTCTTCAAGATTGAAGTGAATCTCTTCTAGGTTTCAATGTATGATAAGAAAGCCCTAACATTTCAAGGATAAAATGAAATTCTTCAAGGTTTCAAGATTTTAGATATTCAGGGTTCAAAAGAGAAAATTTTAGATATTCAACTGTGGATGTAAATTCCATAAAGAGTCTCCTAATCAAGTTAAGAAACCTAAACCTACAATAGAATACTCCAAATAAGAAAAGAAGACTCTATAATTTCAGAATTCTAAATAGAGAAGAACTCCTACATGAAGAAGGAATCCTATACAAAGAAGGAGTTATAAGTCACAAAGTATTGTCATGTTTTATATATAGAGCATTAGTGTTAAGATAAAAGATCTCTCTCTCTCTCTCTCTCTCTCTCTCTCTCTCTCTCTCGTTGAAAATTTTTCTATCTCTGAAAGGATTGTAATAATAAACTAATTTTCTCATTCAGTTCAAGGGAATTTTGAAGTCCAAACTTATATCAATGGTGTAATCTCTATTCAGTAACGTTGTTCTTCTTCTCTCTTTTATTGAAATTGTTTATGTTATTCTTTTCTCTTTAATTATGATATTTTTCTGAATAATTAATGGACCGGCTGAATTGGTTAGATTAAAATTAATTACTAGATCTAGAATCTGTGATACGTAATCATCCTGATTCTAATCATAAGTAGCAAACAATGATAGATGATTATGTCCAAGTTTTCGTCTCATCATTGTGAATAATATATATCCTAAGTTAAATAATCCCCGTTTGTGTGTGATTATTGCTTAGATTGATCTATTTTTCACCCTCTTAATGCTGCCATTGAATTAAACATTGAGAGCTTATTCAATGTTGTTCAATGGTTAGATCTCTCTGAAGAGTTTGTTTCAGTTGAGGTACTTAAGGAAAAACTCAGGTAACAGAGCTTATTGTTATCTAGGGTCTTTAATTAATTCTAATTGGAAGGAAGAGATTAACGTTGCAATTAATTTTACTCATTTCATGTGTGTGGATATTGAACGAAGGACTGAATTTTCTCATCTAATTATCTTTTTATTTGAATTATGTCTGTTTACTTTCAATTTGATTCAAACAATCAAAATCCCCCCTTAGTTATTGTGTTTACTTAGCATTAATTACTATATTTAGTTTGAGTAGAATATAAATTTTAATCAATTCATTCTCTGTGGGATTGACCTTTGCTTATCCTATCTACAGTTTATTAATCAGGTCAGTAAAGAAATATTTAATTAAATTGGTGCATTCGACACGCTATCAAATTTTGGTGTCCTTGCCAGGGAGTGAATTTTTATTAGTTTTTATATTTCTCTTTATTAATTTTTCTTTCTCGGATTAGAGTGGTTTTTTTTTATTTGAACTTTTTTTTATTATTTATTCTATTTGATTTTTATTTAGTTTCTTTTCTTCTTATCATCTTTTTGTTTGTTTGGTTTTTATTTTTAGTTAATTATCTTAGCTAATTGTGTGAGTTTATGATTCTAACGCGATCCACTAAAAAAGATCTAAATTTTGATCCAGAACTTGAACGTATCGTGCGTCGGTTAAGAAAAGAAGCTAGGCAGATTATGATAGAAAGAGAATCAATCCCTCTCATAGGATTTATTTTTGAAAGTTCTTCGAGTGACTTTGAACAAGAAAAAATCATACTGAGAATGACAGGACATTAAAAGAGTTAGCTACCCATGATTTTAACCAACAACCTTTGTGCATTCAATACCCTACTTTGGATGTTGCTTTTGAGCTTAAGTCTAGTTTAATTTAATTATTGCCTAAATTTTATGGTTGTGCAGGTGAGGATCCAAATAAACACCTGAAGAAATTTCATGTAGTGTGTTCAAACATGAAATCGACAGGAGTATCTGAAGAACAGATCAAATTACGAGCATTTTCTTTTTCATTATCAAATGATGCAAAAGATTGACTCTACTACCTACCATCTGGGATGATCACTACATGGAATGAAATTAAAAAGTTATTTTTGGAAAAATATTTTCCTCCAGGCGCCACCTCAAGAGCGCAGACCGGAGAAACACCCATGGGAATAAAGTTATTTTGGAAAAATTCGCCTCTAGAGCCGCACCATCGAAAAAATCTGTGGCATACGACAGTATCCTGGAGAAACACTCCATGAATATTGGAGCGTTTTAAAAAACTATATGCCAGCTGTCTACATCATCAGATAAGTGATCAACTCCTAATTCAATATTTTTATGAAGGATTATTACCCATGAAAAGGAACATGATAGATGCAGCAAGTGGAGGAGCTCTAGTGGATAAAACTCCTGAAGCTACAAGAAGGTTAATTGCAAACATGACTGTAAATTTTTAACAGTTTAGCACAAGAAACGATGCATCACTCAAAAAGGTGAATGAGGTAAATACATCTTCCCTCGAACAATAGTTATTTGACCTTACCTCTCTTGTTAGTCCAATGATTGTAGAAAATTTACAGCAGGTAAAAGCTTGTGGGATATGTTCGATGATAAGACAGTCAACTGATATATGTTCAACACTTCAAGAAAGACCCACCAAACAAGCCAATGTTGAAGGTAACTTCCCAGAACCACCAAGGCAGTATGATCCATACTCTAACACATACAATCCAGGTTGGAGAGATCATCCAAACATGAGCTATGACAGAAACGGACCGGTAGGACAGAACTTCTATCAAAATAGACAGTCAACATTCCAACCTAGGCCACCTGTCCCTCAGAATTCAAACTCATCATTAGAGGACATAATTAAATCACTTGCTCTAAATACCCAATAGTTTCAAAATGAAACAAAATTCAGCATTCAAAATCTATAGAGCCAGGTGAGTTAAATGGCAACTACTATGAATCGTTTAGAAGCTCAGGTTGGAGGAAAATTACCATCACAAACCATGGTGAATCCAAAAGAAAATGTGAATGATGTGACCCTCCGAAGTGGTCAAGAACTTAAGGAACTAAAAAGGGTGAGTCCTGCTATACCAAATGAAGAAGACATTGAAAAAGAAATAAAGAAAGATGAAATAGCAGCTCAACCTGAGGTAACACCCAAACCTTCTATTCTGTCTAAGACTAATCATCTTCCTTTTCCTGGTAGATTTGCAAAATCCAAGAAAGAGGACACGGATAAGGAAATTCTAGATTTGTTTCGTAAAGTGAAGGTAAATATACCCATGTTGGATGCAATCAAACAGGTACCTAGGTATGCAAAATTTCTTAAAGAGTTATGCACTAACAAAAGGAAGTTGAATGGTAATAAAATATTAAGTATGAGAGAGAATGTCTCAGCAGTCCTCCAAAGAAAACTTCCTCCCAAGTGTAAAGACCCAGGTATGTTCACTATTCCCTGTCAAATAGGTAATACCAGAGTTGAGAGAGCTATGCTAGATTTAGGAGCATCTATTAATATAATGCCACAATCTATGTATGCTTCATTAAATTTAGACCCTTTGAAAGAAACGGGTGTCATTTTCCAACTGGCTGATCGTACTAATGCATACCCTGAAGGGGTACTTGAGGATGTTCTTGTATAGGTAAATAAGCTAATATTTTCAGCTGATTTTTATATTCTGGACATGAAATATGATATCTCACCTAATCCAACATCTATCTTGTTGGGAAGACCATTCTTGAATACAGCTCGAACAAAGATAGACGTTCATGATGGTACCCTCACAATGGAGTTTGATGGTGAAGTAATTCATTTTAATATTTTTGAAGCCATGAAACACTCCACTGATGTTCATTTAGTTTTTGCTATTAATACTGTTGATTCTAGATTGCAGGAAGTGTTTGAATTAAATAATAAGAATGAACTGGAGGTTGCAATTACCACAGAATTACAGTTAGAGGAGAATGATGAGATAGAGATTAGTAAAGAATTGAAGGAGACTGTGGCAGCTTTACATTCTTTAAAACTAATTCTAGAAAAATATGGAGATTCTTTTATAAAACTACCTGAGTTTCATAAAAAATTATTACCCTCTGTTTTGTAAGTTCCTACCCTAGAATTGAAACCATTGCCATCCCATTTAAAGTACGAGTATTTGAGAGAAAATGAGACATTATCGGTAATCATTGCGAAAAACTTGACACCTAGTCAAGAAGAGAAGTTGGTTCAAATGCTATTGTATCATAAGGAATATTGGACCTATTGGGTGGTCAAGTATTACAACATGAATATGACTGATGCTAGTGTTCAAAAAAAATTACAGTTGCAAGAACTTGAGGAGTTGAGAAATGATGCCTACGAGAGCTCCAGCATTTACAAAGTAAAAACCAAGGGTTTTCACGACAAGATGATTTTTAAGAAGAATTTTGTTGTTGGTCAAAAAGTTATTCTCTTTCATTATCAGTTAAAGCTATTTTCAGGTAAGTTGCGTTCTCGTTGGATTGACCTTTTTGTTGTGACTAATATTTTTCATCATGGTGTAGTAGAAATAAAGAGCTTGAAAATAAAAAATATGTTTAAGGTGAATGGTCATAGACTTAAATCTTACTTTGATGGTTTTCAAATGGAAAATATTGAAGAAATGGGACTAGTAGATCCTACTTATGAGGAGTGATGGACAAAGCTAGTCGGGCTAACGACGTTAAACAAATGCACTACTTGGGAGGCAACCCAAGAAAATAGATTTGACTTTTTTCTCTCTATTAATTGTTTTCTTTTGCATTCTTATTTTCCATTGAGGACAATGTTAGATTTTAGTGTGGGGGGAGAGAAATTAGGATCTATCATAGGAAATTTAGTTTTATTTAGAGTTTTATGTTTTACTTAGCTTGATTTTTTTTTTTAGACTTATTTTGTGTCGTATTTTTATTTTTAGTTTCTTTTAGTGTTAATGTGCTTTGAGAGTAGTTTTCATGAAAATTTTTAATATTTTTAACATTGGTTTAGTAAAGTAATACACTCTTACTATAGTTTTGACACAAAAATAGAAGAAAAGAGAAACTTAGGACACCATCACATGCAAAGTAATAAAAATCCATGTAAGGATAATACCTAGTTTGTATCTTGAGGTGGAAATCAAGTTAGAAAATACATTTTACCTGACCTAAAGGTAGAAACTTCTTATGGAGCTAGTTGGCATTTAATGTAAGCCTTTGATTAAAGCTGAGACCTTATTGTTATAAAAAAAATAAAAAAAAAGAAGAATAATTTATGTTCTTGGAACTAGACAGGGCATTCTGCCTTAGGAAGCGAAGTGTCCTGATTGAAATTCCTTGGATGAAATTTCTTGAAAAAAAAGAAGAAGAAGTACTCTCTAGCATCAATGTCTTTGAGGATATATGCAAAAAGTGAAGCTAAATAAGTAACTTGGGAATGCATAACCACCTGCACTTCTCAAGCCAACTGTAGTGGAGTGGCTTAGAGAGAAAGTGTATAGAAAAAAAATATGAAATATAAGTGTTGAAAGCTGAATATAGTCAAATAAGCTCTAAATCTTGGGTCTTGGTTGCCAATGTGTTACCATATGTTTTACTTTAAGGAAATGGATGTTTGGAAGATATAACAAGATTTTCTAATTAAATATGCATGTTTAGTACTTGAATCATATGAGGTAATAAAGTTTAAGTGTGGGGCTTCTTTGTTTTCTTAATCTCAGGTTGAATGTCTTAACTAATAGGATTTGTGTATATTCTTTTCCTAAATACCAAAGTTAAAATTTAAAATTTTTATATGAATTTTATGTGTTTATTCTCTGAAAACACTCACGAGGCACAATTCGTCCACTAGAGGTGACCTAGGGGTTTAAAGGCTTGTTGCACGTGCTAAGTGTAATTATGATTCCTACGAAAGTGAGTTAGGCTTTTATTTTGTTTTATTTTTATATTTTTCTTTGCCCGAGGACCTGCAAAAGCTAAGTGTGGGGGTATTTGGTAGCGTGTCGAATGCACCAATTTAATTAAATATTTCTTTATTGACTTGATTAATAAACTGTAAATAGGATAAGCAAAGGTCGATCCCACAGAGAATGAATTGATTAAAATTTATATTCTACTCAAACTAAATATAGTAATTAATGTTAAGTGAACATAATAATTAAGGGGGGTTTTGGTTGTTTGAATCAAATTGAAAGTAAACAGACATAATTCAAATAGAAAGATAATTAGATGAGAAAATTCAGTCACCACCGACACATGCAATGAGTAAAATTAATTGCAACGTTAATCTTTTCCTTCTAATCAGAATTAAAGTCCCTAGATAACAATAAGCTCTGTTATCCGAGGTTTCCCTTAAGTACCTCAAATGAAATAAGTTCTTCAGAGAGATCTAACTATTGAACAACACTGAATAAACTCTCAATGTTTAATTCAATGACAGCATTAAGAAGGTGAAAAATATATCAATATAAGCAATAATCACACACAAACGGGAATTATTTAACTTAGGTTATACTATTCACAATGAAGAGACGAAAACTTGGACATAATCATCCACCATTGTTTGCTATTTATGATTAGAATCAGAATGATTATGTATCACAGATTCTAGATCTAGCAATTAATATTTATCTAACCAATTCAGCAGGCCATTACTGAATTATTCAAACAAATATCATAATTAAAGAGAAAAGAATAACATAAGTAATTCCAATAAAAGAGAGAAGAAGAAAAACGTTACTGAATGGAGATTACACCATTGACATGAGTTTGAGCTTCAAAATCCCCTTGAACTAAATGTGAAAATTAGCTTATTATTACAATCCTTTCATAGATAAAAAAAATTTCAGCAAGAGAGAGAGAGAGAGAGAGAGAGAGAGAGAGAGAGATCTTTTATCTTAACACTAATGCTCTATATATAAAACTTGACAATTTTTTGTAACTTATAACTCATTCTTTGTGTAGGATTCCTTCTTCATGTAGGAGTTCTTCTCTATTTAGAATTCTGAAATTGTAGAGTCTTCTTTTATTTTAACACTAATGCTCTATATATATAAACATGATAATCCTTTGTGACTTATAACTCATTCTTTGTATAGGATTCTTTCATTATGTAGGAGTTCTTCTCTATTTAGAATTTTGAAATTATAGTTTTCTTTTCTTATTTGGAGTCTTCTATTGTAGGTTTAGATTTTCTAACTTGATTAGGAGACTCTTTATGGAATTTACATCCACCGTTGAATGTTTTAATCAGATCAGAGGGCTACTCCAATTCGGATTAGGTCAGATTTTCATGTCAGACTTTGAAACCATGTTTGGAGACCCAAACGAACTCGAATATTTCTCCATAATACCATTCCAAAAAAGTTGAGACGTCCTCTATAATTGTACTGATGACAACTTTTCAATTCTGAAACTCTTTTCATGTCAAAAACTTGCATGAAACTCAGAACGCCAATATTAAGAATGCTAAAATTTTTTTATCTTTTAACAATTAATTCATAATGTCTATAAAACATGTCAAATTAATAAAATTCAACCTATTCAGTTCAATAAGACATAAAACACATTAAAAATCATAGTATAAAGGAAATAAAAATATGAAAATTACACAGTTATCACATTCCCTATAATCCTAGGACTGAGATTGCATATAGAGAAAAAAAAATGATTCACTAATTCTAATACATAAAAACGTGTCTCAATGTACTGATTCTTGTTCCTAAGTAAATAAACTTGTTTAAAAAAAAAAACTCTAGATTGAAAGGCTCTCTTAATCAATCCATATAAAGAGTCTCAATATTGAAAAATGTATAAAAAAAAACTTCAAGAAGAGCGTTTACATCATCATTCACCAAAGCAAATGAAAAGACTATTCTGCACATACTCAATAAGAAAGTCATAACTCTCCAAATATAGCTTGGATTAATATGAAATTCAATCCCCAAGAAATTTAACTCATAAAGAAATAACTTTTATGTTTTAAGTATTTGAAAATTTGAAATATAAATATTATAAAAAAAACTTTGAAGTCAGTACATGTGCTGAAAATTGATTTGCACAACAAGGACCATATGGACTGATCCAGACTTGATTGTGTTGGTTCCAAAATGGATTGTGGTACTTGTGTTCCATGAGTTAAGCTTGGGTTTTTCTTTGAGTCTTGGCTTAAATATGGACTGACCTTCTAAAAACACGGGATTGACCCACTTGAATAGAGTTAGTTGGGGATGAGTACATGAGTATAGGCGTGGGCTTCATCAGTGCCTGTCGTAGATTAAAAAAAAAATTACTTAGACCTCCCCTCTTTATAGATTTAAATACAATGATCTATTGTCACTTTGAAAAATTGACTTGAATCTCCCTGAAGCTCAAAAGTTGTTACACTGAGCTCAACCATGTTAACTCTCTGCGGTTAAAGCATGACATCACTATGACTATATGATTTAAATATCAAAACTACCCTAATAAATGAGTGAAATTATTATTTTTTCCCTTATAGGTATGGACCATGAATTTGTTTCATCTTATCTATCCGTTTGTTGCAACTCACTATAAATCTTCCGTCTTACGGTGACGGAGATCTATGTCTGAAGATACATCACGTTTTTTTTTTTTTTTTTTTTTTTTTTTTTTGCTAATGGTCAGCAACTATATTATATTGAAAATAGAAAGAAAAAAATCAAGGATAGTAAAAATTCAACCTTCGGCATTGCCATCAGCCAGACCCTATCCTTGTGGCACCGCCCAATGGATCAAACACCATTCCCGCCCCCACATGCACCCACCATGGAATAGAGATAGAGCTAAAGTGCTTAGGACCGCACCGCATCACACTTCCCCTGATGCTCTACCCATACCAACACGTAAGCCCCTGTTAGCGAGGGCTTGCAAACTGGGCTTACAACTAATCAATCCTAATGTCAAATAGAAATAGAGCTAAGGCCCCCCAGCAGAGTCAGAGACTACACGGACCGAGACCACCTCCCCTGATGTCCTACGACGTAATAATTCTGTTAAGGTAATGGCGATATGACGATGCTAGTGGACAAGACTTGAGTAGAGATAGAGCTAGAGTCTGGTGACCAGGATGAACCACAGTGTCACGTCCTCCCCCTGATGCTCGACTCGCATCAAGTACACTAACCACACACATACATTGACATGCCTATTCCTAGCATCATCATCATCATCATGTTATAATAAACAAAATTAAATATGCATGAACAGTAATAACAGGAATAGTGGATGACATGTGATATGTACATTACAATCATACAATCATAGAATCATACATGGTATTGGACTCAATAAACGAAAATAATTTATTATTAGTCAATTAGTTTAGGTCTTGTTCCCTCACCTTTGGTTGTGCGTAGATCCTCGTTCAAGCTATATGAATCACTTTTAAATCAGTAGAAAGGCCTAACAAGTCGATAGATTTTAATTAGAATTAATTCCAATATATTTTAAAGTAATTGAAATCGTAGGGTCGCAGGTAGGGTAGCACCTAGGGTAGCAGTTTTCTGCGACCCTAGGGTGTAGGGTCGGATGTGGGGTCGGATACCATTCGACCCTACGTGCGACCACACCCTCCCTAGGACTTCTCGAGGGCATGTGATCGATCCTGTGGTCTCGTAGGTCCATTCTAAGATTGTTTTATGGCTCATAACTATGATTTTTACACACTTTCCATTGCCTATGATAATTACTTCCATGGATTCTTTTGGAACTCATCCATTGATGGACGATTTGCGTTTCTCTTAATCCTAACTTCTTCATAATCTATTCTAGGCTCTTAATTTATGAAGGGAATTAGGTTCATACCTGAAGTTGGCTGAGATTCAGAGGTTTCTCTGAACTTTCTCCTCTTCCTTAGTCTTTTCTTTAATTTTCCTTCTCTTCTTCTTTTTCTTCTCTTTCTCTCACTTTCAATTAGGGTTCTAAAATGAGTGAAAGAGGCTAAGGGATATCCTATTTATAGAGGAAAACCCTTCAAAATAAGTCTCATCGAGTTTAGGAAAGAACCCCTTGGAATTAGGAAAGTTTCCTAATTTATGGTTTCTGTCTGTCATCGTAGGGTCGGATGTAGAGTCGCAGGATCCGTCAACCCTACACCTTCTTAGTCATGCGACTCTACGACTAAAAAGTCATGGGTTGGACTTCTATTGAGGTGGGGTCGACCACACCTGTTTAGACATGCAACCCTACCCTCACATTTATTGTTTTTGGGTTAGACTCATACATGGTCTTGTGATTTTCTTCACATAGTTGGTTCACTTGGCTCGACCATGATAGGTAAACCTGATACAAGGTGGTAAAACCGGTTAGTTCGATACGGGTCTTGCAACTTTAGCACGGTTGGTGCCCTCCAGTATGCTACACTTACTCATATTGACATTTCCTTCACTGTCAATAAGGTATGCCAATTTCTCAAAGCCCCCATTGATGTTCACTGGCAAGCAGTGAAAAGAATTTACGGTATCTAAAAGACACATACACTCAAGGGCTACTTCTCTCATGGGGACTGCAATCAATTATCTGCATACAGCAATGCTGACTGAGCTAGTTGCATTGATGACCATCATTCCACAAGTGGGTTTGCCATTTATCTTGGCCCAAATCTTATTTCATGGTCTGCTCAGAAACAACCGACCATAGCCCAGTCATCCATCGAGGCCGAGTACAGGGCACTAGCCAACACAACTACTGAACTGCAATGAATTAAATCCTTGTTGCATGAACTTGGTGTTATTCTTCCTTAGCCACCGGTCTTATGGTGTGATAACTTGGGTGCCACTTACCTCATAGAAAACCAGGTTTTTCATGCTCGTACCAAACACGTCAAAATCGATTTTCACATTATACGTCAGCTCATTGCACAAAAGCTACTGGATGTTTGTTTCATCTCAACTACTATCAGATCGCAGATATTCTAACCAAACCATTATCCAACAGTTGGTTTGGTTTCCATCATGCCAAGTTGAAGATCAGATCAAGACCATCATCCACTTGGGGGGGGATGTTAAGGATAACCACCTCCTGCAATCTCTCCACTTTAAAATTCAAATCATTGTTAGTCAATTGTATTATCTGTAATAGTTGTTGAGTTGTAAACTGATCGCCTATGAAATAGGCGAGAGTTTGAATATATAACAAACTCCAACATCCTAGGATTGTACACAGCAATATCTCTATAAATACATCCTATCCCGCACAGCAATGGGATAAGGAAGATTGATTTAACTCAAACTCTTCTACTTTAACACTCCCTATTTCAGTGCCCCCAATCCATGTCCCCCAAATGAAATCAATGTCAAGACTCTGGTGCCGGTGTCAAGGAGCCGGACCATAGATAAAAGATAAAAACTAAAAGATGGGGGGGCCATTTTGATACTCTATTGGAGCTGTGATGCTTGAATTCCAACCAATTAAGTTTAAGCCCAATATCTGGCCCATACAAACCCACAAAGCTAGTTTTGAGTCAAGGAATTAAAGTCTTGTGGGCTTTTCGACTGTACAATCTACTCTACCTGCCACCAAGAAAATTCTTTTATAGTATTGAGTAGTTATGAAAGATTTCTCACACACATGCACACGTACTTGTGTACCCACTCGTACACGGCCACACGTGCACACACACACATGTATGTGCACACGCGTGTGCGTGTGCACACACTCTTACCACAGTACACACACGCATCACGCACACACACACATACACACACAAAATTGTCATGAATGATATATGGGTCACTACTCAATTGCTATGGGCTTATATGGGATACCTTCTTCGGTATGGACTATTAATTGGGCCTTAGGAAACATCTTTACATACCTTTGCATCTGTTGTGTGTTCGAATGTGAGTGAATCAGAAATATTTAATTGAAAATTTTCTAATTGTCTCTAGGCCCTCTACCTGGATTAGTAACTGAAAATGGTAAAACCCTCTTACCCTCCTTTAGTTTATAGGTTAAAAAATCCCCTCACTCTGTAATTAAAGGTGAGGGTGCGGAAGGCAAATGAGCTTCATTGCCAACCCTCCTGCAAGATATATTTTAATTTCTTTATACAACAGCCCTAGATGAAATGAATGAACAATTTTTTTTTTTTAATAGAAAATAGAAAGTTGATTTTAACCCCATTCATACCATCATTAATGGAAGGAAGAATAAAGTCATGGTCTAGTCATATCAAGACGAGTCTTTAATGGGCCTCCTGTGGGCCAATGGCTTGGGCTCCAAGTCTAAGATTTATCAGTCTATGGCCCTAGCCAGCCTATTACAACACTAGCACGCCTAGTGGAGTGGGTCAATGACTTGGGCTCCAAAGTCTAAGGTTCTATCAGTCTGTGGGCCCACATGACAATTTCTGCCAACCCTATTACCAAACTAGCTTTCTTTTTTTTTCCTTTTTTTCTTTTTTCAATTAAAAGAAGTCAAATTCAAATTTCCAAAATAGTACATAGTTCAAGACGGCTGTTGCGCAACACCTATACGGAAACATCGTCTTGATTCCTGATAAAAGAATAAAAGCAGCTTTTAAGCTCTATCTCTATTCTCTTCTGTGCCCACTCTCACAGTGTACAAAGCCCACATACCCTTATGACTTTCTCTCTCCCTATGGAACTTGCAGAAGACGTTTCCTACATACCACACGTGCCAACCTACCAAAAACAGACAAAAGAGCATGCCTACGTGTATCGAAGGTCTTAAACTAGGGCTTGGGATTTTTTTTTTCCCAAGAAAAATGATTGCTCGAACATTGTATTATATTTCAGGGTTCTTCAGATATTCTATTTGGATTTGAAACCCATTCTCCCTTTTTTCTGCCTGATGACCTTCTCAGAATCTACCCTTTTCCTCTACAATTGCACCCTTAAAGCCTTCTTTACTTGACTTCTTTCACCATCCCTGGACCCTTTTCCTTTCATGGCTTTAACATTGGCTTTGGCCAAATGGGTAATGATTCTGCTTTACAGAAAAAGAGAAATGTAATTAGAGAGAGAGATCCCACATAAAATGACTAGTCAAACTTTGCATGAAGGTTACCCTTTCTTGTATTGGGATGGAGGATTGAGACAAGAAAAGCAAGCAGTAAAGAGAGGGTCTTTGGACAAAGTAGGTTGCTTATCTACCAGTCAAGAGGCAGGCACACACACACACACTTGGAGTAAGTGAAAGGTGTTAGGACTTAGAAGTGAGAGAGGAAGGGATCTAAAATACACACTTGGAGTAAGTGAAAGGTGATAGGAATGAGAGAGGAAGGGATCTAAAATACAAGTTTGAAGGATTTGATCAGAACATCAGACACTTAAAGTAGGAAAAGGCAAAGGTTTTCGGTGCACAGCGAGATAGAGAGAGAAGGGTTTGATAGAAACGTTTCAAGCCCATAAACCCACATTGTTTAATTAGCCAGTCAGATGAGTTCCCTATCCTTCGCTCTCACTCAAATACTCTCTCTCCCTCCCTCTCTTCCTTTCTCTGCTAGTCTCCTTGACGTATTGACAGTTACCAAAAATGGTAAGGCACCTTCATCATGAAACAAGATAAGTCCCTGTTTTTTGGGGAGCCTAAATGCAGTGTATTTAGAAAATTATCATTAATTATAGGTGTTATGTGCATTCATTTTTCCCAGGATTTTTCGCTAGGGTTTTATCCCTCCATTAATGAGATCAGGGCATCAGACAGAGAAAGTCCTAGAGTACATAGGCAGCCTGAAAGTCTGATCTGAAAAAAATTCCTTAGCTTTTTCAGAAACAGAAGAAAAGCAACATGGATGGATATTTCTCTTATCTTTCATTTCAAGTCTCCAAAACACATTAATTATCTGAAAGACTACAAACCCTTAAAATGTAAGCACAGAAAGAAATAAATGGTCGTGGATGAATTAAACTTGCTTTGTTCTTCACTCTGAAGCCTAAAAGTCTAAACAAAAATCAACCACATTGCATTAATGGCCGGGGAGAACAAGACAATACTAGCATCATACTTGTATACAAAGAGACCCATAATCCCACACACACACACACACACACACACACACACAGAAGAGACTATAGGACAAGAACATAAGATGAGCAAATCAAACAAGAGAGAGAAACAGAAGAAGGGTCAAGGGGAGAAAGTAGGGTCAGAGAATCTTGAAAAATGGAAACGAAGAAACCAAGCTAGCTAGCTAGCTAGCAGAGAGAGGGAGGCATGAGTTTCAACCCTAATTCATCCTTAGTCAAAACTAAACGAGCTTTGTTCATCTCCATAGTTGTGGGTTCTGGATGTAATCTCTTTTTAGAGTGGAGAGGCACTCCAAACAGCTTTGTTATGGAATCAGTACTCACTTGTTGATGATGAGCTTCTTTAGGTGTTGACTGATAAAACCCAAGAAGCTGATGACAAGGATAAGAGTTACTAGGAGCGACAGGACTCACATGATTCTGTACAAAGTAGATAATATCATTGTAAAGCTTCCTCATATGAGCCAGCTCAGACATCAGCATCGAGTTGCTCCTCCTGAGTCTCTCATTATCCTCTGAAAGCGCCATCATCGAGCTGCTCATGCAGACACTACCTCCTACACCTCCACCTCCACCTCCACCTCCACCTCCACCTCCACTAGGAGACGAAAGAGGGGACGAGTCACACCAATTCAGTTGTTCGTCCGAGTCAGAAGGGGAGACACTAAGTCGGTTAGGAAATGGGAAGAAACCAGGCCCAGAACCAGGTTGAGAAGTTTTTCTTCGATGGATCTCACATAACAAATGCTTCTCTCCTTTCTTGAACGATTCATGTGCAAACTCCCATCTGTCAGGGATGATCTTCCTGAAACCCTATTTTTTTTAAAACAAAACAAAACCCAGATCAGTTACAGTGATTAGAACATATATTATAGTATGATATGATAGATACTTACGTAGGTGTTAAGCTGACGAACGAAGCTGGAGAAGTTGTTGTGTTTGAAGTAGTTGGGAAGGAGATCACGAGCAAATTCAGGGGGACGCCAGACTACAAAGGTGGCGTCATCTTCTCCCCAAGAGACGATATGATCGGTGGAGGGATCATCTACAAGTTGGTAGGTCTTAGTAAGGAAGGGAGCTGGAATTGACTTTTGTGAGTCTAGAGATAGTATGATCCCTTCACAATTGTCCAGCATCAGAGCCATCAGGAAGAGATGAAAACTCAGAAGAGAGTATGGAGAGGAGAGGAGAGGATAGGAGAGAGACAGAGTGAGAGTGATGCTGGTGGTTTATGTTATTGAAGTGTTCCTCGGTTTTGTAGTGAGAGAAGAATATGTGTCTGTCTCTTTGTTTTAAGGGACTTTCAAGACAAACCCGTGACCTTTTTCTCTCTCTATATTTCTTGAGCTTTCATTCATACGGAACCGAATCCTCTCCTCCACGGCTCCCGACTCCCACTCCATCCAACCATGGGAGAAAGTTGGAGTTTGAACCGACTCACCCCTCTAACCGTTGGAGGAGAGGATTTGAACGCCATTCTTAGAGGCTTAGAGACAGATTCAGATGAGAATACGTGTACTGTCTCCAGAGAAATGGAGTACGTACGTACGCTACAGTTGTGTAGTGACTATAATGACCCTTTTTATATTTCATTGTCTTATCATATCACAAGCAGCTGATTCAGCTGCAGTGACAATCCAAGCCGTTAATCTGATAAGATATTCCAGGTTGTTTTTTATACGTACGGCAGAAGCAGAGCGCTGCAGACTAGAGACTACATCATTATTTTCTTTGATTTTCATAAAAATAAAGAGGGGTTAATTACATTAGACACTTCCTCAACTGTTATGAAATTATACAGAATTATCCTGTTTTTATAAAAAATTATACAAAATACCCTTCTGACAATGCTATCATACACTCTCATCCATACCGTTACATTTAACTTAACGGTAAAGGTTCATTTTTTTTAAGATAAAAATACCCTTAGTAATTTCTTCCCAAGGGTCTTCTTCTCATTTACCATCATACTTTTTGTTCATTCTTCAATCTCTCATCTCTCAAATGCCATGTCCAACAAAAACCAAAACTCAGAGAAAAAGAAGAGAATAGAACCATCAAGTAAGACATCCCACTCTGTAACAAAACTAAAAACACAATTACTATTCACGTGAATTAATTTCCAAGACGAATCTAGTCGTCTTTAAATGAGATTAATCCCTTTTATGCTCTTCACACCTAATCCTCCATGATCGATGTGAAAGTCTTACTCTCAAGGAGGTCGAAATTGTGAATGAGAAGAACTGAAACAGCAAAATAATCACCGAAACACCAAAAAGAAACTGTACCGCCAGATTACCACAGTAACTCAAACTCAGATAGATCGGATCAGAATTGAGAGTTTAAATCTGTTCTTGTAAAGGGAGTTGTGATAAAATTAAAATTGATAGGAGGTACAGAAAAATAAGGAATCAATCAGAACACCACTAGCGCTTCAACTCAAACAACTCAAACACCTCACCTCAATTCTTTAGGGAGAGAGAGAGAGACATCGTCAATTGTCACCATTCTTCCGAAGAAAACCAGTGCCGCTACCATGATTGATGGTTTCAAAGAATCAAGGAGGAGGAAATAACACCATTTCATCGTCTACATGAGGCTTCTTTTCCCCCATAGAAGACGGTTCAATGGATTCAAATAGGAAGTGGGTTTTGTGCTTTTTCTTTCTTAGTCAAGGGATCCCAAGATCAACTTTCTTCTTCCTCTATCTTCCCAAAAAAAAAATTACTGAGTAATGTTATAACAGTTTCATCCAATTTTTTTGTAGTTGTCTCTGTTATGCAGGTTTTCGATAATCTGCTTTGTAATCTAATTGAAATACCGATTCAAAACTTCTAATTGTATCCCAAATAGGGTATCTCAGAATCCATTCTGAGAATATAAAGGTATTGAACCAAGGAAAAAAAGGGGGAAATGAACCGAGAAGAAGAAAAGCAGATGAAAAAACCAAGAAAAAACAGAGGTCGATCGAACATAACAGAATCAAGGATGCCGCCGGATTCTGGGTGCCACTAGAAGTGCCGCCTGATTTGGGGTAGATGGTGGATTGGTAGTGGTAGGGTTTCAGAGCAAAGAAAACCAAAAATCTGGTGAGGGTTTTCCGTTGGATTCTCTTGTTCCACCATCACCACCGCCTTCTCTGCCCTTGAGGCAATGCTGTCACGCTCACCGTGGAGTTTCTTGATAGAGCTTCGGCAGCAGCAACATTGGCAAGCTGACCCAAAAATAGAGTACTGATCCTTCTTAAGAATGAGACCCATCAATTTTTCCAACAACCATGAACTGCTTGGCTAATCAAAACAACAATAGGACTGAGAAAGGGAAGAAGAGAACTTGATTAGCTTCTGCTGGACAAAACTCACTGAGAAAGTGTAAAATGACCTAAACCCTTTTAGGTCATTTTACCCTTACTAAGGGTATTTTCATCTTTAAAAAATTGACCATGTGTCGTTAAGTTGAAAGTAACGGTGTGAGTGAGATTGTATGATAGCATTGTTAGAGGGGTATTCTGTGTAACTTTTGAAAAACAGGACAATTCTGTGTAGTTTCACTACAGTAGAGGGGGTGTCTGTGCAATTAACCCTGAGACAAATCTGAAATCTATGGAGATTAAAGAGAGATCTAGGCCGAAGTTGGGTACTCTCTAAGCAAGAAGCATAGGTTACAACAGCAATCTAATTATCTATATATCTCTTTCCTTGATATTAATTTTGGTGGTTCTTTGATTTATTTTACATTATTTAATATTTAGGATAAATTTAAGCTACCATCCAAAATAGTTTTAAAACATCACCTACCACCCACAACTTTCAAAAAAATCAAATACCACCCAAACGTTTACCACCGTTAATCAAATAGATCCACTCCGTTAAATGAATCCGTTAGATGTTGATGTCATCTAAAATTGATTTTAAAATAGACATTTTTACCCTTTTTCTTTTTAATTGAAAATTTTTAAAAGCTAATAAAATGACTATTATAAATAACCCTTCACATTTTCATTCTCCCTTCTTTCTTCTCCTTCATCGTTCTCCCCTCTTTCTTCTCCTTCAACGTTTTCCCCTCTTGTCTTCTCCTTCGTTGTTTGAGACGTATACCGAGGGAGGTTGAAGATGAGGGATGAACCAACAAAAGTTATCTCTTTGTTTTCTCAAGGGTATTATTGTCTATTTTAAAATCAATTTTAGATGACATCAGCAACTAACGGATTCATTTAACGGAGTTGATCTATTTGATTAACGGTGGTAAATGTTTGGGTGGTAGCTGATGTTTTTTGAAAGTTGTGGGTGGTAGGTGATGTTTTAAAACTATTTTGGGAGGTAGTTGAAATTTATTTAAGTCTCTTTTTGTATTTTTTTTTTTTTTTCTCTTTTCTAACCATATGGATCTTCATTGACTATATCATTCTCCCTTTCATTAATGTGTTATTTCCTCCCATATTTTTTTAAAAATAATTTATTGATTAATCACATATCATGGTCATCTCATGCATGCTGCAGCTTATTATATTTTGGATTTTTTTTGTTTGAAAATTTGCAAGAATTTAAATTTTTAACAAAGTTCTTGTATAATTAATATCATGGTCCATCATTTCTTTATTATCCAAGGGCAAAATAACGGTTCAGAATTTTTCAATAATCGTCAAACTTTTGTTACATGAAAAAGGTCAAGATCTATGTAGACTAACTTGGCAAATGAGGGAGTCCTAACATGGATACTATGTCCACAAAATTCCAATATCCAGTTGAATATTCGACATGGCATTAAATCTCAAACCCTGAATAAGAGCCTTGCTAAAAAAAAACCCATGAATCATAATGGGAAAAAACATGAATTAGATGAAGCAAAATGTTGAAACCCAATCCAATTTGAACAAAATTTATACCTAAAATATTTCATTTCTATGCTAGGATTAACAAAGGATATACTTTGATTATCTCCTTTATTTCATTTTCTCTCAAAGAGTATCAGATGGAAGCTTATGTAAGGATATTAATGTCTTTCTAGTATTCCTTTTAATACTGGGCCTGGGAAGAGACTGTCAATGAATTGGAAAAGAGAAGAAAGACAAATATAAATGTGAGGGGACTTAGTTGGTTTCACGTCAAATGAGTGTCCTCACTTCATTTTGTAGCTTTGCATGCCTTTATTGTTTAATCTCATCACATCACACTCCCCCACTGGAAATCCCTATCATTTTCTACTTGCAGATATCAACATACATCGAACACCTTGATGGGATTTAAAGCCTGTCATGACGACATATATTTCTTCTTCTCCTTCTATTTCTTCTGTTTCTTCTTCTTCTTCTGCCAATCTTCTTCTCCTCCTTCTCCTCCACCACTGTATTATTCCAAACTTCAAAATCAGGGAGATTTGCTCTCTAGACCCTACCTTTACTGGACTATCTGTGAGTTTAGCTCTCCTCTATACCCTCCTTTCGGCTTGGCTTCACTATCACCCATGATACCCATATGGCCTTGAGCACCACAGTTGATTGAATTATTGACTCTAAAAGTTTCATGTACCATAATGTCCAGCTTTTCTCTCTCTTTCCTCCTTTCTTGTAATGCTCCAAGACAAAGAATACCATTCCCATATTACCCCTCTCCTCTCTCTCTCTCTCTCCTCTCTCTCTCTCTCTCTCTCTCTCTCTCTTCGTAGGTGGGGACATTGCTTGAACCAAAGCACTAACACATTAGGAAAATGATGGGTAATTATTTCACAAAGATACCCAATTGATTATTTTGATCATATGTCTATGATGCCAATTATTAAAGGAAAAAGATTAAACTGTACTGACCCTAAACCCTAGAATTATTATTTCATTTTCTTTTTCTAGCACTTTCAATGAAATTTGAAATCTTAGGTGAGTAAATCATATCGAACTTATTCCTAAGACTTTCCACCTACAATAACCCCATATGCTTTTGTACTGAAGACTATACTACCACTTGGTATGCCTACAACACTTGTTCCCCAAGTTTTGGGAAAATAGGACATACATAGAAGGAGCTTTTTTTAATTTCCTCACCTTTCGTGGAGAAGCACACCAATAAGAGGGCTGATGGATGGTCTACCGTTTATCAGAGATAAAAAAATAATAACATAGAAGGAACTTATTTTAATTTCCTCACCTTACGTGGAGAAGCACACCAATCAGAGGGCTGATGGATGGACTGATAAAAAACAATATAAAAATGCATGCGAGATGGCATATGCCACGTGGTGATCTTTTTCCTACTTGTTAATATAAAAGCTTTAAGCCCATCAGCCTAAAATATAGGCCAACAAACAACAAGCTCCCAGCAAAATGAGGCTCACAAAAGACGAGTGTTTCTAACTTGCATGTGAAAATGGAGAAAAATGGCCATGTCAGAAGTCCCAATTTTCAATAGCAGTGCAGTATGCTTCCCTAACTCTAAAGAGAGCCACTTTCTCAATCTTCCTTTCACTCCCTTCTCTTTCTTTCTATTTTCTTCTATCACCTTCCTTCACAGCTCACAGCCTCAGATAGTGTAGTCTAATGCAGAACTGCAGAGATGCAGCGGCTGACAAGGAAACAGTACTGTTGGGTTTTGTTTATACAGTTCTCGTGATCCTCACTGTTTTATATCAAACCTAGCTCCTGGTATGTTACAGTACTGGGTGCATGTTAAATGAACCTTTGTATCTAATTAAAAAAATCAACATACAGTCCGTGCTATATAATAATATAATAAATGCCCACCTCTTCAAGTTGGGTAAATACAAGTTCACATATAAACAAACAGACCATGAAATCATAGGTTTTGTTATCATAATTTCTTCTTCTTCTTCTTTTTTTTTTTTTTTTTTTTTTTTTTTTTTTTTTGAAGGGGGAGGGGGGGGGGTTCTCCAACGTAAAACACCCAAAAAAATTTGGCAAACTTTTTAAATGCATTTAAAACATGTCTTCTGATTTTTTGAGCAAAAAAAAAAAAAACTTAATTCTTAATTATAAAAAATCAATTTAATGTATAAAAAATTATGGACTACACTTCAACAATTAATCCTTAATATTTAACAAATAATACATGAGTTGATCCCACAATTTAAGTGTGTATATTATAGTTTTTGTTCCGTATTCTTTCAATTTTAAAAATTTAGAATCCGTACACTCCATTTTCATTTTTTCACTGTTCTCAAATTGTTTGACCGGAATTTTGACTTGTTCAATTCAAATTCTGAGCCATTTTAAATACACCTCCAAAAAAAAAATTTTTGCCATCCCCATTTTAATTAATTATGCCTCCAATAATTCTATTGCACCCATTGAAGACTTTGCGTGGATAAGAATAATCTGATGGAATTAAGTTTGGATGTTTCTTTGTTGTAGCAAGCTCTTTACACTGCCAGATTTGTGTTAGTTCCTAAATAAAATACAAAAACTGTCCCTCGTATATTGAAGTTTCCATCATGGCAAAATAAATCTGCATTAAAAAGAATTGATTACGGTGACTACATGTTGTAACAACCCTTGTTACATTTAAAAAACCTATTAAATTATTATGAATTATTATACTCATCTCATGCTAGAAAATTGGTGATGGAGGGAGAGTGCAGTGGATGATCCTTATCTTCCCACAAGGAGGCTTTATGTTGTTCTTCATTTTCTTCTTGAAGTGGGCCTGCAGGGAAAGTGACGGCAGAGTATCCTCAGTCCTCACACTCATGCCATAACTTCTTGTGAACAGTAACTCCTACAGATCCTACAGAGCCCACCACCATCCCCCACCTCTCAGCAGACTGAGGAGCCAAGAAGATTCTATTCAAATTTCTAAAACACAGAGAAGTGAACCCACCTCCTCACATGACCACCGCCAACATTTAAAAAAAAAAAAAAAAAAAAACCCCTAAATAAATTAAAAGAAAGAAGCTAGAAAGAACTTTACATAAAATATTAGGATAAGCTAAAAAACGTTGGTTTCAAGGAGAGACAACTTTAAACACAGAGCAAATACGAATAAAACAAATATTTCTCTTTTTTACCTTTCCCCCCACTCCAAGAACTGTCTGAACTGATAACATTAATAATAGAGAAGTACCTCTCAAGAAGGAATCAATCTCTGTAGTTCATACGAGACAACCCACAACCCACAAGGCTCTTTCTTCTCGCACTCTCTTTAATTTGTCTTTTTCACTGATCCCCCCTAAGAAAGGCCAGAAACAGAAGCCCTTATATGTACCAGCTGCCTATATTTATATACAGTTTCTCACACTCTCTGCAACAACAATTCATATGGGTATCGGTCAAACATGTTGAACCTCTCTGCTGCACACGATCCGTTTATCTGAAATGGTATAGGAGTCACGAGGTGGTAACCACCTTGATTTAATCGATCCGACAAGATACTTGTTTGTCTTCCATGTACATGAACAAGATATTGGTGGGTCATACTCATATTTTTTAACTGATCATTATCATATATAAGTACTTATATTTCCTTTTTGATGGGATCATTACGTATGTGAACCATGTTTGTATCAGTTCTGCCCAACCTCCCCAATAAACTACTGACAAGGGTCTGTTACTCAATTGATCCATGCTCTTACTGCATCGGTTTCTGAGAGATGCTCATTTGAGCAACAAATTAATTCGGTATAACAAGGAAAGTTAATGTGCTATTTTGATTCTTGTGTAACTGCCAAGATGTTTGCTGGTGCGTATGGATGTCAACCAGAGATGACTGAAGAGGCTAGCTAGTCTAGTTCCCAAAGCAGAAGCTTTTCGCTTATTCAACTGTTTGCTTTACCAAATTATATAGCTAAATATTAATATAAAAAAGGCTGTCTGAATGACATGAATGTCTTTAGTGTTGGGTTTCTACGCGATTGCAATAGTCCCACATCAGATTGGAAATTCCGATGTGAAAGCTTATAAAGACTTGGATACTCATTTTTTACGAGCTAAGTTTTAAGGCCGAGTTCCACTCGAGTTTCAATAATTGGAGGAAAAAAAGCGCCTGTAACACTCATATAGCAGTATTGATTCTGACCATTGAAAGTGCATCGATCACGTGTTTCGATGCACTCTCAATGGCCAGGTCAGTACTGCTACACCAGAGTGCTAGAAATGATCCTAGCTCATAATTGTATGAGTCGAATCATGGCCACCCCAATTTGTCTCTGAGGATGTCAAATATCCCTCACGTAATATCTCGGTTCCTCTTAATACATTTATGTGGAGAGGGGTGATTGTTGGAAGTTCCACACGAATGCAATGATTACAAATTGGATATGAAAAGCCCGATGTGAAGACTTACAAAGACTTGAGCACCTTCCTCTTACGATCTTAGCTTAGACGGGCATCTTCTCCTTATGAGCTAGCTTTAGGGAGAGTTCTACCAAAATCTCAACATTTAGAACATGATGCCTTTAAAGAGAAAATCTTGTTGTAACCAAAATTAATGGTAAAATTATTTTTTTACCCTTCTAGTATAACATAAATTTATTTTCAATGAAAGTATATTCCTATCATTTCATATGTTCATTTGAAAAAAGTACAATGATAATGATAACTTTGATAATGAGATAATAATAAAGGAACTTTCAAATTGAATTTAAAAATTATTTTACTCCTAACATAACTTTTGAGAATAAGACAAGAGACAATCAAAAGAATATTACATCATCTTAGTTCATGTCTTTGGTGATAGAAAATAGCACCCTTCTTTTAGGGTGTGGTACGAAGTCAAGAAAAGAAAAAAAGAATCTTGGATAGAAATGAAAAGAATACAATACGATAGAATAGAAAAGGATAGAAAACAAAACTTTCCTTCTGTTTGGTTGCAAACGAAAGAGAAGTACAAATCCTTAATAAGTTGATATTAAGAGTGTTCTAGTACATGAGGCACCCAATACTATCGGGTCTGAGGATGGACAAAATGTTCGCAGTTTTACCCCCACAACGCGGAGAGATTGTTTTTATGTTTCGAATCCAAACCACTAAATTGTAATATGACAACCTTATAGTCACACCAGACTCACCCTCTAATAAGTTGATATTGAATAATAAAAAAAATTACAAAATCTAATGATGAATACTTAAAAGATTCCTTTAGAGCAGAGAGAAAAGACCAAAGAATGAGACGAATTCAGTGGAGACTCTTCCGATACCCTAGCCTTTGGCTTTGATCGGAACTCTCAGAAAAACTCAAAAAAATTAATCTTTTTGCTAGCGATGGCGAAATCAATGGGGGTTGCGAACACTGTGGTTTTGAAGGATCTAAAGCTTCACCTATAGATATTTCATGGCTTGAGGTCTTCAGATTTGGTACCTTTGAGCCCACATACTTGTTTTGCCGACTAACAGAGACTCCTCGTCCACTTCTAGCCATAGTTCTGCTTACGGTTTCGGTTTCTCTCATCTCTCTCTCTCTCTCTCTCTCTCTCTCACAGTACAAATTCTCCCCCTTTCTCACTCCAACAGCTGGCTCTTTCTGCAACTCCAGCTGCTTTTTCTCAAGGAAACCCAGTTTTCTCGCCTGGTGTTAAAAACCGACTGAATTCCATTTAATCGAAGTAAGTGATTACAAAATTACATTGTGCTATCCTTATATGTCCAGACTCGAAATGGTAGTAAACTACATTGAAGAAAGAAACTAAACTAACGTAACAGAACTATCTATAATACACGTTGACTATCTAATAAACAGGGACTCGTTACTATCTGACATGTAGCACGCCCCCTCAAGCGAAAGGTGGAGAAGAACTAAGCCTAAGCTTGCCGAGTAACAATTGAAATGAAGCCTTGCCCAAGGCTTTAGTAAAAATATCCGCAAGTTGGACATCAATGCAGATGGAGCAGTGCAAATGAGACCACGCCCCCTCAAGCTGGGGATGTAGTAGAACGAAGACCTAGCTTTCCGAGCAAGGTTTGAGAAGAAGAACCGCCCAAAGCTTTAGTGAATATATCCGCCGGTTGAAGAGAAGTACGAATGTGTTCCGTACCCTGAGACTTTGAGAGTTGAATAATACCATTGAAAAATGGAAAATCTCAAGAAAAGAGACTGAAAAATACTCAAGAACAAAGACTGAAGATGCTTGAAAAACTGAGACAGAAAGCAAAAATACGGTATAAAACTAGGATTGTGATACTCATTTTTTGGCGAAAATTTTGTGATACTCATTACCCATGAGAGGGTAGGATCTTCATCCTTCATGAAAATGAAAATCTGCAACTTTCTAAGTAGGAGTGACAAAAAAAAGTGTTATTGTAATATCTTGCCACAATATTGTGAACTGTTCTTTTTAGGTTTATAGGATTTCAAAACATCTAGATATATCGTTATGAGAAAAAAAAAATTAAAAAGATTATTTCAAATATCTTTTTCTCCAAATGTACTTGTCTTAGAATTGCTGAAATGTACTTTAGTTATAGGGTTAACAAAAAGCTGCTCATTTATGTTTTACACTCATAATAATCGATTTATTTAGTCCAGAATTCTTTTATTAATGCTTCTTCATATTAAGAGGCATTATTTCCGAAAAGTGGATTTACGCCTTCTTTTGAAAATGTATCATCATCACCTTTCCTTTTTTCTTTTTTCTTTTTTCTTTTTTTTTTTTTTTTTTTTTTTTTTTTTTTTTTGCATTTTATCCTACCACATGCCAAATTAATGGTTCCTTGAGAAAATATTTCTTTCTTTCTTTAAGTTTTCTCTTTTGTCCTTTAAGATAAACAGTTTATATGTAAAGTTGCCTTCACTTTTATCCTTTTTGATGATTTTCATAATCTTACGATACAGTATTTAAAAAAAAAAATTGTTGTTAGGGTGATGTCTTGAATTTTGTATTGTGAGCTTTCTAGGCCATAGGGTTTGAAGGTAATTTCATAAATTTGTATCTCTTTGTTTCCCTTTAAATTAAAAACGACAGAATTTATTATTATTACCACAATATTTTTGTAAATACATAGGGGCGAAAGGAAGAGAGTATGCAATCCTTTCTCCATGGACATAGACGTCTTGCCGAACCACCTGTATCCTTACATTATTGATTATTTTCTTTCTATTTTGTTGTGTTTGTTTGCATCGTCAATAGATTTCAGTTTCTACATAATGCAACAACCTTCAGATTTTAAGGATATTATTATATTATCATAAAAAGAACAGTTTTACCATTATAAGATGAAGATTTATCATACTTATTTTTTATTTGATAAATAATTTAAAGAAAATTTTTTGGGCAATCAACCTTCTAGAAAATAGTCAATCGCATAGGTCCACTGCTGGTTTTTAATGAACACTCATTGTTAAGCTTTTTTACATTAGAGTTAGTTTCTTCTCATTTTTCAAAGAATGCTAAGCAAAAAGTATGTAATATTTTCTATACACAAAGTTTAAATCATCTTTTCAAAGGGAAAAGTTAAACAATAATCAAATGCTAATTTTTTTTCTCAATAATTGAAATCTCAAACGTTCATTAGTCCAAGATAGGATGATTTGAGCTTCAATTCCACTAATCATTAGGGGTGTTAATGGTGTCTGGTCTATTTGTAGATCTAGTTGGGCCTGGGCCCATTCAGTAATTAATTTGTTGGGTCCGGATGATGGTCTAACCCAATCAGTAATGGCGTCCCACTTGGGTTGGTGACTAGAGAGATCTTCCATCTTCTGCTATAGGTGCCTCTATCCATGATATCAATAGTAGGAGAAAAGGTTCCATCATATCTGAATTAAGAATCCTTTCTAGCATACTTGGACTTTTCACTTACATGGACACATGATTTGGCAGGTGATAGTTCAAAAGATTCAGACCTACGTAGTTACTTATCAAATTTGATAGTCTATCTAAATCATGTAGTTCCTCAAGACTTTTTCTCTGATGATTTCGTTTGTTTCCACTTAAATACTAGAAAAGAAGAAAAAAATTGTAAAAATAGAAATTTTTTGTTTGTTTTCACATAAAAGGCAAAGAAAAACATTGAAAATATATAAAAAAGTTCACAAAAAAGTTTCATGTATGTAAAATATCATTTGCATCAAAAAGTTTACAACATAACAAACAGCACCTATTTTTCAATTGGCCGGTTGACTTGATCTACAAAATCACAATCTAGGCAGGCCAAGGCAAGATAGAGTAAACACATTGAAGCTTGAATTCAACCTTCAATATTGCCATCAACAAAAAATAGACCTCAACAAAGAAAATAAATTAAGAATTGAAATTGTAGACTTGATGTTTTGTCTACTCTTTAGATTTTTCAAACTTTTTAATAATCTATATGTAATGACGCATTAAGATCAATCTCATATTGGTTGAAATTTTGGCAATAGATGGATAATGATGAGGGCAACATGTTCACTAAATCTAAACCCCAACTAACACCTTGAGCCTAGCTCCCTCATTAAAATCTCTTATTGAGAGAGAGAGAGAGAGAGAGAGAGTACTTTGTTGTAATTTCTCTTAATATTCTCTTCTTGTTGCTAAGCAAATTGAGCTTCCAAACATATGGAGTATGCATCTAACACCTAAAGCTTTATCTTTTGATACAAAAACTTGGAGAAAGTTTACATGGAGCACCCTAACAAGTTACAAAATTGGAAAGCATGAGTTTCAATATCAAACAATGTCCATAAGTGCCAGACCCTGATATAACTAAGACATCCAAACAAGAAGCAACTATTTATTTAATTGAAAGAGAAGAATTAATTAACATGTCAGAGATTAATTAATTAATTACAATAGGGCCTACGTACATGCAAAAGTTAAAGTTTCTACTCCTCCTGAAAGAGAAGAAAACTTCAAAAAAGCACCTTCGAGATTAGTCTGTCCATGCATCCATGCCGAACGCCAAAGGTGCAAACTGGTTTCCACGCACTAAAGAAAGAAGCTAGGAAAGATAAACTTTGGCCATGACCTAATGTTTCCTATCAAAAAAGAAAGCCAAGTTTAATACACTTTTTAGATATACATTAAAAGCAAAGAACAACAACAATGGATGTCTTTTCTCTCTATTCCGTCTTCCTTACTTTCCTTGTTTTTTTTTTTTTTTAATAAGAAACCCTTTTCTTCTGGATCTTTCTCATATCAATAACTTTACCTCTTCCATCTATAGGTAGAAAGATATCCAATACGTCTACGCTAAGGGAAGAAGACTACGTTTTATTAATGACCCACTCTGGATTCAGCAATCTTTTTCGCTTAAAAATTGCCAAGGAAAAGGGGTTCGTCTCTTGGATTGAATGTGATCCCACTCTTGTCGCACTTGGTTTTTCAGTTCCTTAAGACAGGAATAGGTGTTGAAAGCTCATAACGATCGCTATTGATATGCTGCCACACATGCGATCGGAAAGGCATGATTAATTTAGTTCAATCAATGGATTGAAAGCGTGAATCAAATCTACAGCGCCAAGACGTCCATCAATTGAAACAGAGATTAAGGGCGCATTTGGACGAGTAACTGATCTTTTTCCTGGTACTATTTCCAGCAATGGCTTTATTTCAAGAACTACCTTTCCTCCATAGCATGAAAATTTACCCACGGTTATAAGGAAAAGAAACCCAGCAGTGGATTCTCTTGCTAAAATGACTGGCAGATTGAGGAGCTTCTTTTTTGGAATAATCACCATGAATGGGATGCACAAGGTCGGTGTCGTTTGTGTTTCAAAAATGAGGTTTCTGATTTTTAATTTTATGGATTCGTAGTATCATTATGCTGATTTGCTACCTTTGAAATGGCAATGCCAAAGGTGAAGGCACAATTCAGTTTTATACCGTATTTTTTATTCCAATATGTCTGGACATTACTCTTATACGTATGTACATCTTTTTTTCATACTAACCTAATCTTTGGATTTCTTTCTTTATGTGTATATATATTGGATAAATAACAGACTAAAATGTAGATCTTAAACCAAGAGTGAGTCCTAGGCTACTTTTGCTATGTATACTTGGAATGTATTCTAGGTCAAGAGCACATTTGGAGACAATAAAAATAATATTTTGTATGGATTATCTTTTTTGAATCATGGAATGCAATAAGAGAACTGGGTACATGTTGGAGTGCTCTTTTTTGTCAATTGTGCATTTGGAACCTATAGCGAAAAAACTTCACTCTTTAACTTATTCTCATCCTATTTTAGGAATATATTCTTTATTCTAAGAAATTATTCTCAAGAATGCATTCCAAAAAGACAATCCAAACTAGGCCTCAATCTCAAATTATGCATTCCCTTTGTTGGGTCCATCACAACCATCCAAAGGGTACATTTTGAAGGGGATAGAGCCCATGAATATTGATCTAGGTGGGGCATGTGCACCGACTTCTTTGTAGGATCCACATCGTCTCCTCCTTGAGATTCGGGAGGAGGGGCAGCGACCCCAGTGGATGGTCGCCAAGTGGAGGTCGGATGAATCCGATCCCTCCGTTCGAGTCGACAAGCCGAGCCGATAAGGAAGTGTCGACTCGAACGAAGGGGTCGGATTCATCCGAACCCCACGTGATGACCATCCACTAGAGTCGCCACCCCTCCTCCCTGAAGAAGTACTGGGAGGAGACAATTTGAACACCTTCTTTGTATGTGATAAAACTGTAAAGACCTACGAGTTTGAAAAGAATGAAGATTGAACAGAAAGTGTCGGGTGATGGAGATGGAATGTCAACAAAGATACATGGAATTTGTGGTTTGCAGAATTGGCTCTGAGGATGTTTTTTTTACTCCAGTACAAAAGGCTGTTGGATCACATGCTCATCACCTTCTTTTCTCCGACTCTTCTCTTCTTTTCATATATTAGTCTCCAATAACTCAAAGAAAGGTGGTTTAGAGAGAGAAAAAGAAGGGTCCCATCCTTCAAGTCTGCTGATACTATCATATCTTTTTTGCCCTCAATCCAAGGAATTCCATGGATCAAACCCCTTTGGACCCACCAGCATCGAGCCTTCCATCATTTCATGTCCATTACTAACCCAAGACAGATTCTAAACTTTTAACAAATTCTTTTAATTTTCAATTAGAGTTATGGGGCTAATGGCAGAATCTATCCTTTTTTTTCTTACCTAATCTTCTTTGAGACTCTAAGAGTACTGTAATTCTGTAACCAAGTACTCTCCAGACAGAGTATGAAAAAGAAGAGAACTACAAAAGATAAGATTGCATGCCGCCGGGATTATCTAGGAGGTAGAAGACAGGGAAGTAAAGAAGATGAAGCCCCATATAGATGAGATGATGCAGTGAATATTTCAACATGAATTTTGCGAGAGATAACGACGTCCTTCTAAGAAGGACTCCTGACAATGACGTGAAATAAAAAACTGGGCCCTCTAGAAGAATGGAACTCCTCTAAGACTCACCGACCGTTGTCAACTCATTGCTCTCTCTCTCTCTCTCCCTCTATCTGAGAGGGCATGTATTTGTTCTTTCTTATTGAAAATAATCTCACATTAGTTAAGTCAATAATCTTAAGATTGGTAGGTTTAAAACTGATCTGATACTGATATCTTGAATCACGCTTCCAAGGACCTAGAATTTTCTAATGCAAAATTATTCTAAATACTTCCCTTCACTTTTAAGGTGATTGTACATAGGTGCATTATTAACATAACAGGCTATCCAAACCAAAATAATAATAACAATAATAATAAATAAATAAACTTAAGCTATTAAGTAAAAAGACCCAACTAGTGTGTTAATGTATTTAAAATCCCAGAGTTTTCTAATACGGCATTATTCCTTACACCTTTTTCCACCTTGACCTTGGAAGGATCAATATTATGGCCCTTTCCAGTTTCACAAGGGTCATCCTCTAGGAAAACGGATTGTTGTTTAGTATGTTGTTGGAGTACGATATGTTTTGTATTCCTTCACATGAGTTTGTAGATTAATGATTTGAAAAAACCATTAAAAACCCATACGAAGGGTGAACCAGATCTTTGAGACATTGGGTATTTTTATAGGGTTGGGCAACTAGTGCAACTGTTTACTATAAGGTGCTTAGAGTGTACTGCTGTTATTGGAAGAGCAATAAGATGGTGTCTTAATCAGTAAATTCATATATATATATATATATATATATATATATATATATAGTTCCTAACCAAAGACAAATTTGTGATACTAAAGATTAAAAAAAATCCACAAACAAACATACACAGAAAAGAAACTTTGTTATGCAATACAGTTAGCAATGACACCAAATGCTGCTGTCACCACTCACCACCAAAATGGTAAAGAGACATAGATAAGTAATTGTTAGATAAGAAGTGATTGCCATGTAATGCAATCATTTAAGAAACCAACTCATAATACGGTGGACGTACGGCATCATCTGTTGTTCAAAAAGAAAACAGCAGAAACAAAGTGGGGAAGCAATGGTTAGCTCTTGGCCAAGAACTAGAGAGAGAAAGAGTGAGAGAGAGGGACCACATGAAAAGGTATATATGAGAGGATGCAGAGAAAGTTAAAATTAGAATTCTCTCTTTCAATTACATTATTATTGCTATCATAATTGCCTAGAGTGGATTAGAGAGTAAAACAAACAAGGGTTCAATGCCATTTCAAATAAAGAAGAGTTCAGAAAGGAAATAGCATGTGAAAATTGAGTTGGTGGTGGTGGAAGAGGAGGTGGTGGTGGAAGAGGTGGTGGTGGTGGGGAAGTAGATAGAAGATGGCATTAATCATGGAAGCATATTCACTTTCCTAAATGTCACTCCTTTTCAAGGCATAATTATAGGAAAAGGTACTCAATCTTAATCAAAAGTATATTTTTTACTATCTTCTTTTTGTGCAAACTTCAAACACCAAGATTGGCCCCCAAGTTTCTCTCTCCTTAGATTTGGAGTTAGTAGCAATATCCAATTAATTGAAAAGCATTATTATTAAAGTGAAATAGTAGTAAAGGTTCCTTGTCAGGATCTGCTGGCATTTGCATACTATCTCATTATTTCTTAGCTCCTTTCCTTTCAGTGTAAAAAGTGAAAGACAAAAAAAAAAAAAAGGGTAACATTGTAGGGAACTTGTTTCATCAAAGAATCACAAAAGGGGAATGTAAAGTTTTACAGTAGGGTCTACTAATTGAAGTTGAAAACCTTTAAAAGAAATTTTAAAAAGGAATGGTGAAGTTAAAACTTTTATTTGTAGGCAAAAGGTTCAAGAGATATCTAGTGGGTAATGTCCCAACCTAAATCACTAACAAAAACAAATGTTTTTCTACAACTTGGGCCAACCCAAACACAAGCCCACAAAATTTTACAGGATGAGTGATTTGGAAGGGCCCAAGCCTTGTTCAAGTCCAGTTCACAAAAACTTTAAGCCTGGCTACAATTTTAGCAAACCCCAGCGTGGCTCACCTCAACATGTTGCACTTTGGATTGTAATTGTCAGCAACTCAGACCAAGTTTGATGAGAGAGAGTATCTGTGGATTTCTCTGATGGTGTGGGTGAGTTTCTGATGATATGGCAATGATACTGGTAGTGTTTCTTGTGGTGAGGCATGAGCAATTGAGCAATTGAGCAATTGAAGAAATAAAAATTGAAGAGAGAGACTGTAGAGAGAGAAAGAGGAGAGAGAAATGTGGGTGGGACCCACTGTGCCAAGGTGGGATGCCACCACGGCAGCCAGCCTGGCCGAGGGCCATGGCACCATAGGCAACAGCCACCAGGTGGTCGAGGGCCAGCCATGGCACCACATGGCCAGCCATGGCATGCCTGGTAGCAGCAGGCCCACAAGCAGCAAGGCCCGCAAGGCTCACTACCGTGCAAGGCCTGGCCGCACACAGCATGCCCCCACAAGCACCCACCACTTATTTGACATAATTTTTAGAGAGAGAAAGTAAACCCGGTTAGAGAGAAGTTATCTCAGGTAAAAAATCCACTACAGGTTTGTTTAATGAAACATTTCGGTTACAGAGGTGATTTTCAGGTATGTCAAGGGCATTTTCAGCAAGTAACAATGAAGAAGATCCAAAATCGGTCGTCTAAAAGCAGCCACATCGTCAAGATCCAGATTGGATGGATCAGATTAAGGCGGGCTATGGTGTGACTCGTCTGACGCGTCAAGCAAGATACTCCCACGCACGTTCTGGTTGGATGGAGGCATTTTAAAATGGTGCGCCGAAACTATAGAGATCCCGCTTGATCACATGAGGCGCGCGTACAGTGCAGCGCTGCAGTTGATCCAGATCCAGCGGACGAGAGTTTGTCCGATTGCCGCTTGACGTGATTATGCAGATCTGACGGTCAAGACAGTTTGCCGCCTTTTTAAGAATATCGAACGATCGATATTATAGATTTTGTTGCAGCCAATCAGAACGCGACAAAACATCGGCACGGCACGGCAACGGTGCGGCGCGGGTACGTGGTTATGAAAGGAAAGATTCTATTTTGAATGTTTTGGTTGGTCGAACTTCAAACTGTCATAACTTTCTCATCCGAGCTCCAAATCGGTCCGTTCAAGTTGCAGTTTCCATATTTTCGGATGCTCTATACATTGGGCGCCATTGGGAGTCGAAAAAGTGCTAAAAATCGAAAAGAGTGCTTTGAAGCTTAAGAGAAGGATTTTTTAGGTTTTCGTGTCCTGTGGGATGATTCATCACCAACTACCTCTTCTCTGCTCATCAATGGATTGTTGAATCCCTGTGAGAGGTTGGTAGACTTTTTATTTTTTCATTCATGGTGATTATAGATTGTATGGAGGAGATTGGAAGCCTATGAGCAAGGTGTGCTCTATGAATCAAGTTTTACTATCATTGAAGGTTGTTCAAGGTTTCTCAAAGTAGTATGGAGCTTCAAAAATTATTGCTGGCCTTTCAAAAATATCGATTGTGAGATTTTCTAATTCCCTATCCTTTTTAATGTTTTCTATGCACTGTATGCTAGTATAGGTGAAAAGAAAAATTAGAATACCTATCTAGTTTGTGGGTTTCATTGTATGGCAATTCTTATAGGCCCCAAAAATATTTTATTTGTGGTGTGTTTAGTGGGTGCTGGACACTGGCTGTTAAGCCTGAATCTTGGCGTTGTTTACGCCGCCCTTTCAGTTTTATGCTGGAAAAATCTAGGTTTAGTATCCTTGTCTGTAAGAGACTAAAAGTTGAGTATTGAGTAAGTACGGAGCCCGTGGAGCATTATTCCGTGGACTAGTCATCACATATTGTGGTGGTGAACCACGTAATATCTCTGTGTTCTTTGTGTTTGCTTTCTGGTATATTTTAGAGTGTGTGGAATGGTTTGCAGGGTGGGTGTGCAAATCTGGTAGACCTGGCCACTAAGTGGTAGCGAGGTGGATTTGCATACGCTTGTGTATATATAAAAAATCAGATATCCATCAGCTCTGGACAGTAGTGAATTTATCAGAGAAAAGTTTCAGACACTGATTCACCCCCCCCCCTCTCAGTGTCATATCAAGTTCATCAATTGGTATCAGAGCACCAGGCTCAGTGACCGCTAAATCAGCAACTGAGAAGATCAGAATAAAGTTATGGCACCTAGGGAAGGTTCTAACAAGCCCCCATTGTTCGATGGGATGGATTTTGTTTTTTAGAAAAGAAGAATGGATGTCTATGTAGGATCTCTTGGTTATAATGTTTGGCCTTCTGTGGAAAATGGCTACACTCCACATGACACAAATGCTTTCACTGTAGTAAACAAGAAGAATTTTGAGAATAATAGAAAGACTCTCAATGTCATTCAAGGGGGACTGACAAATAGTAAACTGGCTAAAATCATGGACTGCAAGACAGCAAAGGAAGTTTGGGATAGACTGATCAACATATATGAAGGAGATAAGAAGATCAAGACTGTCAAGCTGTAAACATTCAGAGGTCAGTTTGAGAATCTAAAGATGAATGAGGATGAGACCTTTGATTAATACATGAACAGGATTAATGAAGTGGTCAATTCCATTAGAGGACTTGGTGAGAACCTAAAAGGTCATATTATTTGTTAGAAAATTTTAAGGTCTCTTACTTCAAAATTTGAGTCAAAAGTATCAGTTCTTGAAGAAACTAAGGACTTAGAACAGGTTACTATTGATGAGATTCATGGAGCCTTAACAGCTTTTGAGATGAAGATTGATCCAAGAACCTCTAGTGACAAGCAGGTAGCTTTTAAGGCTATGAAGAAGTTAAAAATTTCTGAAAAACCAAATGAGGAAGAAAGTGAAGATGAGGCCACAGCTCATTTCACTAGAAAATTGAAGAAGGGTACACGAAAGTATAAGAACAAGCTTCCATTCACGTGCTTCAATTGTGGTAAAGTTGGACACTTCGTTGTAAAGTGCCCAATAAAGAGTAAGTTTGACAGTGATGATGAAGATGACAGAAAAAGAAAGTTTAAAGGAAAGAAAAATTACAACTTTAAGAAAAATAGGTCCAATAGAAAAAATTTTATCTCTAAAAGAAAGCACTGAAACCTCAGATGATGATTCTGATGAAATCTCAGAAGATGAGCCTAGTGAGGCTTTGTTCATGGTTTTCATTGAAGATCAGGAGGAAAACAAAAATAAAGAAAAATTTTCCTCAAAAAGCAATGAAGAAGGCATTGTGGAATCTATCTCTAGTAGTGAAGAAGAGAGGGAGAATGAAATTTCAAGCTCTGGTGATGATGAAGAAGGTGAGGTGAATTTTGAGGAAGAGTTTGCTGCAACTATGAAGGAACTCAAGAAAGAAAGAAAATATAATAAACTTGCCTCACAAGAAGTTAAAAAGCAAAAAAAGTTAATTCAAGATTTGAGAGTTCATGATGTAGAGTCCAAGAAAATTATTAAAAATCTCAAGACTCAGCTTGGACAAGCATCTACAGATCACTCCAAATTAATGACTGAGAATGCAGGTTTGAGAGCTCAACTTGAGATACAAGCCCCTGTGATGAGTAAATTTGAAGAGCTTGGGAAGGAATTTATTCTGTTAAAAGCAAAGGTGACTGAGTATGAAAAAGAAGAGCTTGAAAGACAACAAAAATTAAACAAACCTGATGAGCCAAACAATATTACAGTGTACCCTAGTAACAGCAAGCTAGATGGAATTATAAATTCTCAAAGACCTTTCAATGTAAAATTTGGTCTTCGTTTTGATAAGAGAGAGACTTCTAATAATGCAAACTTAATAGGAAAGGTCCCATCTCTTTCGTGAAAGAGAGTGGAAAAGACAATGCTGTTATGGTTTATGATCAAGAAGAAAATCATGTTCCTATTCCACAGACTAATAATGCAAGGCAAGGTAGGAGAGTGGAGAAGAGTAACGTCTATGGAGGAAATTATCCCAGTGCACCAAGAGACAGATAAGGTACATGGCTCCTTCTAGGCCAAGATCTTATTTTCAGGGATATTGTTATAAATGCAATACTTATGGTCACAAGATAGCTACCTGCAAATTCAATCTGAGAGAAGTTAGATTTGAAAGTAGAAATCAGTTTGCTCCCCTTGAAGAAAATTTTGTTGAGTGCTATAATTGTAACAATTTTGGGCATATAGCAAAGAACTGCAGAACCATCCTTCCCCCTATGCCACCTCCACAGAGACAGTATGACAGAATTAGAAGCAAGATTCCAAGACAGAAGCAAGATGAAATATCAAAATCAAATAAGAGAGTTTGGGTTCAGAAAAATAACTTTTTGGTTGTACAAACAGCGTTCAAGGCACAAAATAATTCTACACCATGGATTCTTGACAGTGGATGTTCGAGTCACATGACAGAAGATAGTAAGAGGCTTCAGAAGCTTCAACATTATGAAGGAGGCTCAGTCAAGTTTGGTAATGATATTGGTGCAAAGATTGTTGGGAAGGGAAGCATTAGTCTCAACAATGGGAAGGTAAAATCTCATGAGGTTCTCTATGTTTCAGGTTTGAAACATAATCTATTGAGTGTCAGTCAGCTTTGTGATAGGGGCCACAGAGTAATTTTCAGCGATCAAGGATGTGAGATTCGATGGACTGACAATGGAAAATTGATGGCAACTGGAAAGAGAACGTCAGGAAATCTTTATACATTGTCAGAAGATTTTCAAGAAAATTACATGTTGAGCCAAGAAGAAGAAACATGGCTATGGCACAAAAGATTGGGGCATATTGGCTTTGAAAATTTAACAAAGATTTCCAATAAAAATGCTGTGAGAAATATCCCTTCTTTGAAGAAGCCCACAATGGCATATGTGCATCTTGTCAGAAAGGAAAGCAGACAAGAGTATCATTTAAACCAAAAGATTACCATACTACTCAACCACTTGAGATTGTTCATACAGATCTATGTGGGCCAGTGAGAACACAGAGCATCTCAGGAGAGAGGTACTTTATTCTATTCATAGATGACTACTCCAAGATGACTTAGGTGATGTTCTTGAAAAATAAGTCAGAGGCTCTTGCAAAGTTTAAAATCTTCAAAGCTCAAGTTGAAAATGAGACAGGAAAAAAAATTAAATGTTTAAGGTCTGACAGGGGAGTAGAATACACCTGGATTAATTTTGCAAAGTTTTGTTCTGAGAATGGCATCAAGAGACAGACTTCAGCTCCTAGAACACCACAGCAGAGTGGTGTTGCAGAAAAAAAGAATAGAACTGTTCAAGAGATGGCCAGGACTATGTTGACAGAAAATGACATGGGGAACAAATTCTGGAGAGAAGCAGTGCATACAGCAGTATATGTTCAGAATAGGTGTATGTTGAGAAAACATGAAGACAAGACTCCCTATGAATTATGGTTTGGTAGGCCACAGCAAAGCACTTCAAGGTGTTTGATAGTAAATATTATATCAAAAACACCAATCATGATTTAGGAAAGTTTGATGATAGGGCAGATGAATGAATTTTTCTTGGCTACTCCATCTCTAGCAAAGCATATAAATGTTACAACAAGAAGCTTGGTAAAATTGTTGAGAGTGCAGATGTGAGAGTTGATGAGCACAAAAATTCTCCTACAGAGTCAAACAGTGATCCTCTTATTTTTGAAGATTTAGACAGTGAAACAGAAAAAGAACAAAATGTGACAAATATGCCAGAACAGAGAGCAATGGTTGATACAGAAGAAAGAGAAGAGCAGTCAGATTCTGAGGCAGATAGGTAGAACAAAAGTGGTTCAAGCAGAGTAAAAAAGAATCATCTTGAACAATTGATTCTTAGTGATCCCTCAGCTGGTATGCAAACAAGGAAGGTGAGACAATCAAAATAAATGTTTTCTTTATTATCTCACATTGAACCAAAGTCGGTTGCAGAGGCATGTGAAGATGCTAGTTGGCTCAAGACAATGAATAAAGAGTTGGATCAAATAAAGAAAAATAAAACTTGGGAATTAGTGCCAAGGCCTATAGATAAGAATGTTATTGACACTAAATGGGTCTACAGGAACAAACTCAATGAAGATGGCAAAATTGTAAGGAACAAGGCCAGATTGGTTTGTAAAGGATATGCTCAGGTTGAGGGCATTGATTTTGAAGAAACATTTACTCCTGTGGCTAGGTTGGAAGCAATCAGGATGTTTCTTGCCTTTGCAGTGCACAAGAACTTTAAAATTTATCAGATGGATGTAAAGTCAGCTTTCTTAAATGGTGACTTGGAAGAGGAGGTATACATTGAGCAACCAGATGGATTCCAACTGAGTGAGGACCCTACACTTGTTTGTAAACTGAAGAAAGCATTGTATGGGTTAAAGCAAGCACCAAGAGCATGATACTCAAGACTGGATAATTATCTCTGCAAGTTGGGTTTCAAGAAGGGTCTGGTTGATAGCAATTTATATGTTAAATCTATTGATGGTAGTCAGACAGTTGTGGTTGTATATGTAAATGATATCATCTTTGCAGGCCAAAAGGATGAATTATGTCAAAACTTCGCTCAGAGAATGCAAGATGAGTTTGAGATGTCCATGATTGGGGAACTTTCTTATTTTTTAGGTCTGCAGATCAGTCAGTTAAAGAATGGATTATTTTTATCTCAGACTAAATATGTGAAAGAAATATTGAAGAAGTTCACAATGGAAGACTATACACCAATGAGCACTCCAATGATGACAAGCTGCAAGCTAAGCAAAGATGATGACTCTCCATCAGTTGACCACACTATGTATAGGTCAATGATTGGAAGTCTGCTTTACTTGACTGCTACAAGGCCAGACATTCTATAGTCCGTTTGCATGGTAATTAGATATCAAGTTGGCCCAAAAGAGACACACGTCGTAGCTATGAAGAGAATTTTTAGATATCTGAAGGGGACTATGGACTATGGTCTTTGGTATGTAAAAAGCAAGGATCTGGAATTATCTTCTTACTCAGATGCAGATTGGGCAGGATGTGTTGATGATAGGAAGAGCACTAGCGGAGGTGTTTTCTATCTTGGCAGAAATTTGGTGGTTTGGCACAGTAAGAAGCAGGAGTCAGTGTCATTATCTACGACAGAGGCAGAATACATTGCAGCTACCTCATGTTGCACACAGGTGTTATGGATGAAGCAGGTGTTGAAGGATCTACGCATTAAGTCAGAAAAACCTATTTCTATGTTTTGTGATAACACTAGTGCCATAAATATATCTAAAAATTCAGTTATGCACTCTAGGACGAAGCACATAGTCATTCGGTATCACTTCTTGAGAGAGAAGGTCCTAGAAGGAGAAGTTTAGTTAGAGTTTATTCCCACAGCAGAGCAGATTACAGATATCTTCACAAAGCCACTTCCCAGAGAACAGTTTGATTACTTGAGACAGAAATTGGGAGTGGTTATCCTCCCCAAGCATTGAGGAGCTTGGAGTGAGGGGTAGCAATGTTTGGTTGTTCTATTATTTTTTATTTTTATTTTTTTTTTTTTTGCTCCCTATGTAGGACTCAGGGGGAGTCCGTTGGTATTTTTCTGTGTTACTATGGTGTTGAGTTAGTGTTTATGGAGCACCCATAGGATTGGAAAGATGCGGTGGGCACTCCTATGTGGCATATCCCTTTGTTCTTGTTGTCAAAGGGGGAGAAATATTTCATGCGCAGAGTGAGTTGCCAACAATTCCAAAGGGGGAGATTGTTGCACTTTGGATTGTAATTGTCGGCAACTCGGACCAAGTTTGATGAGAGAGAATGTCTGTAGATTTCTCTAATGGTGTGGGCGAGTTTTTGATGATGTGGCAATGATACTGGTAGTGTTTATTGTGGTGAGGCATGAGCAATTGAAGAAGCATGAGCAATTGAAGAAATAAAAATTAAAGAGAGAGACTGTAGAGAGAAAGAGGAGAGAGAAATGTGGGTGGGACCCACTGTACCAAGGTGGCATGCCACCACGGCAGCCAGCCTGGCCGAGGGCTATGGCACCATAGGCAGCAGCCACTAGGTGGTCGAGGGCCAGCCGTGGCACCACATGGCCAGCCATGGCACCACATGGCCAGCCATGGCATGCCTGGTAGCAGCAGGCCCGCAAGCAGCAAGGCCCGCAAGGCTCACTACCGTGCAAGGCATGGCCGCACACAGCATGCCCCCACAAGCACCCACCACTTGTTTGAGATAATTTTTAGAGAGAGAAAGTAAACCCGGTTAGAGAGAAGTTCTCTCGGGTAGAAAATCCGCTACAGGTTTGTTTAATGAAACATTTCGGTTACAGAGGTGATTTTCAGGTATGTCAAGGGCATTTTGGGCAAGTAACAATGAAGAAGATCCAAAATCGGCCGTCTAAAAGCAGCCACATCGTCAAGATCCAGATCGGATGGATCAGATTAAGGCGGGCTATAGTGTAACTCGTCTGACGCGTCAAGATACTCCCGCGCACGTTCTGGTTGGATGGAGGCATTTTAAAATGGTGCGCCAAAACTATAAAGATCCCGCTTAATCGCATGAGGGCGGGTACAGTGCAGCGCTGCGGTTGATCCAGATCTAGCGGACGAGAGTTTGTCCGATTGCCGCTTGATGTGATTATGCAGATCTGACAGTCAAGACAGTTTGCCGCCTTTTTAAGAATATCGAACGATCGATATTAGAGATTCTGTTGTGGCCAAATCAGAACGCGACAACACATCGGCACGGCGCGGCTACGGTGCGGCGCGGGTGCGCGGTTATGAAATGAAAGATTCCATTTTGAATGTTTTGGTTGGCCGAATTTCAAACTGCCATAACTTTCTCATCCGAGCTCCAAATCGGTCCGTTCAAGTTGCAGTTTCCATATTTTTGGATGCTCTATACATTGGGCGCCGTTGGGAGTCAAAAAAGTGCTGAAAAAAAAATCGAAAAGAGTGCTTTGAAGCTTAAGAGAAGGATTTTCTAGGTTTCTGTGCCCTGTGGGATGATTCATCACCAACTACCTCTTCTCTGCTCATCAATGGATTGCTGAATCCTTGTGAGAGGTTGGTAGACTTTTTATTTTTTCATTCATGGTGATTATAGGTTGTATGGAGGAGATTGGAAGTCTATGAGCAAGGTGTGCTCTATGAATCAAGTTTTACTATCATTGAAGGCTGTTCAAGGTTTCTCAAAACAGTATGGAGCTTCAAAAATTATTGTTGGCCTTTCAAAAATATCAGTTGTAAGATTTTCTAATTCCCTATCCTTTTTAATGTTTTCTATGCACTGTATGCTAGTATAGGTGAAAAGAAAAAGTAGTGTGCAAATCTAGTTTGTGGGTTTCATTGTAGGGCAATTCTTATAAGCCCCAAAAATATTTTATTTGTGGTGTGTTCAGTGGGTGTTGGACACTGGTTGTTAAGCCTCAATCTTGGCGTTGTTACGCCCTCTCAGTTTTATGCTGGAAAAATCTAGGGTTAATATCCTTGTTTGTAAGAGACTAAAAGTTGAGTATTGAGTAAGTACGGAGCCCGTGGGGCATTACTCCGTGGACTAACCATCACATACTATGGTGGTGAACCACGTAATATCTATGTGTTCTTTGTGTTTGCTTTCTGGTATATTTTGGAGTGTGTGGAATGGCTTGCAGGGTGGGTATGCAAATCTGGAAGAACTGACCACTGAGTGGTAGTAAGGTGGATTTGCATACGCTTATATGTATATAAAAAATCAGATATCCATCAGCTCTGGACAGTAGTGAATTTATCAGAGAAAAATTTCAAACACTGATTCACCTCCCCTCTCAGTGTCATATCAAGTTCATCACAAGAGGATCTCATCTTCGTCCTTATCCAGTGGATCTCATACTCCATACATGGTTCCACATCCCATTGATGGAGATGAGATCCTGTAGAAGATGCACGTACGTGGAGGTGAGCTGTACTCTCACAGCATACCCAAAAATTTTTGTAATATGATATCCACAAGAACTGCCCATTACAAGGCTGCAGATGTGTTTTTATCAGTTTCAGACATGGAATGGATGGAGCTATGGAAGTGTCAAGTCCATTAACTAGTTGCTTGTCATTGTTATTATTTATTATATTGGGACAAAGAATCTAATGCACTTTCCAGTATTGAGCTTTTGTCAGACTCCACACACTACTTCGTGCAGAAGGGAAGCGGCATTAAGTTGTTCAGAAGAACTAGCTCGTGTGAACTTGCAAAGCTGGGGAACAAAGCTTTACTAGGTTTTGAACCTAAACTGTGAAAGAAACCATGGTTATAGGCTACCCAGGATCGGTGATAGGATACATTGAAAGCAAAGTATCTCCATCATAGAAAAGAAGGTTCCTCAATGGGGGATCTCAGATTTCTGGAAAGTTTCCTCAGAGAAGCCCACCACCCAGCAGTTGATTCCGAGTCTATTTGTCCTGGAATCGGTTGAAATCAGCCGGGAATGGTTCGAACTCTGTCAAACTCAATGTGCGTAGAATCAATTTTAATTGGAACCAGTCTAAGGTCGAGTTCAAGTCAAACCAGTTGATTCCCTTCCAAATTTTAAAACCATGCTTCCATTTACCCCACTTTCGCACACACATCCTAAAGCAACAACCATGACTGCCAGTGTACCTCACAGAATCAAGATTTTGGGAGAGGGTTTTCCACGCTTCCAATGTGGAGAGAATCTCCCACGTCACCATAGTTGTCTAGGCGTTGCCTAGGCGTCCGGGCTATCAAATATAGCCAAGGCAATGAATCGCCTTGTGAATGTTGCCTAGGGGGGCGCCTAGGCGAGGGCTCGGACGCCATGAAGGCCTAGGCAGTCGTCTTGTTGCCAATGTTTAAATAAATCATTAATTAAATAAAAAATTTCACATACCTCCCTTAAGGTTTTCGCTTACCCACAATTCAAACCTCCCCCATTATCAGCCACACTTTTAAATTCCCTAACGGAAAATGTGAAAATAATTTTTTACCCTTATACTAAAAATCAATTCAAAAGTACATTATAGTCTTGCTCTTACACTCTTGTTTCTTACTTGTATGCTATTATGTTCTAACTTCTTAGTTTATTGATTTGTGTTTTTTTGTCTTTTTAGTAAATATGCTTCTTTATTTTTGTGATGCTTCTTTATTTTTATAGAAAATTGTTAAGTATGAATATATTAGATATCTGTGACTCGATTAGTGAAATAGTATCCCTCTCCAAGAAGGCATGTTTTTTTTTTTTTTACCGACGCACAAAGAAAATATTTTGTTGAGAATAGACAATGCTTGTTAGCAAGGAGGTTGAACTCTCAAAAGGCAAGAGGCGGAATTAGACACCCCCCAAAAAAAGAAAATTGAGAAATGAATTGATCGTGATTCAATAAAAAATTTTGAAATTATGCCGTATCGGTTATTGGTAGAGTACATATATCAATCAAAGTCCTATAGTTTATCCATTATTTGTTGATTTTCTCATTTTGATTAGGTTATACCTTTAATGTTGATTCTTTATGTAACATACTGCATATATATAAACATTAATATAGCATTGATATTTTAGAAATTAAAAAAATTACATTAAAACGTCTTGGTTGCTTAGGCCCCTAAGATCGTCTCAAACGTCTTGGATCGCCTTGTCACCTTAACAACTATGCATGCCACATCAATAGGAACATGGGAGACGATTTTGTCAATAAAAGCACATATGGTCATAGAGGAGAGTTTCAGTTATGGTGAGAAAATATCCCCACACTACCGGTATGAAGATCTCTCCCTAAAAGTAAAATGCAATTTAAATTCTTATACTCTTTATCAGTATAATGGCAGCTATAAACCACTTGGCATTAGTGCTCAAACCAAACAGACGTTATCCAAGACATTGTCTTCTAGTCATGTAAATTTCAGTACATGAACCCTTTATAGAAGATTTCCGACCTATCCAGTAATCAGAACTTACCTCATCAATCACGAAGGTGGCAGAAATAGGCAGTGTACTATAAGCCTTTTTCTTCCTCTAAACAAGGAAATGCAAACAAATGAATAATTCAACATTCAGGAAACAAGAGAAACCAGTCAAAAATCCACCAACTTTATCTCAGACAACCTCCTCATCAAGAAGAAGGAAAGAAAGAATTACTCCAAAAAATATTAAAATGGGCAAAGAAAAACACTCATTAAAGAAAAGGACAAAAAAACAAGTCTCCTTAACATATAAAACCCACATTGCAGCACGATAAAAATACATGGTAATGCTGCTAATTCCAATAAGACTGGATGCTTGTATAGTGTCAGCTGCTAATTCCAATAAGTCCAGATGCTTGTATAGTTTCAGAAAAAGTGATGGTAGCAGGAAATAGGTACCTAATATGTAAGTTATGGAAAAGAAAGAAGAGGATCAAAGAAGGCAGGTACAAATGATAATGAACCCGATAGATTTCAAGGTAACTGTGCAGCAGGTGAGCGCATACACCAGCATTTATTCTCTTGTATCCTTAAACAGCAAAGCCATCAAATCAACAAAAATTCTACAAAAGTTAGATGCTTAATTATGAAAAGAAATTTTTCACCCCAAAAAAAATTAAGAAAGCAATATAAGTTAACTTTCTTCCCTCAACTCATGTCAGTAGCTAAAGAATAAGAGGTGCAGAAAATTTTAGTGTAAGAGATCAGTTATTTCCTTAATTGATGTCAAAATCAATACTCCTGGGGGGAATGTCTTGAAAGTAGATTGTGGTTGGCCTGTCAATATGGCATTTGGTCCATGCATGTTCAGTCGACTCCCTCCCCCTTTGTGGGACCCCTACGAGTCAGCAGAAAAGGGAGGAGGAAAGAGGCCATGGTGAACCGTCATAGCGCGCAGCAGCAGCTTTCTTTGCCTGACTTCTCGGAATTAGGGGAAGAAAAGTAATTATTGCCTACTTTGACTTTCGTCTCTCTTTGACAAAAACAAATATCAGAGCATCATATATCCTTTCTTTTAAGATGGATGAAACTAAAGTTCAGTGTAGATAAATTATTGAACATAGAGACAAGATTACAGCTAGCCCAATTCTCTCAACTACTTTTTGTAATGTTCGTCCGTCACCTTCCCAAAAAATACTTCTGAACAGTACATCACATGAGCATACGCAAGAACATTTCTCAAAGGGATAAAACTTCTGCAAGACTGATTTGATACTATTCTGATCAGATGCACAGGAAAAGGAGGAGACAACCAAAATCTACTGATAAGTTCAGACTTCAGATGAGTAATGTATCACAATAATGGAAACGCAAGTACTGAAATGGTACGTGGCTTGATGTTTTATTTAGTCAAGCTGTATCAGTTAGGAAATCACAAGAAAAGAAATTGGAAAACAAGATTACAAAAAATAAGATTACAAGAGAAATGAAAGAAAATGATACAAAAAATAGAGCTAGACATTGGCCAAGGAAGATGATGCAAGGGAAGTTTCAGATTTTACAAGCTAGCCCCACACCGAAATCCTCTTACTACACCCAAATAGAGAGAGATGATATCTTCACCTGATCAAGCAGATGAAAGTGCAAACCAACACACAATACAGATCCTGTATGCCTCCTCACAAATCACAAAATACAAAAACAAAACACCATTTTGTCACCGTATTCAACAAAGGATGCCAAACTGTAATCCGAACCCAATTAAGCATCTGAACACATCTTGCCTACCAAACCCCAAAAAACATTTTGTTCCACAACTTGCCTCATAAATCAACCTACGTAGAGAGAGAGAGAGAGAGAGAGAATGCTCCACTGAGTAAAAATTACTAGCTGATTCTATAGAAAAAGATAGAGATTCCCCAAGCCCGTTTGCCGGTAACAAGCCCAGATAAAGGAGGAGGGTTGGTGCATCAGGAGGGCAACTGGCACCACAAAAACCTTAGCCAAACCCTTTTACATGAGTTCACAAACTATCTATATTCAAAATAATGCTAGGGTGTTCTCCGTAAGTGACGAGCTACACTTGGATCCAGATGTAGCAAAAAGTGGGTTCTCGCACTAGGGACAAGTGTGGGTAAAGAAGCTAGTCTGAAAGCATAAGATTAAATTAGCATCTTGGAAAATAGGATCTTTTAACTGTTAAGAGTCTAAAATTGATAGATGATATAAGGATTAACATAATTTGTATTCAAAAGAATAGAAGGAAGGGAAGAAAGCTAAGGAGTTAAGACAACTTTAAACTAAAACCTTATCCCAACTAAATGGAGTTAAGTTATGCATGTCTTTCCTCACCACCTCTCTTAGAGTCATCTTAGCTCTGCCCCCATCTCTTTTAAACATAATTGTCAAGGCGACAAGGCGATCCAAGGCGTTCGGGGCCATCCTGGGTGTCTGGGTGCCTAGGTGCCTCCTAGGCGACCAAGGTGTTCCCAGTGTTTTTTTTTTTTTTTAAATATTAATGCTATATTAATATTTATATATATGCAGCATTCTACATAAATAATCGATATTTAAGACATAAATTAATATGAGAAAACAAACAAGGCAACAAACAATGAATAAAGTATAGGACAAAAAAACATATTTATGACTAACATTCGCGTACTTCTAACAAATTTGACCAGAGCACAACTCTTTTAATGTAGTTCAGATTCAAGCAATCTCAAATTCATTGCAAAGCTAACATAATCAACTTTTCAACAAATTCAAGATTGCTTAAATCCAAGTTATAATGAAGGAGTTACACTCAGGTTAAACCTTGTTCGGAGTACGCAAATGCTGTTTAAAGTCGTCTGAATGTAAATTATTTTTTGGGCATCAAAGCAAGAGATAATTTTGGTGTGCTCTTGATTTTTAGTAATCCTTTACTATAATAAGATTTATAGAATTTTTATATTTGAAAAAAAACCTAGCATTTGGAAGTTAAAAATCGCCCTGCACCCAAAAATACGATTTTTGTTCTTGAACTGGAGAGTTGACTTTTTATCCTTTTGTAATTTCAATTTTATACTACTTTTATTGGATTTAAATGGGGGGTTATTTGCTTATTTATGAATAATATCTTAAGTAAAACATTTACTTAAATGATATTAGTCATAAATAAGTACTGTTTCATAAATGTTATTCCTCCCTAGCCTAATAAATTTTATGAAAATAAGTTAGAAAAAAAAAAAACACACACACAAGGCCCAAGGCGACCGCCCAGGCATTCTGGGCGTCCAAGGCACCCAAGGAGCCTGGGCGACTGCCTTTTCAACATTAATAAGGCGCCCTGGCTCCCAAGCCCTTGGATCACGCCTGGACACCTAGGCGATGCCTAGTCGCTTGACAACTATGCTTTTAGATCCATCAATCTGAATCAAATCACTCCTCCGTACTAGAATATCTAAAGGTCTCTCTTTAACATGGACATACTATCTCAAACGACGTTCCCGTAGCTTATCCAATATCAGTGCTCCTCCCAAATTAGCTCTATACAATCATTCCTTACCTTAAACTTCCTACTTTTGTCACACATCCATCTCAAAGTAATATAGGGGACAAAAGTAGTAGCAATGGAGCGAGCATACTAGTGGGTAAGATTTAAAGAATGATATAATGGATGTTAAAAAGATTTAATAATAAGATTATATCCATCAAACTTGTGTGAACAAAGAGATAGTTGATATAATTAGCGTTTACGCACCCATGTAGGAAAGTAGTAAGCAACAATTTTGGGAACACATGGATGGATTAATGTAAGGTTTTAAACAAGGAGTAAAAATTATAATAAGGGGTGATCTGAATGGACATGTGGAGAGATCGTCGAGGTCTCGAGTGGTGGCGTTCGAAATCCGGTCTCGAGGGTGTCCCGAGCCCTCGAAAAACTCGGTCGAGATCTCGGCTCGGCGAGACATTGTACAAAAGCCGTGAATGCTTAAAATGTGTATTCAACCCTAAAATGACCATTTTAAAGCTTGATACTCTGGGGGAACCCTATTTTAGCATATATAAACATATTTAAACCATAAAATTGTATAAATAATCACACATGGTGGTTGTTTGGGTTTACACCCATGTTTGGTAGTGTCGGCTTGAAATTCAAATGTAAACCTAGGGTAATATTGGTTATTCTACATAATGTAACACTAGTAAAGATCACAGAAGACCAAATGAGCCAGTAAAATGATATATTAGAAGAAAAATAAACATAATAACACTTAATTAGTTAATTGTCATAGTAAAAAAAACCCAAAATAGTCAAGTAGACTATACAATCATAATTCATACACTATGTCGAGACCAGTCAAGAACTAGTCGAAAAATGGTCGTCGAAAATGGAAATGGTCAAAAAATGTCGAAATGGTCAAAAGTCGAGAACGAAATCCGATAAATGCTCGAGAACTAGTCGAGATGGTCGAGACACTGTATCGAGGCGAGATCTCGTCTCGAGTTCCTCGAGATCTTCGAGATCTCGCCGAGATTTAAAACACTGGTACATGGTGGTTATAATTTTGGAGAGAAGAATAAGGAGGGTACTTTGGTCTTCGATTTTGCTATGGCTTATGATTTATCAATTATAAACACATAATTTAAAAAAAAAAAAAAAAAAGAGGGAGCATTTAATCATCTTCAAATGTGGACATCATAGTAGCCAAATAGATTTCTTTATAACTAGAATGTCCGATAGTTTGTTATGTAAAGATTGAAAAGTTATACTAGGGGAGAACCTAACTGCACAACATAGATTAATGGCTATGAATATGTGTCTCATTGCGTAGAATCGTAAAAAATGTGAGGCTATTTGCCCTAGGATAAGGTGGTGAACCTTAAAAGGAGATGGATACCTTAAAAGCATTTAATGATAAAATGACCAAATAAGGAAAATAGGACTTCGATGGAAACACTACTAAGATGTGAAACGAGATATCTGCTTGTATTAAGAAGGTTGTTAAAAATGTCTTAGGTATATCAAAACGAAAATGACAATCTTTCAGGGGGACTTGGTGGTGGGATGATGAGGTTCAACCAGTTATTAAGGCAAGTTATGAAAGCTAGTTTTAAGACATGGCAAAGGACTAAAGATGTACAGGATCTAAAAAATGTATTTTCAATTTGCCAAAAATGGAATTAAAGAGACTAGGAAAAAGCAAAAGCGAAAAAATATGAAGATCTTTATAACAATTTGAGCACAAATGAAGGAGGAAAAATATCTATAAGATAGCTAAAATGAGAGACAAAAATAATAGAGATATCGATCCTATTAAATGTATTAAAAGTGCATATAGTAAATTTCTAGTGAGGGATAAAGACATTAAGGAAAGAGGGAACACTTAAATCTACAGCCTACTAAATGAAATAACCTCAAGCAATAGTGTCCCAGAAGGCTGCATGATTACCACATGTCATAGACGTACACGAAAAATAAAGGGCATTAGAAGTAAAAGATGATTTTAAAGAGGATAAATGTATGCAAAATACCAGATCCAAATGAGGTCCCAAAAGAAGTATGAAGAGCTTAAGAATCTATGGATTATCTTAGCTAACCAAATTGTTCAATAAGATTATGAACACAAGAAAAATATCAGATGAATGAAAGAGAAGCATTATAGTTTTAATTTATAAAAATAAATGTGATATTTAGAGCTACAATAACAACAAAGGCATAAAACTAATGATTTATACTATGAAATTATGGGAGAGAATTATTGAAACACGCTTGAAACAAGAAACTACTATTTTTGGAAACTAATTTGGTATTATGCCCTAAAGATCCACAACAAAAACTATATACTTACTTAGGAGACACATGGAAAAAATTAGAGATTGCAACAAGGATCTCCATATGGTTTTTATTAATCTAAAAAAAGCTTATCACCGAGTCCCAAGAGAATTAATATGGCAAGTGCTAGAGAAGAGAAGTTTTTCAAGCAAATATATGGGCACAGTCAAGGATATGTATTATAGTGCGGTGACTAGTGTAAGAAACATGGGGTCAAGTTAGTGACTTCCCAAATTGATGGAGTACATGTGCACCACAGGAGAAATAGCCAGCAGCTAAGCCGCTAGCCAAGCCAGCAGCCTAGCCGGCTGGATTAGTAGTTGTCGGCCAGCTGTCCATGAGAGGATCTTCTATAATTAATTGTTGCTAAGTTTGTGCCAGCTATAATTAGTGGTTTCCTAAGTTAATTATTGCTAGTATTAGATACCTGCCTGAGGGCGAGCCTTGGTGTGACGGTAAGGTTGTCATATTGCAACCTGGTCGTCACGGGTTCAAAACACGAAACAGCCTCTCTACATTGTGGGGGTAAGGCTGTGTACATTCTGCCCTCCCCAGACCCTGCAGTAGTGGGAGCCTCGTGCACTGGGACACCCTTTTTTTTAGATATCTGCTTAAAAATAGTTTCTAATTTCAGTTTTAGAAAGTTTCTATTTTCAATTTTAAAATTTTCTAATAGGCAAATAAGATTTTTCTTTTTTTGTAAAGTTCTTTTACAATATTGGACTTTCCTTTCCTTGCTAGTTGTCAACAAGGAAAGTTTGACAAGTCTTCTTTCCTAATTGTATTCCAAAACAACTCTATATATATAATAGAAGAAGAAGGTTTTAGAGAAAAGACTTTGTTGCAATTTTGGGTGCAGCTGAGCCTCCTTGGCTGTGAGACTCAGCCACAACCCCATCCCCCCTTATTGATACCAATTTTGGCTTCCCCTCCCTCTCCCTTAAATTTCCATTGATATCACTAATCTCCCATCCCTCTCCCATCTCTCCACTGGTAACCAATACTTTGTTTCCCTCACTGGTTTATGCAATCCTTCATGACATCTTGCTGCCACAACTACTAGAAGGAGCATTGAGTTTTGCTGATCACTTTCTCCAAAGACATTGAAGTACAAGAAGACTTACTGATTTCCATAATCTTCAAGCACCATATTCCGCCTTGCGGTTCTCTGTACAGGATTTCACTTTCAGAAGCAAATTGAAAGTGTCATAACTTTCTTGTCTCTTGGTGGATCAACCTCAAAGTTGGGTATTGTTACAAGGGAATATCAAACTACAAGCCCTCAAAATTTCTTAGTCAACCAACAGCCGGATTGGCCAGAAAGATAAGTTCTTCATTACTGATTTCCTGGTCTGTTTTTTTATTTATCTTTGGGACTGGTTGTAATAGATCCTATAGCAAGGCAAAGGGTCTAAATTGATTGTAACCCTAGCCCTTACAACACAAATATTATTGGGTTACATCAAAGATCAGCTTTGAACCCTTATTTGTTTGCCCTATCATGGATGATTTGACCAGAGACATTTAAGATGAGGTTCCTTGGTGTATGGTATTTCTCAATGATATTGTTTTGGCAGATGAGATAAAAGCAAGGATTAACACCAAATTGGAGATATGGAGATCAACCTTGGAACCGAAAGGTTTCAAGATAAGTAAAATGAAGACAAAGTATATGATGTGTAACTTTAGCCACACGAGGACAGATTATTAAGTGGTGAAAATTGATGAGAGTGTTATACCACAAAGGGACTATTTTAGGTATCTAGGTTCAATCATAAATAAAGAAGGCGATATAGAGAATGATATTCGCGAATGAATATTTAATGGATGAAGTGGAGAGGTATGTCTGGAGTGCTGTGTGATCAGCGTATTCCTTTAAAAATTGAAGAAAAATTTTGTAGGACAATTATTCGACCGGCTATGATATATGGTGCAGAATGTTAGGTAGTTAAGAAGCATCATATAGATAAACTCAGTGAGCTAAGATGAGTATGTTGAGATGGATGCATGGCAAAACTAGGAAGGTTATGACAAGGACTAAGCGTATTAGAGCTGATCTGGGAGTAGCCCCAATACATGATTTGTTACGAGAAAATCATTTGAGTTGGCATGGTCATGTTCAACGAAAGGCTTTAGATGCTCCAAGACAAAGGAGTGATATGATTTAGATCATAAGATCTTATAAACTAGAGGCAGACCTAAGATGACTCTAGGTGAGGTGATGAAGAAAAACGCACATAGCTTAGGCCTTATTTCAAGTAAAACCTCAAACAGAACTGATGGGAGGGCAAGAATCCTTGTAGCAAATCCCATTTAGTTGGGATAAGACTTTGTTGTTGTTATTATTTGTACATTGGTAGCATATGCAATGCGAAGAAAAAGGGTTGGAAGATGAGAATGATTTTCTGCAATGTCATCTCATACGGAAGCAAATAGTTCATTATATACACATATATATATGTATATATATGATCTTGAATGGTAGATTCTATTCCCGATTTATCTATCCATTGAATGGGATGGAGAATAATGAGAAATGGATTGCCAAGGACTAGGATTACCCCGTTTACCATAATGAAGGTTGTCAAAAGACAGACTCCATTGATCTGGTGGGAATAGAAACAATGACAAACTTCAGCAGGATTCACCTTCATCACCCTTCTTCCACTTTTTTTGTGAATCACCAAAAAATTTTCCAGCTTCCGAGCACATGGCTTGTGAGTTATGATTTCCCCCTTTCATAATTCTGAGGTCTATGAGAATGTTGACTTCTAATAAAGCTCCCTTACCTGTAAAATAAAGTAAATATTTGGACTGCTCTATCATCATCTCACTGCGAAGCACCTCTGGAAAGCAATGATCTGCAACTTCTATCGACTTTCAGCAAAAACTCCATCCTTTCTACTTTTCTCACAGATTCATCTCCAGGGCTCCTCAATAAATTTTGAGATCAAAAGCTTAACTAATAGATTCATCTCAGGGCTCTTTCATCAAGTTACAGACCTGACAACTATTTTTCTGAAAGATTAGCTAGACGTTTCAACACTTCAACACATTATCCGTGGAAAGTATACTGAACAGGTTTTGTTGCTAATGTGCAAATTCTCAGTTCAGTAATACCATCAACAGTCAGAAACTATCTAAAGGCACACAGAACAACCTTCAGAGAATATTCTTGAAAGTCGCCACCAGAATATGCCATATTCTATAAATTAGAACAAATGCCTAGGGAACAACAGACGGAAAAGACGCTACTCCGAAAGTTATAAGCTGCTTCTTATAATGTTCGCACAACAATTGTTACGGATAAACACCAAGAGAATATTTTATGGAAATTTAAAACAAAACCCAGTTCCACAGATGAATCTACCAGAAGGCTGAACTATAAGCATCTCATCTGACGCAGAATAATATAACTGGTGTGCTTAAAACACTCTCACCCAACCCCGCTTCGAAGGGGAAAGAAAAAAAAATGAAAGAGGTTTGTATTTAAATGTAGACAAAGAACATTGGGATAGTCCTAATAGTGCAGGCTTCGTTGCCTGGGATAGCCCTAATAGTACAGGCTTCCTTGCCTATGATCCACAGCAGATGCATAATTTAGAGTATCAATCTCAAAAAGTTCCCTTAGTGGCAGACATAAGCCTTCCCTTTATCAATATGGAGCATAACTAATATATCTGTAGTAATTCATTTATCAATAAAGTTCCCTCCTGGGCCTAGTTGCCACTTCCACAATCAGCTTTACTGGAGTTCCATATCAATATTCATGTTCCTTCATGGAGGTACCTATGTCAATGGCTTTTTGGTTTTTTCTTGAAAATTCATTATTCATAGAAGGATTGAAAGCAATGAAGTGTAACATAGAGCAGCATCCTAGTTGAGTACATTACACTAAAACTAACTCAAAGATTGTTCATTTCGCTTGAATGATCATGGTCCTGTAAGCAACATTTTACCATTTGTCCTGTGAACATAATAATGCTATGCAATTTGCTTCTTAGGCTTGCAATGGTTCATATCACCAAGGACAGCAATCTTATGCCAAGGATGAAAGTGACTTGTCTAAAAATATCTGAAGTGCTTAAATAAAGCATACATTGAGCATGCTCTCAAGACGCCAGGTCACAAAGTAGAAAGAAACAACAGAAAATGAAGCTAATTGCATCTACATGCAAGAGAGATGAATAATTAAAAACTATGAAAGGGTTTAAAAGGGTAGGAACATCTCATAATTAACTCCAAGAAAGAGGGCAATTCGGGAATGTAAAACAATGATGAGTAAAATAGAACTGAACTTAAAATGGGAGAGATATTATTGGAAAGAAGCAATAAAAAGCTAACCCTAAGGGGATAGCTCAATTGGCAAAGACCAACACCTCAAAATGAAGAGGTCATCATGAGTACAACTCTTCTTGCAGCCATACCTATCCCAAAGGCCAAAAAAAAAAAAAAACAATCACAATTTGGACTTGAGGTTGTCTTCAACCTTGGGACTCTCATGAAACGCAGAAACAGCAGTAAAAGTCACTTAGTTCAGGTAACCCCTCCATAAGGGCTCTAATCAAGCTGAAATTCTAGGGGTAGAATCGCAAGTGAAAGCCCTCTTGAATCAGATCCATATCAGGCCAAACAATTGAATCATAAGAGAGAATATACTTTCTGAAACAGTCCTGGAGGTAAGAAGGAATCAGATTTGATTGCAGAGTTGAGAGTAGAAGCACAGGGTTGGACTGATATTCAACAGTTTGGGTCGCCTTCAAGGTTGAAGGTACCCCCAATGTTTCAGAATGAAAGACTTGGGAGATCGAACAATATATGGACTGTAAATTCCATCAGAAACAGGGTAGTCCAGCAAGACTGTTAACAGTAACAAATAGAGGACAAGGGGAGGAAAAGAGAAGGAAGAAAGGGAAGGCAACAGAAAGGAAGGAGGGAGGAATAAAGAATATCTGAGAAGAAGCTATCGGTTGCACAGGGAAGAGGGGGAAGAGAGGGGAGATAAGAGAGAAAGAAGAAGAACATGCAGGTTCAGCCCGCAGGCACCAAATCAAAGTTTTCAATATTTCATTCTAAAAACTAACCAATCCATCACTGGTTACATGTACTTAAAGTAAAAACTAAACTAACAAAAAATAGAAACAAATAAAAGTAGAAACCATAAAAATTAGGAACCCTGATCTAGAAAAGAAATCCCTAATTAATCCTACCCAAACAAGTAATAAGAGATAGCATAATAATCCCTAATGTAAGCTACCATCCAAACCTTCCATGACAAGATAAAACCAAAATATAGAAAAATCCCTAAATAACCCAAAGAAAATCAGGACCAGAATCGTACCTCCATCAGAAAGCCCCAGTTTCCAGTTTCACGGTAAATAAACCCCAATTTTGAAAACTAAATGATTACAGCAGTCTGCAATTCGAAGTTGTCAAAAGGAGCAAGAGATGCCAAACATGAGTCAGGCTGGGATCATGAGAAAGTGAGTACTTATGATGCAACAAGATATAGACCAAGAGAGCGAGGAGGAGGAGAAACAGAGTTTATCTGGGCCCAAGTATTGAGAAAAGGCCTAGTTGAGGTGAGTTGAGTTAAGGTAGCATTATGCCAAATAAAAAGTTAAAATACATGTGCATGTCAATAAAATCAGACAAGGTTTTCATGATCCATAACTAAATACGGATGCAGATATCTGTATGAAACTGTTAAGAACTAGCCCAGGAATGATAAGTGCACTCATGTCAGAATTGTGACTGATTAAGCCAATTTATAACTTATTAGGATAATCTAGACGTCCAAAGGATATGTACAGAGTTACTAGTCTCAAAGATGAACAAAAACATAAAAATGCAGCTTCCATCCATTAGTAGGAGCTTAACCTAAAAAAAAACTATGAGTTGCATGATGAATGATTAAAAAATGAAGAAATTTAGAAGGGAAAGCAATAGACATGAACTGATCATCAAGACAGATAAGATCAATATATATAACTTACAAATGATATCCAAGCCGTTTCATTACATATAGACCTCCATGCTGATAAGCTTTGGGTAGCGACACAAGGGACAGAAATTAAGCTTACTCTCACAATCTTTACACATACATAAATGCCTGCAGGGCAACAAAAGCATGCATACCTCATTGACCCTGCAAACCTTACAAGTCATCAACTCCTTCAAATCCTTGTTTTCCTTGGAAACCAGGTTGAAATCAATAGCCCCTCCATTGCAGCAAGAAGCCGTATCATCAATCTCACTGTCACCACACCCTTCCTTGCTGTCTCTGCCCTGTACGAGGACTTTCTGGAGATTAAATTTAAGAGTGGTGACTATGTTCTCATTGGACTTGGCTCGTTGTTGCCAAGCACCAGCTTCTACGCTCAACTGCCTCATTCGTTCTTCAAGTTCCATATTCTTCCTGTTAATGTCTTCCACTTCTGCTTCTTTCACTCGGAGCTTCTGAAGGATCCTTTCTTCAGCAAATGAAAGAGTCTGGAGTTGATTAGCCCCAACCTTCTCTAATATCGCTCGTCTCATCCGCTCTCCCTGTCAGCGTGGAAATTAATGATAAAGAGGTACAAACAACGCTAATATCAACAAAACCAAATCACAGTAACTATTTCATTTCCCTTTCCAATTTATGGCTAGTGCTTCTAAGTCAAGCTAGAAAACATTGAGAAATAAAGATATATTAGACACCTTGTAATCCGCCAACCATATATAGTACAGAAATATCAAAACCTAATGAGAAAGGTAGAATCAATAGAAGAAAGACTAAGTCTTACAAGAAGCGACCTGAAGTTTGACGAATCGATCCAACTCCACATCCTGTCTCTGCAACTCCTGATCGATTTCATCATCGAAAAGGGAGAAAGCCGATGAATCTCCGGAAGAAACCATACGCCTATCGTCGAGCGACAACCCTAACCCCGTGGAAACGGATCGCGTTTGCAGAAAATCAACAGAGGATATCTGCGAGTTGTTCTCCAAGAAGTCCTGTTCTTTAAATTTTTTCTGCTTCGGTTCGGAACCATTATTCCATCTCAGATCGCTCCCACCGCAGTCCATCGCAGGGACTGAACCAGGAGCGAAACCGACCACATGAACTACTTCAAGCAAAATAAATGTTTAACAAAATCAGCAAATTTCATAGCAAAAATTAAAATTTCAGGACAAAATGAAAGAAGAGAAGATGGGAAGTTACAGGGAGGGATGTATTGTGGATGAGATTGATCAGCGTAATTTGAAGGGTTGAAGAAGGCGATCGGGGCGGACATCTGACCATCGATGGGTAACAAATTCCTGGAATTAAAAAATAAACAAATAAGCCTGCATAAAATATGAAAACAAGAAATGGAAGGGGAAATGAGATAATATGAAAACGTTCTCCTCGAGGATTGAGGACTGAAAAACAGCAACAAAGGAAATTACCCAAAAAAAAAAAAAACAGCAACAAACGAAAGCTCATTTGTTAGTGAGTTGTTTAAGAGGATGGATTCTGTTTTTCTGGTTTGCTTACCTGAATGGTTACGAATCTTACGATTGATTCTGATTCTGTAGGAATTGATGCTGCTAAGGTATGATGGCCTTGGGAGAGGATGGAAGAGGCATCAATGAGACGGGAAGAACCATCAAATACCATACCCTGTGAATCTGTGATAGATTATGGAGAGAGAGAAAGGCTGCATTGGAACTGTTCATTTTCTTCTTTTGGTCTCCTCACATTATTGATTAATTTTCTAATTAGTCCTTTAAATTCCTCAAATTTACCCTATCATCAGTTGGCTTGGCTCTGGAGTTTGGTCTTGCACGCTTCGGATGGAAGAAGGCGGCCAAACCGGGAAAAACCGGAATTGTCCTCGTTTCTGGTCTGGTCTATACCAAAAGACTATCCTCTTTGATTACCGGATGCGATACATATGGGCCCCAAAGCTCTAAGCACAAGACGTGGAGATCAGAATAGTTCACCTACATGACGTGGGTCCCACACCACATCAAATGTGATGGGATCTCAAGAATTGGGTCCCACACCACATCAAATGTGATGGGATCTCAAGAATTCACATGCCTCGTGCACTATGGTTGAAGGGATCAGAATCAAGGTTGGATGAATCGGCCCACTGCTCGAATTTGGAATTGGTATCGCGTGGATTCATACACAGGAGAACTGATTCACAGGTTCATCTTGGATGGGAGGGGTATCTAGGTGTTTCAAAGCGTGGGTTTTTTCCATTGAGGGGTCAATCATGCACCATGCTCGATCACGTTGGTAGTGGAGGGTGGTGGCAGTGGTGGGTGCTGGGTGGTGGCGGCTGCTGAGTGCTGGGTAATGGGTGATGGGTGGCAATGGTGTTGGTGGGTGGTGCTAATGGTGGTGGTAGCGGTGATCAAGTCTTTGTTTTGTGAGGAAAAGAGGAGTGTGAGAGATGAGAACTTCTAAATTTATAATTCTAAGCGTTTGGGCTTGAAAAATTTTTCTCCAAAAACTACTCTAAAACAAATATAAAAAAACACCTTTTTTATGACTCTAACCCAACCCTAACGGGTGGTTGGGTTGACTTCGGGCCGAGTCCACCCAGCCCCGGCCCCCCGGGCCCGGGACTAGTCGGGCCGGGGGATGGCCCAAGCGCGGGCCTCGGGAGGGAAACCCGCAAAAATTCCCGGGGGGAATATTGATTCCTAACAGCCCGCTTTTGGTCGAACCCGCCCCTGGGTTTTACCGGGTTGTCGGCTGAATGGACCGTCGGTTTGCACGTTGCCGGTTTAGGTCCGACCCGGTTTGGTTTGGTCTGGACCAAAGCTTAAAAAAAATTGTGGGTTCGGTCCGCCCATAGGTGAACCCGGACAGACCGAACCAAACCCGGATGAACCGGTTCTAGCCGGTTCAGGTTTCAATAATGCTCAAGCCTACTTTGAACGGCGATTGTGAGAGCTAGGAGCGTCGAATTTTGAGGCGATTTTTTGCGTTGGTTTCGTATTTTAATGCTCTACAGTTTGGTGCATAGTTTGATACAGTTTGGTGATTTGAAAATTTTATTTTGATTAAAAGGTGCCCCAAATTGATCCGATTTGTAGTTTTCTGCTTATTTATCAGTTATTTTGTATCAGATGCATGTAGAAGGTAATGTGTGCATAAGATTTTATTTATTGACCCACAATGTGCTGCAAAGTAGGATTTGAGGATATCATTGTGGAATTGGGTGGAATCCACCAAAGTGGTACACCTAGTTTCATCATGATGTCTTCAAATTCAAAGTTCATGTATTTGTAAATGCTTGTGTAAGGGCGATGTGCACCCAAAGATGGCATTGTCAAGTTTTGATCAAATTAAGGTTTGTGGGTGTCATGTGAAGATTAGATGGAATCCGCCAAAGTGGTACACTCAGTTCTATCCTTGTAGTCCTCAAATCCCAAATTTGTACATTTACATATACAATAAAGGATATATTTGAATACACTATTATTTATGGTGTGAAAAGCAGCTAAGAAAGTCAGTGTTATCCCAAAGGTGGTATTGTCAAAGTTAAAGGTATGTTCATGCACATGAATGAAAGGGTTTTGACTTTAGGGAGTCTCATTAACCCAAAGGTGGTGGGATTTTCGAGAATCATTATTCTTTCGCAGTTATTGCACAGAAATTGAGAAGACCATTGCATATTTATCCCAAAGGAGAATGTGTATTTGGTTAACTCTTGAAAAAGGATATTTATCTGCATGAAAGGGTTTTGACTTTAGGGAGTCTCATTAACCCAAAGGTGGTGGGATTTTCGAGAGTCATTATTCTTTCGCAGTTATTGCACAGAAACTGAGAAGACCACTGCATGTTTATCCCAAAGGAGAATGTGTAATTGGTTAACTCTTGGAAAAAGATATTTATTTGCATGAAAATTTTATATGGTTAATGCAAGTAAAGGGTATATGTATGAGTCTTCAGTTGTTTGATATTGTATTTAAACTCATACACTGATGTGTTCATCCAAGTATGGCTGTCCCAAAGAGTGTTTTGATATCTATTTTTTTCTCTTCCTGGGACAAAGAATAAAATTTATGATGAAAAGGTTAGAGACTAGTCTAGGATCGTTTGACCTAGCTGTATCTTTCATAGTGGTTTACATAAGTTGTGAGGTATTCTACTATTGAGGTTATGTGTAGCAGTATTAAGATGAGAAATATTGCAAAGGGATTATCTAAGAAAAATCCAAAGGAAAATATAATATTTTAGAGGGGGTCGGAAGATAGTTTATTAACCTTTTTCTCTAGTATCAGTTATGCTGGAAATGGTAATGTGAGGAAGTATTTTGGGAGCTGTTAATTATCATTGAAAAGTTCAAGGACAATGAGACCAATGGAATTGATATATTAAATATATTTCATTATTTGCTAGAATATATATATATTCTGATCTAGGTGGCTTACATTACCAAATGAGAGAAATAGCTAGTGATAAGATTTTTGTTGCGTAACTCTAAGGTGGATTACTCATAGATGGGTAGATTGACAAAAGATAGGTGGTTTGACCAAGTACTGTTAAGCCAGATAAGTATATCTAGAAAGAGATAATGGTTCTAGGACTCCCTAGGTTTTTGGGGTAGGAGGGTCTTGAAGACTGTTGGCTTGAATATTGTAAAGTTTCTTTTACATTCAAATATTTTTTCTGCTTTTGATTTTACTTTGTTTTATGTTTATTGTTTGATTTAGCATATTGTTCCCATATTAAAATGTAATGATATTATTTGAAATATCAGAATGTAAAATTTTTCTTTTCAATTAAATTGAAAGAAATTATGCCTATGATGTTGTAAGGTAAATGATTGCATGTAATGTTGATTGTATTTGTTATGCGATATGGTGAATAGTTTTTCATGTTTGACTGTGCAATCTTAGGTTTGACTAGTTGTACCAGTCATAGTTGATCTCTAGGGCAATGTAGAGACAGGTTGAAAAGGTTTTCTTGGAATAGTTGAAAATGTTTTATTTGTGGGAGTCTTTAGATTCTCTTAGTCAGTGGGAGTGTTTAGATCTGCTTGGTTAGTGGGAGATCTGGTAATTGATGATTTATCTGTAATTGATTGTTCTGTCTGTGATTTAATGGGCAAGATTATTGGTGACCATTTATTGCTTGTATATATTATTGATTATTTAAGACATGTCAAAATTACAAGGCGGTATTTAGCCAAAGAATACGGTATTTAGCCAAAGAAGGCAGAAAGCCAAAGTAAGATATTAGTCCAAATAGGAGGCGGTTTGCCTATATAAAGTTGGATAATATCAAAGTGCGTTGACCTATAAGGATTTTAAGGTAACGGGATCGTGGTAATTCGATCATTGGACTCAAGTATTCATCTCAAAGTGATTTATGTCATTAAGTAAACCTCTCGTATGTGATCGACAAGAGAGGGGGTACATCCGGATATGTAGGAGTACTTTCCGCCATTGTTCGACATTGGTAGGCTTGATAACTGAATCAAAGTAAAGGATGGTTTTGGTGTAATTAGATTCCATGGCCACATTGGATCAATGGTGAATTTATAATTAATATAGCCCAAGTGGGAGATTGTAAGATATTTTTATGGGCTTAATTAATTATAAGGTTAGTTGATTCAGTGGGAGTCTAGTTACGGGTAAATCGATTTAAGTATGATTAGAGATGGACCAACCTGGTCCACTGTGGGACTGGTCCAGGGTTGGGGGTGGTATTATAAATACCAATGGTTAGAGTCCCCACATCGACGGTGTTATTTTCTTCTCCTGTTCCCATACGCAGAGAGAAGATCATGGGATCCCGACAGGTTGTGGAAGACTTTGATCCAAGCTTTCCAACATTCAAAGCATTCAAATCATAGAAGGTAAAGGGTCAGAAATCAATCTACAGCAATAGGTATGTCTCTAATCATCTCTTTTCAATACCCATTGTATTCTAGTAATCTGTGTAGTGTGTTTGTCAAGGTTCATGGAAAATCCCATGGAAAAACCCAAAGAGGATCTATATAAACTGCTTACAGTGGCGGCTGCTGAGTGCTGGGTAGTGGGTGATGGGTGGCAATGGTGTTGGTGGGTGGTGCTGATGGTGGTGGTAGCGGTGATCAAGTCTTTGTTTTGTGAGGAAAAGAGGAGTGTGAGAGATGAGAACTTCTATTTAATTCTTTTTTTTTTTTCCAAAAACTACTCTAAAACAAATAAAAAAAACATCTTTTTTATACTCTAAAAATTTGGATTCTAAAGTCAATTTGAATTCGGTTCACTCGTGGGAATTCGAATCCAACCGAGTGGCCATGGTACATGGTGGCGGCGGAGGCGGCGACGACGATAGCGGTGGTGGTGGGTAGTGGTGGGTGGCAGTGGTGGTGGTATTGGCAACGGCGGTGAAACCTTTATTTTGTGAAGAAGAGAGGAGTGAGAGAGAGGAGAACTACTTTACTTTTTTTTTCTCCCAAAAAAAGAAAGAGAGAAAAAAAATCTTTTTTATATTCCAAAATTTTGGATTCTAATGTCAATTTAAATCCGGTTTACTCGTGGAAACTTGAATCCATCCCGGCTTATCAAATGTGATTTTATTCCAAAATAATTCATTGGGAGTCAGAATCCATAGAATCCAAAATCAAACATACCCTTAACCTAAATATCTAAGATATATTTTCACCATTCCTCTTACTTTTTTGTCATGGTGTGACATTTTATATGTCAAAAAAAAAATCAATATTTATTTCAAAGAGGTAAAAGAAAGGCAAACTTTACTTTCCTTCATATTTAGAGATCACTATATTTTATCTTTTGAAAATATTGCATGCATAATAAATGCCGAACAATAGAAGGCCATTACAATAAAGGCCAATTTGATAAAACTTCTACCCCAAATTCTTTATTTTCGATTCAAATTTTTTACTTCTGTTCCAAGAAGATTCAAGAGTATTTAGGAATAAAATCATGTTTGGTAACATAATTTTGTCATGGACTCCAAGATGATGGTGATGGATGATGGCACCAGTGGTGAGTGGTGATGGTGATGGCGGTGGTGGTGGGTGGGTGTTGGTGGTGAATGACGGAGATGGCTGGTGGTGGAGGGTGGTGGCGGTGGCCAGTGGGTGGTGGTGGTGGTGGTGGTGGAGGTGGAGGGTGGCGGTGGGTGGTGATAGAGGGTGGTGGCGGTGGTGGGTGGTGATGGGTGGGTGGTGGTGGGTATAGGTGGTGGTGGTGGTGATGGGGGGGTGGTGGTGGTGGTGGTGATGGTGGGGCGGTGATGGCGGTGGTGATGGAGGGGTGGTGGTGGTGATGGTGGGGCGGTGATGGCGGTGGTGATGGAGGGGTGGTGGTGGTGGTGGTGGTGGTAGTGGTGGGGGTGGTACTTTCTTTTCCCAAAATTTGTCCAAAAAAAATCTATTTGGTACTCTAAAAATTTAGATTCTAAAATCTATTTAGAGCTAGTTCATTTTATGGGAGTCAAGAATCCAAACCGGTTTACCAAACACAATTCTACTCCATTTTGACTCTAGGTTCTGGAGTATTATCAAACAGACCCTAAATGCATCATAAGAAATTTGCATTTAATGACAACATACTCCAGCATTGGCTACGGAATACACACCACGTCGCAAGTATTTAATGTGAAATCATCATGGGTTGAAGGAGCGGCAATCAAATAGTGATCAAAGGCGTCAATGACACCCCAAGGTGTTAGCATTAAATGTCATGCATGCTACCAAAAGCTGAATGGAATAGAAAGACCATGCCGGCTTGTTGAAACCAAGCACCAATCGACAGGGAGGACCTTACCCTTATTACAGATAGATGGTTCGACATACCTCCGATCTACAACCTGCTCTTGCGCCAACGATCACTCGAAGCTTGAGCTATAAAGATAAACACTTTCAAACTCTAAACCCAATTGAAAATTAAACAAACTCTAAACTAAACTTGAAGAAAGCAATTCATAAGTTATTCCAAAGAAAAGAAAAGATATTTTGGAAAGAGAAAGACAAAGCCGCTGGAGAAGAAGGGAACTCACTGAATAGTCCAGTCCATAATCCTCTGATGCAATTCTTGTCAGTAATAGCTTACCCTCTTGGCTCACGCCTTCTTTATACATATCTTTTGTAGGTCATCGAGTCTGCTGAAAACGACGAATCGATTCTGATCACAAATATCAATTTCAAGTATGTAAATTTTAGATAACACTGATGAGAGCAACACTTGCAAAGTCAACCAATTCCAGAGAATATATTTAACTACAACAACTTTTTTTTTTTTTTTTTTGGTAAAACAACCACTTATTTATACCATCCCCTCAAAAGAAAGAGACTACAGCACTACAGTCACAGGAATCATTCCATATACTGATTTTTTTTTTTTTTTTCTGAAGCATTATTTTCTTTCAACTATTGAAAAAATGATAATTACCTAGCTACTTCGGCTTTGTTGGATTAATAAGGAAGAAAAAATGATAATTACCTAGCTACTTCGACTTTGTTGGATTAATAAGGAAGCGAAGTGAAGTGAAATTTTCATTGATAGACAATAATTGATGAAAATGATTAAGAAAAAAATAATTAAAAAACTGTAAAATAAAATGGAAAAACTAATTCTCATTTTTTGCACACCTCATTTTTTTTTGGGGGGGGTAAAATTTTATTTGAAAATTATTAGTTTTAATCTTGCTTAAATACCACTATTTTTTTTGAACTCCTACCTCCATCTATAGTGGTCCCCACTTTTATTTCATATCACATCATTTCAACTTTATTATTCAAATATTTTGAGAGCGGGGCGGGCTAAAGAAGAAGATCTTCATTTTGGAATTCAATGAGGTTTAGATTGAGATCTAGAAACAGGTGGGAAGATATAACCAATAATTCATTCTATAAGGTCATTTAATGATCATGTCCCCTCTTTTTTGTTTATTGCCTTCACTTTTTATTTTTTTTAGGTAAGATATTGCCTTCACTTAGGGTATAGAAAATTTTTCTATACTTTTTGCTGTCATTATATTTTACCAATAAAAATTTTAGGTAACATCACATCAGCTATTTTTTTTTATTTAATGAATAGCATATAATATTATCTAGGATGTAAATATTGTCTTAATAGAACTACGATTCCAGCCACCCTAAGATATTCAAAATTACCTGTTAAATTAGTTAGCTCTCTTTAGTATGTATTATAAAATTAATTATATAATACATTATGACATATGTAGTTGTTTGATATGATTTATGCTACTTTTGATATAATTTAAAAATCTACAAATAGATTAAAAAGTATTTATCATTATTGTGATAATCTATTACTATTTCTTTATCTCTAGTGGTATTAAATGGTTATTATTTATACCTCATAATCAATTCTCATAAATATTTATTATAAATAACTTTAAACATAAATATAAATTATATCAAAAAGAGCCTAAGAGCTTTCTCTAATATATATATATATATATATATATATATATATATATATATATATATATATATATATAAAACAAAATTCTATTGATCCTTAAGAAAACGGATAGTCGAGGCATCCTCTATGCATAATTGAAGAAGTTAAGAAGTGGAATTTGGCCAAAAAATCGTCCTCAAAAACGACTCGGCCTTCCTAGCCAAGTTGTGAGCCATAGAATTAGCTACCCATGGAATAAAAGAGACTTTACAAGAAAGGCATTTGGAGATCAAGAAAAGGATATCATATCTAATTGGTTGGATGATAACTTCACAAGGAGAAGAATGATCAACGATATTCTGTACTAACTGTTGGTAATCAGACTCAATCAGAATATTAGTGAAGCCATCATCATAAGTCAACTGAAGAGCGGCTATTATAGCCGATGCTTCGCATTGTATAGTTGAAGAACAGAAAATTTTCTAAGAAAACGCTCAAATGGGATTAGCTTTTGAATATAATACCAAAGCTACCAATAGAAGCCATTGATGAATCCACTGGTACAACTTAGTCTGAAAAGATTCAGGAACTCTAAAACTCAAAGAAGAACCGAATCAAATTGCCTTAGCAAAGGGGTAGAAAAGTAGGATATGCTCAATGGATTCAACATTAACACCACATCGACAACAACTACTACCAATTGGAGTTTGTCTTTGAAAAATATCCTCACCCGAAGCTATGCCATGGACGCAAGCTCTCCAAATAAAATTTTTGATATTAGGAAGAGAGATAGCCGACCAAATGCTTTTCCAAACAGAAGTAGGAACAAGATTCTAGTTACTAACCTTAGATGAGGAAGCCTTGTATTGATCCTTATTTGCAAAAAAAGTTTGAGATCAAATGATATGCAGGTTTCATAAAAAAATTTCTAAACCTATTAGCATTCCAAATAAGCCTATCCTTAGGTGGAAGGATCCAAATAGGAATTCTGAGAATTTCCTTAACAATTTTAGTTGAAAATGTCTTCTCCTGAATATCAATTCTCCAAATTCTATTAGATTGATCAATCAGATTGGAAACCCAATTAAGAGCACAGTTATTGGGCTTAAAAAAATGATAGATTGGAACCAAATAAATTAGGGATCCACTGGTCTTTCTAAATTCGAATTTTATCACCATTACCAATCTGCCAAATAAGACCTTGAGACAGAAAATTACGCTCCTCAATAATGCTTTGCCAAGCCCAAGAAGGATTGTTTCTTAGTTTAGCATGTAAGAAGTCACCATTGGGGAAATATAAAAGTGAAAAAATACAGCCCAAGGAGAGGTAGGAGAAGAACATAACCTCCAAGCCAACTTAGTTAAAAGAGCAAGACCTTGAAAATATGGGTCTCTAAAGCCAAGGTCTCCCATTTCTTTAGATTGGCATAGCTTCTTCCATGCCATCTAATGGATGTTTTTCTTCTTCTTTTCGTCATTCCAAAAGAAGTCTGCAACTGTTTTCCTATTTACCCGCATGTGAGAGAAGGCAGCTTTTTCAATTAGATATCTTCCTTGTAATTTGATCTTGAATATCCTGAAAACAAAATTTCTTTGAGATACCAAAGTCAGAAAGAAGATTGAGATATTTAAAAGGACCATCCCATAAAAAATCTTTAAAATTCTAGAAAATCATCTTTCAATTTTCATTTGAGTATTAGAGCTAAAAGTAATAATAGATTTAATAATAGATTTTTTCAGATTGATATTCTGACCTAAAGCCCTACAATAAATATTCAAGCAATCTTTTAAATGGCTAACTTCATTCAAATTCATTTGAGAAAAAAAGGAGATAGTCATTAGTAAAAAGAACATGAGTTATGTGTAGGGCTGCAACAGGGCCGGGTTGGGTCGGGTTCTGCAAAACCCTAACCCCAACCCTGACTATTGAAACTTAACCCTAACCCAGCCCAACCCTGCCAGGGTCAGAAAATGTACAACCCTAACCCTAACCCTGACAGGGTTGGGCCTAACCCTAACCTGCCCTGATTGACCCTGACAGGGTCGGGTCAACCCTGATTAACCCTGATTCAGGGTTAGATTGACCCTGATATTGACCCTGATTGGCCCTAAACATACAACAAATTATCAAATAACAATTACAACTTAAAACATATGACAAATACAAGCAACCTATGATATTCTTTTAAAAACCTAACAAATACAAACCAAATCAGTTTAAGTGTTTAATAAGGAACAAATACATATCATACATATATTTATAAATATATTCAAATATATACAGGGTCGGGTTGAGCCGGGTTCAACCCAGGGGGTCAACCCTACCCAGCCCAACCCTGCCAGGGTTCATATAAAATTGAACCCTAACCCAGCCCTGTCAGGGTTCGGGCCGGGTTCAACCCTGCCAGGGTTCAGGGCGGGTTCGGGCTGTCAGGGTAAAACTTGCACCCCTAGTTATGTGAAAAAGATTTATTCCTGATCTTAATACCTTTCAAATCTCCTTTGTCAACTGTCATTTGGAGGATACAAGAAAGGGTTTACGGACATATAATAAAAATAACGGGTGAGAGAGGATCCCCTTGACGTATACCTCTAGTAAGATTAAAACTCCCCCTTTCAACTCCATTCACTAGGGTATAAGAGACGAAGGATATACATTTCACAACCAAATTAAATCAGTTTGGGGCTGAAACCCAATTTCAACATCATTCTTTTAATTAATGGTCATTCCAATCTATCATATATTTTTTGTATGTCAATCTTCAAAGCTAAAAATTGATGTTTGTCTCTCTCTCTCTCTCTTTTTTTTTTTTTTTTTGATATAATGAAATGTATCTTGAGCAATGAGAACATTATCTAATATGCATCTATTAGGAATGAATGCCAATTGTGTGGGACAAATAATTTTGTCCAAAATTGGCTTGATCCGATTCGCCCGGATTTCATAAATAATTTTAGTAAAGATCCCACTAAGGTTGATAGGTCGAAACTAATTGATCGTTTCGAGATGTCTCATTTTAGGTATAAGACAAATATAAGATCCATTTAGGTTCCCATAAAGGTGTCCACCATAGAAAAAGTCTTGTACAAACAAAATAATATCACTGTGAGTGATCTCCCAAAATTTCTGAAAGGGTACAGGTGGAAAACCATCTGGGCTAAGACTTTTGTTAGGGGCTATAGCAAACAAGGCCTTTTTAATATCCTCCTTACTAAGAGGGCTACAAAGGGAGTCATTAAACTCTGGAGTAATAATTCGCTTAGCCATATTAAGGACAAAATATAATGCATCATTATCAATATTGGAAGTAATAAACAATTGAGTAAAGTGGTTCCGAATCACCTCATGTACCTGAGCATCTGATTTAGTCCATGAGCCATCTGCCATTTTAAGCTAAAGGATTTTATTGTGATTCCTTTTTTGAAGAGTGGTTGCATGAAAAAATGCAATGTTCTTATCTCGACATTTGAACCCGTCAATCCTTGATTTTTGGACCCACATAATTTTTTCACAAAGAAGATATTCATCTAGTTGCTTGGTTATGTCACTTCCCTTTTCTTGAGGAAATGTCGAAACTTGTAAAGTCTGTATATCCAAGAGTTTCTTCTTTAGTTGAATAATATGAGATTATAAATTACCAAATATTTCCACATTCTATTTTTTGAAACTATTCTTGCTATGCCTTAGCTTTGAGAAGAGGGTCTAACCACTGAACCAAGATAGGTTCTTTTCCAACCATTTGAAGCCGCTTATACAGTCAAGATGTCTCAAGTCTCAACCACATTGATTCAAATTTGAATCAATTAAGTTATGATTTATTTATGAAAAATCATTTATTAGATTAAATTATGAATCATAAATTATAACCGTTTGATACTACTGTCAAGAAATAATAATAAATACCGTCAATCATATCAAACAATTACATATGTCGTAATGTATTATATAGTTAAATATATAATACATATCAAAGAGAGCCTTAAAAAATAAAGCATTAGACTAAAAAAACTCACATCACTTTTGGGAGGGTGAATACAACGAAATAATTATTAGGGACTTTTGTCTCTATTTATCTTTCTTGAAATTGAGGCCATTTTCTCTCTCCTCCAAGTTATTGGCTATTAGTTGTTCATGTACTCTCATTTTTCCTATTAGTATATAAGGTTCCAATATATCCCTCTAGAGTGTAGATCCTTCTCTCTGATTATCATAAATGATTATCTACAAGCAAGATCGCTTTACATGGTGTACAAGACACAACATGCATTGAAAATCTTGTTTGCCCAACAAAATGAATAAATAGTTCATGACACATTAAAATATAAAATGAAAAAGACACATATTACTCCCAAATAAATAAGGAAGAAACATATATGAATCAAGCTTTTTTGCTCAACCAATAAAACTTAAAGAGGGACCAGAGTTAATAAGAAAGCTTAGGAGTATAATTCCTATTTAAAGTGAAATAGATTCCTAAGCTAATAGTTTGAGGATTCTTTTTCATGCCTCTCACATAATTAACATTTTCTTCCTTCTCTAATATTGAGAACCCTAATATGCTGCTGATTCTCATGCTGCTGATTCTCATGCCAACAACCTGGCCTATTTGGTTAATGGGTATCAAATTCCTCCCCAAATTGTTTTTCTGAATTTGTTCCCCAAATGCATGCCCTACAAAGCACTTGCCACGTTGGTTATTAGGAGCATCCGAAAATGTCTAGGTTGAAATATGGTTTTCAAATTAAATTCAGAATTAGTATAAGAGTATAGCACCACATTTGCACGTGTACCTGTAATTCGCATAAAAGTTATCTGACCCTAAGAAAGAAAAAAAAAAAGAAAAAAAAGAAAAAAAAGAAAAGAAAAAGAAGAAGAAGCATGGATAGACCTTGACATGGTTCATCCCTAGTGCCATGGAAAGAGCCCAAATTGTGTGAGGTTTGGTGCTCTTGCCCCTTTCTTCCCCATATAAAAAACCTCACTTAAATTCTTCATATTAATTCTTTACAAAAATCACAAGATGGATTTGAGTCATCCATTTAAATGTGTTTTCAATCTAAGCCATCATTTCCCGCTCCAACTCTGGAGAAAACACATTAATGTCTAGAGTACTGATTGATAAACATGGACAAACATACACATATGCATGAATAGACCTTGACAGGATTCATCCCTAGTGCCATGGAAAGAGCCCAAATTGTGAGTTTTGGTGCCTTGCCCCTTTCTACCCCCATAAAAAACCTCCCTTAATTTATTCAATTAATTTTTTACGAAAATCACAAGATAAATTTGAGTTATCCATTTAAATGTGTTTTCAATGGAAGCCATCATTTTTCTGCTCCAAGTTTGGAGAATGCACATTAATTTCTAGAGTATTGACTGATCTACGTGCATGCTTGAATATACACATCATGCATGACACTACAAATGCTGTATTTGATTATATTGGAATCTGAAATTTATACGGCTAGTTTAAATCAAGTCCTTGTTATCCAACGATAGGAATGGATACATCAACTATCCCGACAACAAAATGAATGGTTTGTAACATTTGAATATATATATATATATATATTCAAACGTTATTGTAACAAGGGTTTGTTATATTTCTAAACATAACAAGACAGGATCCGAATCGTCTCCTCCCTTACAGGGAGGAGGGAGACGCCCCCGTCGGATGACTGACACGTGGCTCTCGGGAAAATCCAAGCCCCACGTCAGAGCCGACACCCCCTGTCGGCTCGGCTTGTCAGCTGGGTGTCGGCTCGAAACGTGGAGCTCGGATTTTTCCGAGAGCCACGTGTCGGCCATCCAACGGGGGCGTCTTCCTCCTCCCTGAAGTACAGGGAGGAGACGATTTGAATCGTAACAAAACACCAACTACCCTCTTAACTACTTGTAAAGATGCAATCGGAATTAAATATATAAGGATAATTTTGTAAAATCACACATTGTTAGAAATAAATTGAAATTAATTTATAAATTAAAATTTCATTTGAATTGCATCTAGGATGGGATAATTGTAATTTTACACAACCCATCTTCTCTCGGATTTGGATTGTCTCCAGCTTGGGTTAAAGCTAGATGACATCCAGCGACAGCTAACCTAGGTTATATCGGGCGGTTCTAAACAGTTAAGCCATCGAAAGGTTGTAATGCATCACAATTCAAACAATCAAAAACTCTTTTTGAAATCTCACTGGTAAAACACGATTGTGTGTTGCCTTTGTGTAGAAATCCTCTCCTGCCCACCTGCCGCCTGCCAAGGGCGGGATTTCAGCCGGCCCACCTCCCCATGTATTGGTAGGCGGGCCGACTGATCCCCAGCCCTTGGATCAGCGGCAGGAACCTCCTGTCGCGGGAGAGGATTTCTTTCCCGTTGCCCTTCTCTCGAATATAGAAATCGTCTCCCGCCTGAGTTTGGGCGGAAGACTTGGAGGCCCAGATGGATGGCCGTCACTTGGCTCTCGAGTGAATCCGAGCCCTCCATCCGAGTCGACACCCGAGCCAACAGTTGAGCCGACAGGGGTGTCGGCTTGGATGGAGGGCTTAGATCCACCCGAGAGCCAGGTGACGGCCATCCATCCGGGCTGTCAAGTCTCCCGCCCAAACTCAGGCGGGAGAGGACGTGGATCCTTTTCGGACTCAAATCGTCTCCGCGCGCCAGCCTTCCAGCCCATCATCTGACGAGCTGGAATGCACCAGCACGTATCCAGATGCATTCCAGCCCGTCATCTAACGGGCTGGAGGGCTGGCGCACGGGAGACGATTTATTTGCAAAGTTTTCTGGATGGAGAAGGCAAAAGTTTTCTGGAGAAGTGAGCGACCATATTAGTTCCCTTGGAACAAAATTAAACTACATTCCTCAAAAGGAGATGCAAGATAAACAATGTCAAAGTTGATAAGCTGAACTTCAAAATCTCATGGAAGTTTAGGATTCACAATGCATCTAACGGAAACAGGAGGGTCTTTATCGCCGTCCGGGGCTTGAGTGCAAAAGAATAGCTCCAGATGAGAGTGCAACGTGGATCAGCTACGATAGGACCTCTTGGATCAAATGAAAAAGCCCCATAGCCCCATTGGAGTAAGGGGAGTGATACGCCCTGCACATGGCGAATGAAGGATGACGGCACACTCGCCTTTTGCAGACCTCTTTCGTCACCCGGGAAAGCCTTTATGGGTTATATCCGAAGACATGGAAAGTGATGTTTTTATGTCAGCAACAGAAGCCCAAGCTCATGGAATTGTTGATCTTGTCGTGGTCGAAAATAGTGATTTCTCGTGAATCTCGAAACATAACAAAGTAAAATATTATAGGAAATGGAAATAATTCATAATCATCCGGTTATGATCGATCTAAACCAGCCCCATTCTGTATACGATTCAACATGCCACCTCTCAGTAGGATTCAAACCCAGATGAAGTTCTGACCATCTGTCAGAGAAAAAAGAACGAATTGATCTTGTAGGATTCCCAAGAAATTCTTCGATTTCTTTCGGAAGCAGATTCTTATTTATCTGCTTCTCACGTTCCGTAAATAGTCGGGACATTGAGGAATATCCAGAAAGGCATTTCGGGAATCGATGATTTCACCTCGAAGAGCGCAATCACCTAAAGCCGAACGAAATCTCCGGTCAAGAACAACATCCTTGCTGTCAAACTCGATTTTATGAATGCCTTTGTAACGATCGTTTTTAAGGCAGATCTGATTGCTAGAGCTTCACCAATTATTGTCGAATTGAATCTCAATAAGTCAGACATGGCACATATAGAGGTTGCCTAATGATTTCAAAATACAAAACCAATCCCTCCAAGTGAAGCTTTATGAGGAAAGGTCACATTGGCATTATTCTTGATGGACAGGTTTCAAAATACAAAGCCCGGTGGCAATGATCGAGCCGGCCCGATATAACCCGAACCCAGCCCGGATCGAATTTTAATGGACAGGTTTCAGTCTTGGTTTGAAAAAATCCGACACCGTTTCAGTCCAGACCGAAATCAGACCGGACTGGCCCGTTAAGAAACCCGAACCAGCCCAATCAGTAATACCTAACCCGAACACCGGTAAGGTCCATCCGAGCCCAGTTTCTTAATTTTAATGGTTTAAATTTTGATGGATTATATTACACTGTTATAGTTCACTTCTTGATCTGAAAGATTATATGAATCTATAATTGAAAAGAGTATATAAATTGTTACAATTTACTAAATTACATACATATAGAAGGAATAATACTAATTTTATAGATAGAAATAATAAAATAGGCTATATATCTTACATATAAAATAGGCTCGATAAGTTTGATGAACCCGGTCAGGACCGAACCAGCTTGAAATCACCTCAATAAACCCAGTCCGATAACAAACCGACATCGGACTAACCCGATAGTTATTGTGTCCAGTGCAGCCCAACTCAGTCCGAACTTTTAATGGACATGTTTTGGACTGGACTTATAAAACCCGATTCCGATTCAGTCCGGACCGAAACCTGCCCGGACCGACCCACTGACACCCTTACGATCCGGCCTTAAAAACGCATGATATGTCGGGTCGGGTAGGTATCACAATACCCAAAGCTTAAAAATTAAAGAAGAGAGGTGGGAGGTGGGTTGACAGGTCCACCCACAGCTGTAAACCAATCAGCTTTAACATGGACATGTGACTCTATTACTTCTCTGGGCCTCTGGCCCACTCAGCTCTACTCGCACGGGTACCTTCACTGGTCTCCCACTCTCGCTCCTCCAATCGCTCCCACTTATAGGACATAAAGTATAGGAACTCAGGGTCAGGGAAACTGGCAAAAAGACAAAAGTGAAGTGAATCTGCGGAGCAGAACCAGAGACATCCATGGCGTCTTCGATTCTACCAAAGCTTTTCCTTATAGGGTTCTTCCTCATTTTTCTTCGGAGCTGTGGTATGAGTGTTAAAGTACAGGCAGAGGAGACTAGCTTGCGGTTGATGACTGAAGCTCTGGAATGGCCATCAATGGAGTCACTGTATGATGAGTTTGGGGAAGAGGGTGAAGATGGTGGAATGGGAAGGAGATCTCTGTTCTGGAGGACAATGCGATACTACATTTCTTATGGAGCTCTCTCTGCCAACAGGATTCCATGCCCACCTCGCTCTGGAAGGTCTTATTACACCCACAACTGCTACAAAGCTAGAGGACCTGTCAACCCTTACACTCGGGGTTGCTCTAGAATCACCCGCTGCAGGATATAGACCAACTGCTTTAGCTTCCATTGTTCTGCAACTTTGATTTCTTTATCTGGGTTCTTTGGATATAATGCTCTGTTTTTTTCTTTTTTGTTCTTTTAAGAACATATATATATATATATATATATATATATATATATATATATATGCAAGGCTATTCATACAGAGATATAAATCTGTTCTTCTGTATGCATTTAGACTTATGTAGTGATTGTAATATGATCTGTAGTCCTACTATCTTGTTCTGTTAAATTTTTGCTGGGGAAAGTAATTTTCCCTGGCTTTTAGATGAATGTGGGTGTTCATTAATCTTCTTTTTGGTTTGAGAAAGATAGTGGATTTGTTGTTTCTTAAGATTGGAGTTGGCATTTGGGAGAAATGGAAGTTGGAGTGAGGAGGAAAATGTGAGGCTGGTGGGAGGGGACTATTGTCTTGAGATGGGAAAATTATGAACATGAAATGAGGAAACTGGGAAGTTTCAGTGGGACGGAGAACTTTAAGAGCTTTGTTTGGCAGAGTTCTACTGTGGTCGGAAATTGAAAACTTGGAAATCCCCCGTTACTGCATTTTTGGTTTTCTGTACTTTTTCATTTACTTTTCTTGCTGTTAAAGTCTTTGAATGTTGAAGCAGGTGCCATTAATTTCGGCTTTATGGTGGTGGTCTGCTGGGAGGTAGTTCTGCTGTCTTGCATGCGTCTTTGTCCTCCTTAGATTGCGCTTCCTGTATTTTAATCTCCGCTTCATCTCCAGTAATTTACTGTTAATAAATCAGACTCGATATAAGAGCCGGGTCTTTCATTAATTCAATGGAAACAGAGGAGAAGGCATTTGCAATGTGGACTCATAATTACTTAACTATGCGAGAGACTCCGAATATCATGGATTTAGTTCACGGTATTGGAATTGGTATCTGATGCTTATCCGATAGTTATCGGTCACGGTTATTGGTTAAATATCGATTATATGTTAATGTGACATACATTTTTGGTAGCGGTTAGTTATCAGTCAAAAGTGGCTCTTATCAGCAACTTGTCAGCCAAAATCAACCAATATAGGCCCGTATCAATGAAGTATGGGTTAGGTATGAGTTCCTATACTGATTCAACAAAATGATATTGTATCAGTCAAGTATCCGTATCGGTCATGGCTGATACCGTTATGAATCGACCAATATAGTTGATACTGATTCAAATAGGTCGATAAGGACAACGCCAATACGGGTGATACCGATAAGAATTGACCCATATGATATCGTTACCTCAAAAAATGCTCCAAATCTGTTTTGAGAGTTCCAAGTTCACAGCGGCCGCTACTCAGGAGAGCCCGTGTTTGTTTTTACTTAGCTTTCCAATAATAGCTGTGGCAAAACTGGGGTCTTCTTATCTTCAGCTTCAATTAATACAACTTCGACTGAAGAGAGGTATCTATCAGTACCCAGTTTTGTCCTGCGGGATTTCTCTCTCTCGTTATGTCATCATACATGATGGGAGAGGGGTATTGTTGTCATTTTAGGTTTAATAAAAATAAATAAAAATTGAGGTTGGAGGCGGAAGAGGGGAAGGTCGACACCTCACCTCTTCTCCCTAAAATCCCTCCACCTTACCTCCTCCAAAACCGCCAGCCACCATGCCTCCCTAAAATCCGCTTGATCCATCTCCCATCAAAACCTCATCGCCCTACCATGCTGCCCAGAAGAAGAAATAAGAAGGACCGAAGATAGAGGAAGAAGAGGAGGCGAAATAAAAATAAGAGGGAGTGAGAGAAAGCAACTGAGCAGAGGGGTTTTAATAGCAGAAAATCAGAGAAGAAGGTCCCTGCTGTGTCGGCCAGTGAGGTAAGTAGAGAGAAGGAAGAGAGTGAGTGAGAGAGGGATCCTCTATGGGTTCCTGAGGTCTAATCGAATAAGTAGCGAGGAAGCCGAAAAGTCGGGGAGAGAGATCGGGATTGAGAGAGGGATCCGAGAGGGATTCTCTCTATATTCTTTTGGGTTGTCGACAGAGAAGAAGGTGTGGAGCCGCAGGCTTCTACTGAGTCCAGCAAAGAAGATAGGGAAAGAGGAACTGAGGACAGGTCTCGGTCTGTCGCCGCGGAATAGAAGAAGATTGGCAGAGAGTGAGAGGGAAGCCACTGCAACTGAAGGGTGCTTTGGCCTGCTGCCATAGCCAAAGAAGAATAGAAGAAGAAGGTACGAGCCAATGGTAAACTTTCTCCTCCTTCTCCATCATTTTGTTTTTGGTTTTAGGTTTTATACATCTGATTGTTAAAATTGGATTTATGTCGTGCTTTGTGATTTTGCCAATTTTATGTAGACATTAATTCTGTGTGATGTATGACTGTAGCTCATTTCCTTCTCCCTTTCAGGAGCCTGGATCCTGTTCATTCCCTATGGGTATTCTCAGCAGCCTGGTTTCATTTTTTGAGAGTGAACTGTTTTTTTTTATTTTTTATTATTGAAATGGGTATACTGTCAGAATAGGTTTGGGTTAATTTCAAGTTTTTTTTTTTAGGATGCTTCTTTTTTATTTCTTTTCCATGCAAACTCCTCTGTTTGATTGACTTATTGCTATTTTTGTTGTCATCTTCTTGCTTCCTCCTTCACAGTACAATTTGTTCATCTCCCTTCATGTTTCTGTCTTGGCAAATTGGCTGCAGTATGGTATCTTATTCTTTCTTTGAATTTTGTCCCCCGTGTATATATCCTATAGTCCTCCCCTGTATCAATTTACATTCTGAGGGTTTGATTTTTTTGTAGGGTACAGGGTAGGCTGGCTTGGTTTCTCTTTGTTGGACTAAGCCTAGGTAGATTCGGGTTTCATGTTACCTCGGGTTGGTTCAGTTTAGGTTTGGACCAGGTTTCTCTATGAGATGGCCTAGTTGGTAAGGTTGGTTCATGTTTAGTTTAGGTTCTGGTTTGGTTGGGTTTAAGTGTGGGCCAAGTTGGGCAGGTTCAAGTTAGGTCAAGGTTTAGGTTTGTGAGTTGGTTTAGTCTGCTTCAGGGTTTATGTGTGTTCTGGTTTGATTTGGTGGGGGTCGGATTTGGCTAGGTTTAAGTGTAAGTCTAGGTAGGTTCTAGGCTGGTTCAGGTCAGCCTAGATTTTTGTCCTTGGAATCAATTTTTGGGATGGTTTGGGTCGGCCCAAATCCTGGTTTTGTTTTTGGAAATTTGGTTCAGTTAGTACTAGGTTGGTTCGGGCCAGCCCAGGTTTAGGCCTTTAGAGTCTGTTTCTTAGTTGGTTTTGGACTGGTTCAGGCCAGCCCAGGTTCTGGTTTTAGAGTTTGTTTAATTTAGTTTGTGACTGGTTCGGGTCAGTCCAGGTTTCAGTCTCTAGGGTCTGGTGTGGTTTAGTTTAAGCTAGGCTAGTTTGGGTTTGCCCAGGCTTGGGCCCATGGGACCTGGTTTGTTTAGTTTGGGTTAGTTTAGTTTAGGCTATAATTGGGTTTAGGATGGTCTAGTCTGGTTTGGTTTATCCTGGTCTAACCCATTTGGTTTAACACAAGCATGCTATGGACATTCATTTTTAAATGCAAGATAATCTGACTTAGTGCTTAATGTTTACATTCTTTGTCACATACGTTGTTACATGATTAAACTTTGTTATCTCCAATGCTCCATTATAATAGATGTATGTTAGGATGCTATCTTCCCGCGATGCGATTGACTAGGGGACTCCAATGAGTCCGACCCATTGTGGGCCTATTTAGATGAGCCCACCTAACCTTAGGATTGGATCTAAGAGTGTGGGAAATCGTTGTATCAAGAATGTATTAATGAAAAAAATACGATTGGGTAGATGCATGCATAAGATTGGTGGCCCGACGGATGACCCATCTGGGTATCCCGAATGTGGGAAGTGAGTGAGATTTAGTGTACCCCCCATGTGTGGGGAGCTGAGGCGTTTGGCCTCTCCTGAGTGTTGTCACGCGTGTCCATAGCTCGTCAAACCATGGGAACTACACTTGACCTGATTCTGGAGAGACAAAGGTCTCGAGAAATACGTAGGCTATGGGGGAGATTGGTCACTCCATGCTCGGTCAAATTGAGGTAAGTTTCATGTATTATTGGATTACCTCAGCGAGGGGATTCCATGTAGAATGGAATACCTCTACACCGAGATGTGTTCCACCACTGTGGGAGCATTTCATCCTTCGGATGTGTTCCAATATTTTGGAAGCATCATTTTCACACACACAAACACTCAAATTGAGGTAAGTTCCATATTGTATGGGATTACCTCATCGCGAGGGCTCCTTATGGTAGAAGTGCCTCTACACCCTGAGATGGGTTCCACTGTTGTGGGAACATCTCTCCTCTTGATGTGTTTCAATATTTTAGGAGTATCATTTGTTGCACACACACACTCAAATTGAGGTAAGTTCCATGTATTATGGGATTACCTCAGCTAGGGGATATTCCCTGTGGAAGGGAATACCTCTACACTGAGATGAGTTCCACTGTTGTGGGGACATCTCTCACCATGGGATGTGTTCCATGATTATGGGAGCATCCATCGCTTGGGATGCGTTCTAATATTTTAGGAGCGTCCCTTCTCTTGCACACACCTGGTACGTATACACCCACCTGAACTATGTTTGGCCTGATTCTCGCCGCACAGGGATACGTAGGCAGTCTGGGATTTTCCCAGACATCGGTCATATGTTGTATATCATTTTTTTCTTTCTTTAAATGTATGATTAGACTATTCATTAAATTCTTTAATTTATTTTTGTGATTATTTTTGTATTTAATTTTGTTTAATTTCAGCTTATGCCATGCGTAGTTAGTAAAGAATTTGATATCAAATTAGGATTTCCCCTTGTATCTTGTAGTTTAATTAGATAGCCCCAAGCGTTTATAAACTGTAGGAAACAATAGGATTTAAGGAGACCGGTTCAATCGGACCAGGGGAGTTGGGTGCCTAACACCTTCCCAACTCGTAATTTGGCTCTTACCCACCTTTGGTGAGACGAGATAGTCATTCCATTACGTGAGTCATTAGAGTCCCTCCAAAGAGGGACAACATTTATAGGTCCTAGACCTTATCTAGGTGGCGACTCCAGTTTTCTTACCCTCCACTGGCATGAGTAGATGGGATCTGAAGGTGAGAACTTTCTAGATCCCAGTTTGAGCGTAATGAGAGTAGACAACTTTAACTACATGTTAATTCACAAATTAAAATTGAGGAATCAAATTTTCAAATGATTTTCCTTGGTCCTCACAGTGGCGACTCTGCTGGAGATTCATGCCAGACTCCAGATTGTAAATCCTTATCCCTTTTTCTTTATGCATAAACTTATATTTTGGGGCTTTAGGTTGTAGTTAGGTGTAGAAATAGCAAGCACCCTTGCTTGTAGCCTTGTCTGATTAGGTGTACTGTATATACTTCACTGACTATTTTTACGGTATAGTGATACCATGGTTCTCGAGATATTGGTTACTTTTGTTATAAATCTCGTGGTTAGCTGAAACGGGCCCGAGTGCATATTGGGTGACCCGCCAGGTGAAGCCACAACCTTGTCCTGTGCCCGCTGTTATGTGGGTATATAAAGGGATGTAAGTGTCTTTGACTCATCGTGCATACGGTGATAGGCATTCTTATCCTTGTCAAGGTAGCCTTGTCGTGCCCCATTATCACATTACTGACACTTGTATGCTTGATTCACCCCTGAACACCTAAGTGTTGTCTTTACCCATGGTACCTACGTCGGGGTGTCCAGTTTCACCTCACTCAACGTAGGTGGTCACTGGTGGAGCAATCACTTATTTGTTCAAGATTAAATCGAAATTCTTTAATATCCTATGCACGTCCATTCAAATGGTAAATCCCGTAAAATCCCATGATTCCGATGTATTCATTTGGCTAGAGTTTTGGCAAGAGGTATAGTCTGTTCTACAGATACCCTCTTGCTGAAGGCCAATCAAGGAATTATTCTGAATCACTGGAATTGGCAAGGATTAACCTAATGGAGTTCTTACACAAGAACTAATTTTGTCTGGTTGAGTTAGCTTTGATGCATACATGTTCATTACTCTTAGTTTTCCCTATCTATTAAAGTCTAACCTTTGTTCCCCTATTCCATATTTTCAATCACCTTCAGGTGAGTTGAAACATAACTTCCAGTTGGGTAAGGGATCCCACCTCTAGGAGACTACATAGAGTCCCCAGTCTTCAATCAACCTAGGAATATCCTAGAGAGCTGGTTAGTCTGACAGAGAAAATGGAAGATCATCATGAGCCCCTAGAGGCTCCAATGTAAGACCCGCACTCCACTAACTTGGTCTAACCGTGTCGTGCCAGGTCTTCCCATCATTGCTAGATCAAGTGGACCGACCGTGTGAAGATGGATTACAAAACCAGGTATGAATTGAGTTAAAATGTTCAAAAGTATGCGTATGGTCGAATACCTGGGTAGGTATGGTCGACCATAAGGTAGGAAACAAAGGTTACTAATCCAGGACCCTGTGGTCGATGTTTTTGACCCTATGGCCGATGGATTCTGCCACCGTAGGCCATCGATCGTGAGACCCCAGATCAGACTCCGAGTTGAAAACTTTCTTAATTCAAGGGGAGATTTCTTTCCTAATGTTGGAGAACTCTATATGGAGAATTTTTCTCTATATAAAGGACGTCCCTCAATCTTTTTCACTCTTTTAGAACGTTAGTAAACCTTAAAGGAAGAGAAAGAGAAGGAAAGAGAAGGAAGAAAAGGAGAAGGTTTTGCCGAGAAGATTTTAGCTCTCTACCATAGGCAAAGGTATGAACCTAATCTCTAAAGATGTAAATTCTATGGAATTAGGCTTCTATGGGGGATTGGAGATGTCAACCTATTATGTTCCATGTGATTCCTTGAGTAAATCCCAAGGCTAATCATGAGGGGTGAGTTTGGTGATAATGGTTGATGAGAAACTACTAATGATGACCACAGGATAACCTTAGTATGAACCCAAGAGAAAAGCCGAGGAGTTGACCCAAGAAGAACTCGAATTTAATTTAGTTTATGACCAGAAATCTTAAGGTCACAGCTACGGTCGACCATAGCGTGGCCAGCATGATCAAAGTATCGACCATATGCATTCGGAAAGAATTCAGAAACAATATGGTGGCAGGTATGGTCGCATATGGTGCGATAGTAGGGTATCGATCGTAGGCAATAAGGTCGACACAGTATGAGAACATAGGACCAATCAGACACCTATCAGTGCTCTGTCTCAATTTTTGACTACTGTAACATGTTACATATGAACCCTTACTTAAATTCATATAACTTTTAGGTTATTAAATCGATTTAAAGAGAATTACAAGGCTTGGAAGGAAATCGAGTTTTGCTAACAGGTGAGAGAACAATACCTAAACTAATTGACTAATAACAAGCTGTTATACTTATTGAGTCCAATGCCATGATTGATTTTATGCTTGTATGCTTGTAGTGTACATCTCACATGTCATCTAATATTTCTGTTATTACTGCTCATGTATATTTATTTATGTCTATTTATAATATGATGATGATGATGATGCTAGGAATAGACATGTGATTATGTGTGTGTGGTTAGTGTGCTTGATGCGAATGGAGCATCAGGGGGAGGACATGGCATGGTGGTCTTTGACCTGGTCACCAGACTCTAGCTCTATCTCTACTCAAGTCTTGCCCATTAATATCGTCGTATCGCCATTACCTTAGCAGAACTATTATGTCGTAGGGCATCAGGGGAGGTGGCCTCAGACCGTGTAGTCTCTGACTCTGTCGGGGGGCCTTAGCTCTATCTCTATGGACGTATTGAGGGATGTTAGAGTGAGGCCTTGGATACACTAGATGACATTTAGGATTGGTTAGTTGCGAGCCCAGTTTGCAAGCCCTTACTAATAGGGGCTTACGTGTTGGTATGGGTAGGGCATCAGGGAAAGTGTTGGCGGTGTTTGATCTGGACACTTTAGTTCTATCTTTATTCCATGGTGGGTGCATGTAGGACGGCAATGGTGTTTGATCCATTGGGTGGATTCACACTTGTGTATAGAGGTGCGGGGGCCATCAAACCTTTCTATAGCATATTGTAAATTTAAAAACTAAACCAATGATATGAATTGAATGCATGCATATGTTTGTTGCATTGTTTAGTTTACTTAATGAGCCGTGATGTGTGCTCACCCTTTCGACGTCGAATATTTTAGTTGATGATGCAGGTCCTACTATTGAAGATTATGGGAGTACGCCGATGTACGGACACGTTGCGATCATGGATGTAGAAGTTGTAGAAGATACACATGATCCTTCATGCGAGTGTAACCAATGCATTTTTTATTAGTTTAGTTATTTTTTATTATTGGAACATGTAATGGGTTAATTACATTTATGTCTTGAGTTTTAGGGATAATTTGATTAATTATTTATCATGGTTAAATGCTCAGTTCATTATTTATAAAGGCTTTCGCTTATTTGTTTATTATCTCTGATTATTATTGTGGAATGTATGTGTGGTTGATATGATGGGTACTACCTAACGGAGATTCTAATTGAACCGTTGGTTTATTGACGGTTCATCACACCATTCTGGTTAGTTCAGAATTGGGGTGTGACATCCAATCACTAGTCTGACCACCAGACTTACTAGTTTGGAACGAATAATTCATGCCATAGTAGGATTGGCCAAGCAAAACATGAATATTGGGCCACAATCAGCCTCCAATACGGCAACCTCACCTGAGGGAGGCATGGGTCCCACCACCCCCAAAAATGCATCTACTCTGCCCCAGATAGTGATTCAGGAGCCTTCCTCTAGTAAGCTGTCAAAGGTGGATAAACTGTTGACCGGTTTGGCCATCCTGAGTCGGTTGCACAATGTAAAACATCTGCTTAGAGGAATGAAAGGAATGGAAGATCAGATTATAGACGCTGAGGGAGTGAATTACTTTCCAGAGGCCAAGCTGCCAGATAAGTTCAAATGGCCTCTGGAGAAATTTGACGAATCGAGTTGCCCCACCACCCATCTTAGATCATTTACTGGTATCCTGAGGATAGGGAGGGGGTTCATAGATGAGCAGTTGGGCCAAGCATTTCAGTTCTCCTTATCTAGTATGGCTCACAAATGGTTCTTGCATCTGAAACCCTCCTAAATCACGTCCTGGGTAGACATTACAACTGCTTTTGTGGAGCATTATTCTTATAACATTGAAGTGGAAACCCACAGAAGGCAGTTAGAAACAATCATGTAGTTGCCCAGAGAAGGATTCACTACTTACTTAGCCAGGTTCAGGGCCATTGCTGCGCAAATCTGAAACAGACCTTCTGAGAGAAAACAAGTCACCATGATGATGAGAGGGTTGGCTAACCCATATAAAACTTTTATCTTTGGACAAGGCATCACCACATTCCAGACCTTAATCGCCGCTGGACAATAGATCGAGGTTGCGATCAACCACAGGGACCACCCGCATAAAGGCGATTTGGCAATATCTGAGGGCAGCTCAAGCAGGAGAAATAATTCTTCCAAAACGTCTAGTGAAAATTCTTTTTCCCAGGCCATGAGTGTGGCAACAGCCTATTCAGCCCTGTTATTGATTGAAGCTCCTTATCCTCAGAGGAATCAGAGAGCAAGCAGACAGTATACAGAGTTGGGTTTACCAAGAGAGTTGATCATGGATAAATTGATGAAGGCTGGCCAGCTAAAGCCCCCTGGACCGATGGTACTACCCAATCCTCTCCCAGTAAATTTTAGGCAGGACAGATTCTGCAAGTTTCACAGCCAGACTGGGCATGGCACAAAGTTCTGCTTCGCCTTAAAGGAAGCAATTCAAGATGCACTGGAAGCCGAAACTTTTTCCGTTCAGAATCGACCAACATCTACAGCAAAAAATCCTCTCTCTAACCACTCTGTCAACTTCATAGAAGAGGAAGAGGATGGTCATTACAATTCTTCACATTTTGAGAGTTCTTATGAATACGGTGTTTACAGTTGGAAAGATCAAAATGAGTATGAGGAATCACCTAAAGTTGTAGCTATCAAGCAAGAATCAGAGTATGATCTAGAGGTGGTCTTCCCTCAATAGACAAAGCATTCTGTGGCAAGGACTGAGAAGGGATCACTTTTGATCATATACATTGAGGATGAACACGAGGTAGCCCAGGCAACCCAAGATTTCAGTAACCTAGAGATTTACATCATTGAGTATGATGACAAGCCAGTAGCAGAAACCCGGAGTGGAAAGACCTTCAAGCCTGCAAACCTGACAATTGATAATCTCGGACAGCTGGTGAGAGATAAGGGGAAAGAGCAATGTACTGCCCCTGAGCCCCAGAACCCTATTTTGAAGCAGTTGGAAAAGACATAGGCTAATGTGTCAATTTGGGGGTTACTCATGGCATCCAAGGCATACAGTGACGCAGTTATAAAATCATTAGCTAGCATGCAAGTTCCAGTCTCCACTAATTGTACTGAGCTAGCAAACATGGTTGGGGGATCTCATGCTTTTACTCCTTGATGTATGGCGATGCCGTTCTCACCGATGAAGGGAGGATGCATAACAAGGCTATTTAAATCATCATCAGTCTCAGGGATCACATGATTCCAAGAGTGTTTGTAGATGAAGGTTCAGCATTGAATGTCTTCCCTCTGAGCACTTTCAAGCATCTTGGGTTCAATGAGGCAGAGCTCAAGCCTTCCACACACTGTGTTAAGGCGTATGACTATACCAGGAGTGTCACACCCCAAATCTGGTCTAACCAGTGGTGTGATGAACCGTCAAGAAAACCAACGGTTCAACAAGGATCTCGTATAGGCCGTGCCAATTTGATTAGACCAGATACATTCCACAAGCATAATCAAAGTAAATAAACAATAGTGGAAGTCCTTAATACTAATGAACTGAGTATCTAATAGTAATAGCATAACTAATTATCCAATTATCTCCAAAGTAACTCAAAACATAAAATAAAATAAATTAATCAATTACATGTTCAGATAAACAAACAACTAAACTAATCGAAAACACATGAGTTGCACTCGCACGACGTATCATGCGCCTCTTCCATAGTTTTCACATCTATCACCGTTACGTGTTCATATGTCGGCGTGTTCATGTAATCTTTAATGGTAGGACCTGCATCAATAACTAAAAATATTCAACGTAGAAAGGGTGAATACACATCATGGCTCAGTGAGCAAACAAAACAATGCAACGAACATATGCATGCATTCAATTCATATCTTTGGTCTGATTTTTAAGTTTGTAATATGCTATAAAAAGGATTGACGATCACCGCACCTCTATACACGAGTGTGTGAATCCACCCAATGGATCAAACACCATTGTCGTCCCACATGCACCCACCATGGAACAGAGATAGAGCGAAAGTGTCCGGATCAAACACCGCCAACACCTCTCCTGATGCCCTACCCATACCAACACGTAAGCCCCTATTGGCGAGGGCCTGCAAACTGGGCTCGCAACTAACCAATCCTAAATGTCATACAGTGTATCCAAGGCCTCATCCCAGCATCCCTCAATACGTCCATAGAGATAGAGCTAAGGCTCCCCGGCAGAGTCAAAGACTATACGGTCTGAGACCAAGTCCCCTGATGCCCTATGATGTAATAGTTCTACTAAGGTAATGGCGATATGACGATGTTAGTGAACAAGACTTGAGTAGAGATAGCTAGAGTTTGGTGACTAGGATGAACCACAATGTCACGTCCTCCCCCTGATGCTCTACTCTCATCAAGCACACTAACCACACACACATAATCACATGCCTATTCTTAGCATCATCATCATCATCATATTATAAATAGACAGAAATAAATATGCATGAGCAGTAATAGTAGGAATATTCGATGACATGTGAGATGCACATTACAAGCATAGAATCAATCATGGCATTGGACTCAATAAAAGTAAACAGTTTATTATTAGCCAGTTAGTTTAGGTTCAGTTTCCTCACCTGTTAGAAATTTTCAATCTTCTCCAAGCTTCTTAACTCACTCTTGAACCTCTTGGAGACCTAAGAAATTTGTAAGTTCTAAGTTAGGGTTCAAGCTCATCAATTTACAGTAGTCAATGGTCCATACTAAAATCAAATAGACCTCCAGAAGCTGAGTAGTCGCAGGTGTGACTGCACCTGTGGTCTCAGTGTCACACCCCAATTTCGGCTGAACCAGAAGTGTGAGTGAATTGTCACTGAACCAACGGTTCACACCAGAATCTCAATAAAACCGTGTCCACTCATACAAACCATTGCACATAACATAATCAGAATATAATAAAGATACAGTGAAAGTCTTTAAATTAAATGAACTGAGTAATCTATTGATAAATTTAAATAAAATATCTAATTATTCAAATACCGAGACATAATTAAATATCCTTACATCAATGTATCTCCAACCAAAAATAAAAGAAATAAAATAAATCAATTCAACACCCTAGAGGTACACGCAGAAAGGGCACTCGCATGAAGCGTCATGCTCGTCCTCTCCTACTTGCATGTCCAAAGCAGACACGCCTCCGTACACTGGAGCGTTCATGTAATCCTCCACCGAATAACCTACATCAACATCTAAAAATAGTGTATACATAAGGGTGAGCTCACAACTTAGCTCAGTAAGACAATCAGACAGTGCAACAAACATATGCATGAATAACATTTACATTATGGTCTGGTTTAAGTTTGCAATGTGCTATAGAAAGGATTGGCGGCCACCGCACCTCTATACACGAGTGTGTGAAGCTGCCCAATGGATCAAACACCACTGTCGTCCCACATGCACCCACCATGGAATAGAGATAGAGCTAAGGCGTCTGGATCAAACACCGCCAACACCTCCCCTGATACTCTACCCATACCAACACGTAAGTCCCTATTGGCGAGGGCTTGCAAACTGGGTCGCAACTAACCAATCCTATATGTCATCATAGTAGGCCCTATCCCAGCACAACTCCCTACGACATAGAGATAAAGATAGAGTCTAGTGGCTAGGCCGAAGACCACAGTGCCACTTCCTCCCCCTGATACCCTATCCGCACCAAGCATGCTAAGACAGAACGATACGAAAGGTGCTAGTGTGAGGAATGATCCCAGACCTCCAGTCCTTCCCATTCCACACACCAACGAAAACAATCACATTCCTAACAGTCACAACCTAGCATAGCGAGTATGCATGAACAATAATAATAACTAAAAGTAAAGGATGACATGGGAGTATGCACAAACATCATACCATAGAAACACAGATATTAACAATGTTTTACTATTTATTAGATTATTAGGGTTTAGGTCCGATTCCCTTACCTGACGCTTGATTGATATCTTGTTCCGCATCACAAGGTCCAAACTTGCTATCACAAGGTCCTACAAAATGTTAGGGTTTAGTTAGAATAGTTTTCTTAGGGTTTACATTGGTTGGAAAACCAATTGGTCAAAATACTCTTTACAGAGCATACCGGTCACAGTACCGGTCGTGGCATTGTGGGGAAACCTGCGACCGGTATGGCAGACCAGTCCCCACAGACCGATCCCTGAGAGGTACAGGTCGTAGTACCGGTCACATAGGGTGCGTCCGGTATGGTCGACCGGTATGTCTCCAGGAGACCATACATCTGGTTTTCGCCTTTCATCGGTCACCCCTTATTGATTCTTGGGTTTCTCCTATTCATTCTAGGTCTGAGCACTGAGTTAGAGTTGTTTCCAACTCCATTCAGGTCTTAGTTTCGATGATTTTCAACCTAGAACTTGAATCTAGGGTTTACCGACTAGATTAGGGTTTGACGGCAAACATGGTTTAGATCAATACCTGCTTTGCATGGTATTGATCCAATCATAATTAACCATCCTAGAATACTTGATGTAGAGGAAGGTTTAAGCACTCATCATTGACTTGCGGTAATGTGTTCTTCGTCGAACGACAATGGCGGCTCTTCCCTCTCCTTCCTAGCTTCTTCTCCTTCTTCAATCTCTTTCTCCTCTCTAGGGTTTGTGAGGATCAATGAAAGGGATTTTAGGAGGTTTAGAGGTCCTTTTATAAACTAGGATTAGGTTTAGGAAGCCTCCTAACATTAGGAAAGTCTTTCGGTTCGAAATTTGAAAGTAGAACCCGCAAAGATCCTTTTCCGGAACTAAGTCTGCGCAGGCCATATCGACCGGTACCAAGACCGGTATCATCGACAGGTGTGAATTATTTCATACTTAAATGGTCCGATTTCATACCTGTTTGTCATCCGCTCGTCCCGTCTGGCCCGGTGATGATCGGAAGACCTGTTACGACAAGAACAAAAGGTTTAGATCGGGTTCATGGAGTGTGGGTTTTACAACTCCCCCACCCTTAAAAGAAATTTCGTCCCCAAAATTTGCATGTAGGTTTCACATATCAGTCTCTGCGACCACATGGTATGGATATGCGACCACACACATGCGACCACACCCTCCTTGGAAACTTCCCAAGGGCATGTGGTCAGACATATGTGCCTCATGTGGTAGATCAAACTACGACCACACGAGTTTTTGGTCAACTTCTTACTCTCAGCCACATCCTTTCATAACTTGATTCCATGGTTAACATTATGATCCTTCCTATGATTGTTCTATGGCTTAAAATTCACACTTTTACATAGTCCTTCACCTTAATCCATTCTTCATGGATTTTGTTAGAGTTTTATTCATGGTCTTAGGATTGAGATCTTACTTTGAACCAATATCTCCTCCATAATCTATTCTAGACATTCAATTAATGTAGGGAATGATTTCATACCTTAAACTTGCTGGAGAATCAGAGCTTTCTCTATAATTCTTTTTGTCACACCCCAATTTCGGCTGTATCAGAAGTGTGAGTGAACCGTCACTAAACCAACGGTTCACACCAGGATCTCAATAAGACCGTGTCCACTCATACAAACCATTGCACATAATCATAATCAGAATATAATAAAATACAGCGGAAGTCTTAATTTAAATGAACTGAGTACTGCTATTGATAAATAAATTATCCAGTTATTCAAAAGTACCAAAACGTAAATAAATATCTATACATCTCAATTACAAATCCAACTGAAATTAAATAAAGAAACAAAACCAACATCCTAGAGGTACACGTAGAAAGAGCACTCGCATGAAGCGTCATGCTCGTCCTCTCCTGCTTGCACTTCTAAAGCAGCAACACCTCCATACGCTGGAGCGTCCATGTAATCCTCCACAGTATAACCTGCATCAACATCTAAAAACATGTATATATATACAGGGTGAGCTCACAACTTAGCTCAGTAAGACAATCAGACAATGCAACAAACATATGCATGAGTAACATTCACATATGGTCTGGTTTTAAGTTTACAATGTGCTATAGAAAGGATTGGCGGTCACCGTACCTCTATACACGAGTGTGTGAAGCCGCTTAATGGATCAAACACCACTGTCGTCCCACATGCACCCACCATGGAATAGAGATAGAGCTAAAGCGTCTGGATCAAACACTGCCAACACTTCCCTTGATACTCTACCGATACCAACACGTAAGCCTCTATTGGCGAGGGCTTGCAAACTAGGCTCGCAACTAACTAATCCTATATGTCATCATAGTAGGCCCTATCCTAGTACAGCTCCATACGACATAGAGATAGAGCTAGAGTCTAGTGGCCAGGTCTAGTGGCCAGGCCGGAGACCACAGTGCCACTTCCTCCCCCTGATACCCTACCCGCACCAAGCATGCTAAGACAGAATGATACAAAAAGGTGCTAGTGTGAGGAATGATCTCAGACCCCCGGCCCTTCCCATTCTACACACCAACGAAAACAATCACATGCCTAACAGTCACATCCTAGCATAGCGAGTATGCATGAACAATAATAATAACTGAAAGTAAAGATGACATGCGAGTATGCATAAACATCAGTCCATAGAATCATAGTTATTAACAACGTTTTACTGTTATTAAATTATTAGGGTTTAGGTCCGATTCCCTTACCTGACGCTTGATTGATAGTTTGCTCCGCGTCACAGAATCCAAACTTGCTATCACAAGGTCCTACACGATGTTAGGGTTGAGTTAGAATAGTTTTCTTAGGATTTACGTTGGTCGAGAAACCAACAAGGTCAAAACACTCTTCACAGAGCAGATCGGTCGCAGGTACCGATCACGACACTATGGGGAAAGGTGCGACCAGTACGGTCGACCGGTCCCCACAGACCAGTCTTTGGGAGATACCAGTCGCATGTGTAGCGACCGGTATGGTCGACCGGTATGTCTCCGAAAGACCATACACCCGGTTCTCGCCTTCCGTCGGTCACCCCCTATTGATTCTAGGGTTTCTCCTACACATTCTAGGTCTGAGCACTGAGTTAGAGTTGTTTCCAACTCTATTCAAGTCCTAGTTTTGATGGTCTTCAACCTAGAACTTGAATCTAGGGTTTACCAACTAGATTAGGGTTTGACGACAAAACATGGTTTAAATCAATACCTCGCTTTGCATGGTATTGATCCAATCATGACTAACCATTCTAAAACGCTTAACATAGAGGAAGGTTTAAGCATTTACCATTGATTCGCGGTAATGTGTTCTTCATCCAACGACAATGGTGGCTCTTCAATCTCCTTCCTAAGCTTCTTCTCCTTCTTCAATCTCTTTCTCCTATCTAGGGTTTGTGAGGATCAATGAAAGGGATTTTAGGAGGTTTAGGAGTCCTTATATAGGCTAGGGTTGAGTTTAGAAAGCTTCCTAACATTAGGAAAGTCCTTCAGTTCGAAATTTAAAAAGTGGGACCCGTAGAGATCCGTTTTCAGATCTAAGTGGTCTGCTGCGCAGGCCATACCGATCGACCAGTATGAAATATTTCATACTTTTGAGGTCCGTTTTCATACCTGATTGTCATTCGATCGTCCCGTCTGGCCCAGTGATGATTGGAAGACCTGTTACGACATGAATTAAAGGTTTAGATCGGGTTCATGGAGTGCGGGTCTTACAACTCCCCTACCCTTAAAATAAATTTCAACCTCAAAATTTGAACGTACCTTGGTCGTTAAAAAGGTTAGGGTATTCATTTCGCATCGCGTTCTCTTCCTCCCAAGTGATTTCTTCTACATCTTGGCTTTTCCAATGCACTTTCACATAATAGATATCCTTGCTACGGAGATGTTGTACCTTTCGGCTTGTGAGCATTACAGGTACTACTTCAAATGTCAAGTTCTCTGTCAAGTCTGGTGGGTCTGCTGTCAAGATGTGCGATGGATCCCTGACGTACTTTTTCAATAAAGAAACATGGAATACATCATGAACGCTTGATATGGATGGTGGTAGAGCCAATTGATATGCCACATTACCATGTCTGGTCAAAATCTCGTATGGTCCCACATACCTGGGGCATAGCTTTCCCTTCTTACCAAACCGTTTCTGACCTCGCACAGGTGATATCTTCAAGAACACCTTATCACCCACTGCGAACTCCAGATCTCGACGTCGGTTATCCGTATAGTGCTTTTGTCAAACTTGAGCTGTCTTCACTCTTTCCTTGATTTGATCAATCACTCGACAAGTTTCTTCGATGAACTCCGGTCCTACAATCCTTCTCTCTCCTACCTCATTCCATAACAGAGGTATACGACATTTCTTTCCATAGAGTGCCTCATATGGCGCCATTTGGATCGTAGCCTGGTAACTATTGTTATAAGAAAACTCGATGAGCGATAGCTTCTCGTCCCAAGCTCCTTTGAAATCTAGGGCACACGCTCGGAGCATATCTTCTAAGATTTGAATAGTTCTTTCTGACTGCCCGTCTGTCTGAGGATGAAAAGCTATGCTAAACTTCAACTTGGTTCCCATAGCTTTCTGTAATCCTTCCCAGAACTTTGATGTAAAACGAGGGTCTCTGTCAGATACTATACTTTCTGGGTAGCCATGAAGTCTGACTATATTATCCACATATAGTTTGGCTAGCTTCTCCATGGTATACTGAGGTCTGACAGCGATGAATCGAGCTGTCTTGGTAAGTCGATCGACTATAACCCATACGGCATCCACTGACCTTGGTGTCAAGGGTAGGCCAGTGACGAAATCCATTGTGATACAATCCCACTTCCATGCTGGCTCCGATAGTGGTTGTAGTAAACCTGCGGGTCTCTGCCTTTCTGCTTTAACTTGCTAGCAATTCAGACATTGGAACACGAATCGAGCTACATCCGCTTTCATACACCCTCCACCAATATAATCTTCTTAAATCATGGTACATCTTAGTGCTTCCTGGATGTACCGAATATGGGGTGTAATGAGCTTCTGTCATAACTCTATCTCGGATATTTGAGTTCTCACTTTCAGGTATACATAATCATCCACGATACCTGAGTACCTTGTCTGAATCCAGGGTAAAGTCAGAGTTGCTTTTACCCTTCTCTAGATCTTCTTGCACAGTCTTGAGGTGTGGATCCTCTAGGATTGATACTTTGACCTCATCTATGAGATCCGATGAGATCTTCAAAGCTGCGAACATCAATGTGAACTTATGAATTAAGCTCTGTTCCACTGGATCTCCTGCAGTCTCTAATATATGCTCTTTATCATTCTCTATTGAGCCTAAGGCTGCAGCACATAGTGCAGCATTTGTACTAGGTCCTGCTTCAGGTTTTAATGCCCACTTTCTGCTTAAGGCATCAGCCACAACGTTTGCCTTACCCGGATGATACTGGATGTCACAATCATAATCTTTTAATAGCTCCAGCCTCCTCCTCTGTCTCATATTCAGGTCCTTCTGAGTAAAAAGATAAGTTAAACTCTTGTGATCCGACTTAATCTGAATTTTTCACCATAAAGGTAGTGCCTCCAAGTTTTGATTGCGTGAATGACTGCTGCTAACTCCAGGTCATGCGTAGGATAGTTCTTCTCATGCTCTTTCAACTGTTTTGATGCGTAGGCAATCACCTGTTCTCCTTGCATCAACCCACAGCCAAGACCCAACCCTAAGGCATCCGTATATAGGGTAAACGGCAAGCCTGGTGCTGGGATGGTCAAGATAGGTGCAGAGACTAGTCTTGACTTCAGAGTCTGAAAGCACTTCTCACACTCATCTGTCCATATGAATTTTTTTCCTTTCTTGGTTAGTCTGGTAAGTGGAACGGCAATCCTTGAGTAGTCTTCCACGAATCTTCTATAGTAACCAGCCAATCCAAGGAAACTACGAATCTCTACAACTGATTTCGGTGCATCCCATCCTACTGTAGCTGCGATCTTGCTTGGATCTACCTTGATACCGTCTGCAGATACTACGTGACCCAAGAAGGCCACTTCTTTCAGCCAAAATTCACACTTCTTGAACTTGGCGTAAAGCTTCTCCCTTCTCAACCGTTGTAGGGTTGCTCTCAAATGTGTTGCTTGAGTCTCATTGTCCTTTGAGTAGACCAATATGTCATCAATGAATACGATGACCGAAGTGTCCAACATGTCATGAAACACTCGGTTCATCAGTTCCATGAATGACGCTGGAGCGTTAGTCAACCCGAATGATATTACCAGGAACTCATAATGCCCATACCTTGTTTTGAAAGCAGTCTTTGGAATATCTGTTGCCTTGATATTCAATTGGTGATACCTTGATCTAAGATCAATCTTCGGAAAAACCTTTGCACCCTACAACTGGTCGAACAGATCATCGATCCTAGGCAAAGGGTATCGGTTCTTGATGGTTAATTTGTTCAACTCTCGGTAGTCGATACATAGTCGCACGCTACCGCCCTTCTTCTTTACGAACAATACAGGTGCTCCCCTGGGGATATGCTTGGTCGTATGAAACCTTTATCTAGTAGTTCTTGTAATTGGGTCTTCAACTCCTTTAATTCTGTAGGGGCATCCTGTATGATGCCTTAGACACCGGAGCCGACCCTGGCATGAGGTCTATTACGAACTCTGTAGCCTTGTCTGGAGGTAGACCTGGTTGATCTTCTGGAAATACATCTGGAACTCTCATACTACATCTAGATCTTCCATTTTTGGCACCTCTGCAGTGATGTCGACTACAGACACTAAGTACCCCATTCCTTCCTTCTCTAGGCATCTCTTAGCTTTTAGGGCAGAGAGGATCAGTTTTCGCTTCTTAGGTAATTTGCTTCCAATAAAACCAATTTATGTGCCATCTTTGTTCTTAAATGATAACCTCTTCTATGCACATAATCACTTGTAGAGTGTTGAGAGAACCAGTCTATTCCCAAGATGACGTCAAAGTCTGCCATCTCAAGTCGATTTAGGTTGCTTCCATATTCTGTCCATCCATATGATTCAGACAATGTTCATAATACTTACCCACTACAACATCTAGTCCAAAAGAGCTTGAACTAGTGAAATCTGGTATAAATGTCTTAAGAGCTTGTCTAGTTCCTTCATCTCTTATGATTTTTCAAAGACTATCGTCAAAAATCTCATATTGCACTCAGTAGCTTACATCTCTTTTATCACTGATGTTCTACCCTGATCTCTCTTTTGTAGATCTCAAAAAGCATCTTCTGACTATTTACTCATTACATATCCCAAGTCTATCTATAAGCATTAGGGTATATGCTTATAAATTCATTAATTCAGCCAAAATCTTTTGGTCTTTACTTAATCATCTCACTCGACATTGGGCATAACTCAGTATTACTTGTACTAATCCGAATACTATCAATGCCATAATTTTTGACTTCATCCTTGTATCCACTCTTAGATCTGCCCTTAGAAATCTTCTGCCTTGTCAAAATTCATACTGATATAGTCATCTTTAGCTCTACTTGAGTGCTATCTATTTCTTTACTGGCTACTCTTGATAGTTTTCACTTTTTGCTCATACACTCTTTTATAGACATGACTCATATCCATCCATTCAGCAATCTCGAAACAGATCCTCCACTACTTCATCTGAGGTTCCTTGGCTATAGAATCTAATTTGAATTTAAACCTCTTCCTTCCAATAATTCCCTTATTAACTAAACATCTTATCAATAGATGTCGAGAAATATAAGAATCATAATGCTTATCCAATAGTGATTCATTTCCTCCTTTCGAACTCAGTATAATGACGAACACTTGTTTTATCTAGTGAACCTAGGTTTAAAGGATCAGAAGTAAATCTATGGTAATCCAACTGGAATCCAAAGGTCGTTAGGTTGCACGGTGGTTCAAATACATGGAAGTAGAGGTTTTACAGTTCTTAACCTCATGGTTACAGGTTCTATCGAGTATATAGTGACATTGGTCAAGGCACTATAGGAGTAAATCTGGAGAAGTTTTGGTAACATCAATAAATCAGGTATAAAATCGAAAAGATGTACATTCGAAATGATTAAACCCTTAACTGATCATTCAATTCACATTTCTATTCATGGTGTCGATCATGGGAGTAGCTTAGATTGGTATAATCAGGACTAATTTTAAGAAAATAACATCTATAACTTCAATTGACAGGTTGAATCAAGAAGGTATACTGTCAAGTACGAGAATTAGAATCAGGTATGTGCATCCTCTATAATCATAAGATTAAGTCAATAATGCACCGCATCCTATATAAACCTATCTAGCTCTTTGGATGTTCTATATTCTACTCTTGATACAGTTTCCTTTTTAATTTGGTGGAAGTTTATGATTTTTCTCACCTGTCATTATGGTTCATATCTAGAGCATGACTGTTTATTAATTTCACCTTTAGTATAGTACATTACGCTCTTTCGTATTTAGTCTCAGGCATCAAATAGGTGCGTAAGGTGTGTTTTTATTAAGGCTTTTAATTTCTTCCTATCTCAGTTCATCGACTCAGTTAAATGCAAATATGGTATGTTGGACATAGCCTAAGAGCTCTGATACCAAGTTGTCACATCCCAATTCTGACTGAACCAGAAATGTGAGTGAACCGTCATTGAACCAACGGTTCACACCAGGATCTCAATAAGACTGTGTCCACTCATACAAACCATTGCACATAATCATAATCAGAATATAATAAAATACAACGGAAGTCCTAATTTAAATGAACTGAGTACTGCTATTGATAAATAAATTATTCAGTTATGCAAAAATACCAAAACGTAAATAAATATCTTTACATCCCAATTACGAGTCCAACTGAAAATAAATAAAGAAACAAAACCAACATCCTAGAGGTATACACAGAAAGGGCACTCGCATGAAGCGTCATGCTCGTCCTCTCCTGCTTGCACTTCTAAAGCAGCAACACCTCTATACGCTGGAGCGTCCATGTAATCCTCCACAGTATAACCTGCATCAACATCAAAAAATATGTATATATATATATACAGGGTGAGCTCACAACTTAGTTCAGTAAGACAATCAGACAATGCAACAAACATATGCATGAGTAACATTCACATTATGGTCTGGTTTTAAGTTTGCAATGTGCTATAGAAAGGATTGGCGGTCACCGCACCTTTATACATGAGTTTGTGAAACCGCCTAATGGATCAAACACCACTGTCGTCCCACATGCACCCACCATGGAATAGAGATAGAGCTAAAGCGTCTGGATCAAACACCGCCAACACTTCCCTTGATACTCTACCCATACCAACACGTAAGCCTCTATTGGTGAGGGCTTGCAAACTGGGCTCGCAACTAACCAATCCTATATGTCATCATAGTAGGCCCTATCCCTGTACAGCACCCTACGGCATAGAGATAGAGCTAGAGTCTAGTGGTCAGGCTGGAGACCACAGTGCCACTTCCTCCCCCTGATACCCTACCCGCACCAAGCATGCTAAGACAGAACGATACAAAAATGTGCTAGTATGAGGAATGATCCCAGACCCCCGGCCCTTCCCATTCTACACACCAACAAAAACAATCACATGCCTAACAGTTACATCCTAGCATAGCGAGTATGCATGAACAATAATAATAACTGAAAGTAAAGATGACATGCGAGTATGCACAAACATCAGTCAATAGAATCATAGTTATTAACAATGTTTTACTGTTATTAAATTATTAAGGTTTAGGTCCGATTTCCTTACCTGACGCTTGATTGATAGTTTGCTCCGCGTCACAGAATCCAAACTTGCTATGACAAGGTCATACGCGATGTTAGGGTTGAGTTAGAATAGTTTTCTTAGGATTTTCTTAAGGTTTACGTTGGTCGGAAAAACAACAAGGTCAAAACACCCTTACAGTGCAGACCGATCGTAGGTACTGGTCGCGGCACTGTGGGGAAAGGTGCGACCGGTATGGTCGACCGGTCCCCACAGACCAGCCTCCGGGAGATACCGGTCGCAGGTACCGGTCGCATAGGGTGCGACCGGTATGGTCGACCGATATGTCTCCAGAAGATCATTCATCTGGTTCTCGCCTTCCGTCGGTCACCCCCTATTGATTCTAGGGTTTCTCCTACACATTCTAGGTCTGAGCACTGAGTTGGAGTTGTTTCCAACTCCCTTCAAGTCCTAGTTTCGATGATCTTTAACCTAGAACTTGAATCTAGGGTTTACCGACTAGATTAGGGTTTGACGACAAAATATGGTTTAGATTAATACCTCGCTTTGCATGGTATTGATCCAATCATGACTAACCATTCGAGAACGCTTAACGTAGAGGAAGGTTTAAGCACTTACCATTGGTTCGCGGTAGAGTGTTCTTCGTCCAACGGCAATGACGGCTCTTCCCTCTCCTTCCTAGCTTCTTCTCCTTCCCTCATTCTCCTCTCTAGGGTTTGTAAGGATCAATGAAAGGGATTTTAGGAGATTCAGGGGTCCTTACATAGGCTAGGGTTGAGTTTAGGTAGTCCTTTACGTTAGGAAAGTCCTAGGGTTTGAAATTTGAAAAGTGGGACCCGTAGAGATCCGTTTCCGGATCTAAGTGGTCTGCTGCGCCGGCCATACCGATCGACCGGTACCATCGACCGGTATGAAATTTATCATACTTTGAGGTCCGTTTTCATACCTAATTGTCAACCGCTCGTCCCGTCTGGTCCAGTAATGATTGAAAGACCTGTTACGACATGAATGAAAGGTTTAGATCGAGTTCATGGAGTGCGGTCTTATATAGATGCATGCAAAGGATTGGTGGCCCGACGGACGACCCACCTGGGTATCCCGAATGTGGGATGTGAGTGAGATTTAGTGTACCCCCCATGTGTGGGGAGCTGAGGCGTTTGGCCTCTCCTGAGTGTTGTCACGCGTGTCGATGACTCGTTAAACCATGGGAACTACGCTTGACCTGATTCTGAAGAGACAGAGGTCTCGAGAGATATGTAGGCTGCGGGGGAGTTTGGTTGCTCCATGCTCGGTCAAATTGAGGTAAGTTCCATGTATTATGGGATTACCTTTGTCACACCCCAATTTTGATCCAACCAGAACGGTGTGAGTGAACCGTCATTTAACCAACGGTTCACACCAGGATCTCGAATAGGCCGTGTCCACCCATACAAACCAATTACACATAACCACAATCAGAATATAAATATACAGCGGAAGACTTTAAATAGAATGAACTGAGTATCTATTGATAATTTAAATAAATATCCCATTATTCAAATTCAAACATAAAATAATAATCTTTTACATCTCTTAATAACAAACAAAAATAACTGAAACAAATAAATAAAACAAATCACAGGTACACGCAGAAAGGGCACTCGCATGAAGCGTCATGCTCGTCCTCTCCTGCCTGTACGTCCAACGCCGCAACACCACCATACGCCGGAGCGTTCACTTAGTCATCCACAGTATAACCTGCATCCAGATCTAAAACAAGATGTGCACAAAGGGTGAGCTCACAACACAGCTCAGTAAGACAATCAGACAGTTTCACAAGATTATGCATGAGTAATAATCATTTTATGCTGTGGTCTGGTTTTAAGTTTGCAATGTGCTATAGAAAGGTTTGGTGGCCCCCGCACCTCTATACACGAGTGTGTGGCATCGCACAGTAATCACACTACCACCAACCCACATGCACCCATCATGGAATAGAGATAGAGCTAAGGTATACCCGCACCTCCCCGATACTCTACCCATACCAGTACCTAAGCCCCCATCGGCCGGGGCTCGCAAACCGGGCTCGCAACTAACCAATCCTATATGTCAACAATGTATGCTCTATCCCAGCACAGCCGTCTACGACATAGAGATAGAGCTAGAGCGTGCAGGCCGGGTCGGAGACCACCATACCTCACCTCCCCCTGATACCCTATCCGCAACTAACCCACTAGGATAGAAACAATACGCAGGTAGACCCTATCCCAACATAACTCCCTACGGCATAGAGATAGAGCTAAAGCATCGTGGACAAGCCCGGCGTCGACTCGAATCCTCGGTACCACACAACGATGGCCGGGACAACATCAATATCGGAGACCACCGTACCACGATCTTCCCCTGATACCCCACCCGTACCAAGCATGTTAAGACAGAATACTACAAAAAGTGCCAGTGTGAAGAGCGATCCCAGGCCCATGCCCCACTCCACACACCAACGAAAATAATCACATGCCTAACAATCACATCCTATGAATGCATGAACAATAATAATAACTGAAAGTAAAGGATGGCATGTGAATATGCACAAACATCACATCATAGATATTCAATGATTAACAATGATTTACTGTCCATTAATTATTAGGTTTAGGTCAGATTCCCTTACCTGACGCTCGTTCGATCACTTGCTCCACGTCGCAAGATCCAAACGATAAGTCACAAAGTCTTACATAATATTAGGGTTTCATTAGAATATATTGTTTAGGGTTTCATGTTGGTCGGAAACCAACAGAGATCACAAACTACCCTCACAGAGCTGACCGGTGGCATGTACCGGTCGCAACTCTGTGGGAAAGACTGGCGACCGGTATGGTCAGCCGGTCCCCCACAGATAACCTCCCGAGAGGTAGCGGTCGCAACATACCGGTCGCACTATGTGCAACCGGTATAGTCGACCGGTATGTCTCCGGAAGACCATACATGGGTTCTTCGACTGCCGTCGATCATCCTCCATGGATTTTCAGGGTTTCTCCTATCCATTCTAAGTCTAGACTTTGAGTTAGAGTTATCCCCAACTCATTCAAGTCTCGTTTCGATGAATAGCATCTCGAAACTCGAATCTAGGGTTTGACGGCAACTTAAGGTTTATTGGCCAATTTAGGGTTTTAGATCAATACCTACTTTGCATGGTATTGATCCACCCACACAACTATCATAGGGTAAGAAGAGGGATTCAAACACTTACCGTTGACAGGCGTAGCGTGAGCTTCGTCAAACGGTAATGGCGGCACCTCCTTCTTCTTCCTAGCTCCTTCTCCTTTCCAAGCTCTTTCTCTTCTCTAGGGTTTGTGAGAGACAATGGAAAGGATTTGAGGGGGTTTAAGGGTGTATTTATAGGCTAGAAATAGGGTTTAGTAACCCTACTAGGATTAGGAAACTTCTAGGATTCGAAATCAGGAAAGCGGGACCCGTAGAGACCAATTTCCAAATTCCCACACATAGCTGTGCAGGCCATACCGGTCGACCGGTACCAAGACCGGTACCATCGACCGGTATACCTAAAATCAGGTATAATTGGTCGACTTCGGTCCGATTTCGTACCTGTTTGTTATCCGCTTGCCCCGTCTGGCCCGGTGATGATCAAAAGACCTGTCACGACACAAAACCAAGGTTAGACCGGGTTTTCAGAGTGCGGGTCTTACAACCTTAGCGAGGGGATTCCATGTGGAAGGGAATACCTCTACACCGAGATCTGTTCCACCATTGTGGGAGCATCTCATCCTTCGAATGTGTTCCAATACTTTAAAAGCATCATTTTCACACACACACTCAAATAGAGGTAAGTTCCATATTGTATGGGATTACCTCATCGTGAGGGCTCCTTATGGTAGGAGTGCCTCTACACCCTGAGATGGGTTCCACTGTTGTGGGAACATCTCTCCTCTTGATGTGTTTCAATATTTTAGGAGCATCATTTGTTGCACACACATACTCAAATTATGATAAGTTCCATGTATTATGGGATTACCTCAGCTAGGGGATATTTCCTGTGGAAGGGAATACCTCTACACTGAGATGGGTCCCACTGTTGTGGGGACATCTCTCACCATGAGATGTGTTCCATGATTATGGGAGCATCCATCGCTTGGGATGCGTTCCAATATTTTGGGAGTGTCCCTTCTCTTGCACACACTTAGTACGTACACACCCACCCGAACTACATTTGGCCTGATTCCCGTCGCATAGGGATACGTAGGCAGTCTAGGATTTCCCCAGACCTCAGTCATATGTTATATATCATTTTTTCCTTTCTTTAAATGTATGATTAGACCATTCATTAAATTCTTTAATTCATTTTTGTGATTATTTTTGTATTTAATTTTGTTTAATTTCAGCTTATGACATAAATAGTTAGTAAAGAATTTGATATCAAATTAGGATTTCCCCTTATATCTTGTAGTTTAATTAGATAGCCCCAAGCATTCGTAAATTGTAGGAAAGGATATGATTTAAGGAGATCGGTTCAATCGGGAGAGTTGGGTGCCTAACACCTTCCCAACTCGTAATTTGACTCTTACCCACCTTTGGTGAGACGAGATGATCATTCCATTACGTAAGCCGTTAGAGTCCCTCCAAAGAGGGACAACATTTATAGGTCCTAGACCTTATCTAGGTGGTGACTCCAGTCTTCTTACCCTCCACTGGCATGAGTGGATGAGATCTGAAGGTGAGAACTTTTCAAATCGCAGTTTGAGCGTAATGAGGGTAGACAACTTTAACTACATGCTAATTCACAAATTAAAATTGAGGAATCAAATTTTCAAATAATTTTCCTTGTTCCTCACAGATTCAGATAGGATAGTTGGTAAATTGATTCAGATTCGCATAGTGGTGTATCTGATTCGCATTCGATCCATTTGCAGCCCTATCCAGAATTGAATTTACGCTTTGAAATACATTTGTTGAAATGCAATAATACAATATGAGAATGAAGAATGCATTCTAAACATTGAATGAGAAGGGAAAAAAAGAATGAGGTAGTTCTGCTCTAGCTAAGGAGTGCAAGACCGTTTCAGAATGGTATGTGTTCTTTAATGCATTCCATGATCTAGGAACGATAATGTATGCTAAGCATGCAAATACTGTTTTTTTCGCCTAAGGGTGTTCTTTAAAGCATTCCATGATCCAGGAACGAGAATGTATGCTAAGTAGGCAAATACTGTTGGCAATTTTCGAAGGCAATTAACTAACTAAGCACTTCAGTCAAAGAAGAAACTAACACTTCACTTAGCAAAACATGATTCGGGTTTATAGGTAAGGATGTAAATGGATAGCCAAAATCCGGATCCAATTCGAATTCACATCCGTTTAGGGGAATCCGAATTCAAACAATTGGATTCAGATAGCTGGGGTCAGATTTGAATGCTAATTTGCATATCTATCAAACGTAAAAGATTATATTTGCTCTGTTTAGCATAGTGTTAAGATGCATATAACCTTAGGATTTAGAGTGTTAAAATTAATAGCCTTAATGTTTATATAGCCATTTAAGATTTCGTCTCTTATTTTTTTAGGGTAATTGTTACATTTGTTTTAAACTAGGGTATTTTTTTTTTCTTGCAATTTGTATTCTAATTCCTTAATCCGGATTTGAATCAAATTTGAATCCGGTTAAAACCGAAGTTCAGATTCAAATTTGGGTTTTATACATCCATTGGATTTCGGATTTGCTTGATTCAGATAGGATAATTGGTAATCAAATTCAAATTCTGGTGTATCCGATTCGAATTTTATCCGTATACATCCCTATTTATAGGACAAGGTTTAGGGAAATTTGACACAGTAGACATTTGGGGTAATACAAATGAAGGGAAGAAGGTTTTGTCACATTTTCCACAACGGTTGTCATTTTTTAGCCACATGGACTGATGATTTGGCATATTGTCTTAAGGGTGTCAATCTAAGGACTGCACCGTGTAATCCGGCATGAACCGACCAATTAAATTAACACCCGCTAAGACCAATTTTTAAACATGTCGAGCTTAGGCCCAAATTGCTTAATAATAGGGTGTTCACAACGTAGGGTTATAGGGTTGCCAACCAAGACCAATCGATTCTCTCTCTCTCTCTCTCTCTCTCTCTCTCTCTCTCTCTCTATATATATATATATATATATATATTCAACTCATTCTCTTTATTTTTTTAAATCACTCTACGGACAACTACTCACCTCTTCTCTTGCCAAGCATACACCCACAAACCCACCAAATACAAGTCCGGATCAGCTGCACGTACTAGAAGAGTGTCAGCACCCCGATTTTGCCACTGCGGAGATCTCCGCTCTCATTGGGGTACCATATGCAATGAGAGGGGTGTAAAAAACAAAAAATAACTAAATAAATAAATAAAATATAATAATGATAAAAAAAATGAATGAAACAAAGATATATAAAAAAAAGGAAAAAAAAAGAAAAAAGAAAGAAAAGGAATATATATATATATATATATATATATATAATCCGTAAAATGAAAAAGGGGTGGGGGGCAGTTTCGGTATAAAATGAAAAAAAACTCAAATCAAACCATCACAAATCCCATCAGAGAGAAATCGGGGGGAGAGAGAGAAAATGAAAAAAAAAACACAGAGATTGAGAGAGGCGGTGAGGGAGAGAGTTGCAGGGGAAGAGGGGAGGTCGACACCACAACCCTCCTCCCCGAAATCTCTCCCCCAAAAGCCGCCGGTCTCCCGGCTTCAATCCCCCCTGTAAGACCCGTGTCAATCTAACCCGGTCTTACCACCTTGAACCAAGTTTACCCTTCATGGTCGAGTCAGGTGGACCAAGGGCGTAATGGAGATCGAGATCCCAGGTATAAAATCGACCCAAAAACACTTAATTTTAGGGGAGGGTCGCATAACCAGCCAAGTAGGGTCGGACCTCCCAAAACAGAATGTCAGACCCTCAGATTTGAAGGGAGGGTTAGACAGCTTAAGACCCTAGGGTCGACGGGATCATCGACCCTCCCATCGACCCTCGGTTTCTGACGAAAATAGAAATTTGGAAATTTCCTAATTTTCGATTGGGATTCTTTCTAAATCTCAATGGGACTATTATAGGACATTCCTACTCTATTTAAAGGACGTCCCTAAGCCACTTTCACTCCTTTCACAACCCTAATTGAATTGAGAGGAAGAGAGAAGAAGGAAAAGAGGAAGAAAGGAGACAAGGAGTAAGACTTAGCAAAAAGGAGAAGAAATTCCAGAGAAAAGTAATCTTCTCAGGTATGGATACTAATCCCATGAGTTTCTACAGACCTTAGGTTAGATATGGTTGAGTGTAGGATTTCGGAGAAACCCAAACCATCCATCCATGGTTAGGTTTTCATGAAAAACCATAGGAGGATGCACGAAAACTGTTTAGATGGATTATACATGGTTCTAGACCATGGAATGACTGTTGAATGAATGTAGGAAGCAAGCCATAGGACCCCAAACACGAAGAGTGGATTTAAAAGTGGAAATTGGACCAGAGTGCATCGAGGGTCGCACCGAGGGTCGATAGACCATCCGACCCTAGGTGTTTTCGGCCATCGACCCTCGGCATTCGGAAAGTCCGGAATGGAGGGAGGGTCGATAGACCCATCGACCCTAGCATCGACCCTAGCATCGACTCTCGCTGACGTAATGATTTTAAATTCTGAATTAATTCTAATTAAATTCTATTGACTTGGATAGGTTTGCTAGCAATATAATAACGTTATAACGGTGATTCTAAAGCTTGGAAATGTATCTTTTAGCAAGCTAAGGTGAGGAACCTTAACCCCAAACTAAATTGGTTATAATAAACTATTTTCTATTTCTTGAGTCCTATGCTATGCTTGATTCTATGCGAATATGCTTGTAATGTGCATACAACATGCCATCCAATATTTCTATTATTTGTTCATGCATATTTACTTTATTGTTTATAACATGATGATGATGATGATGATAGGAATAGGCATGTGCTTGTATGTGTGTGGTTGATGTGCTTGATGCGAGCGAGTATCAGGGGAGGTGTGATGAGAACGTCAATAAACGTTAACCTTTGGCGGGTCTCAGCACTTTAGCTCTATCTCTAACTCAAGTCTTGTGCATTGACATCATCGTATCGCCATTACCTTAGCAAAACTATTATGTCGTAGAGTATCAGGGGAGGTGGTCTCGGTCCTTGTAGTCTCTGACTCTACCGGGGGTCTTAGCTCTATCTCTATGGATGTTCCGAGGGGATGCTGGGGTGAGGCCTTGGATACACTGTTTTGGCATTAGGATTGGTTAGTTGCGAGCCCAGTTTGCAAGCCCTCGCTAACAGGGGCTTACGTGTTGGTATAGCATTATATAGCAATAAACGTTAACCTTTGTTGTATAATGTTATGATAGGGTGGATGGGGACGACGATAAACGTTAACCTTCGGGCGGGCTTCCACACCCTGTGTATAGAGGCGGTGTCAATAAACGTTAACCTTTGACCACCCAACCTTTCTATTGCACATTGCAAACTATAAACCAGACCAAAGATATGGATTGACTTTTTGCATGCATATGTACTGTTGCATTGTTTTGGCTACTCACTGAGCCGTGTTGTGTGCTCACCCCTCGACGTCGAATATTTTTAGTTGATGATGCAGGTTATACAATCGAAGATTATATGAACGCGTCTACATACGGGAATATAGCAGCCATGGACGCTGGAGCTGAAGATGATACACACGACTCCTCTTGCGAGTGCAACTCGTGTGTATTTTACTAGATATTTTTATAGGTTTCTTTATTGGATTTATAAGACATGTATTTGGTACTTAAATATTTATGTCTCAGTTAAACACAGAATAATTTGCTATTATTTATGGATATCATTTTAGTTCTCAGTTCATTTATTTACAAGATTTCCGCTATTGTGTATTTACTCTGATTATGATTGTGGATGTGTGTAAAGTTTGGATAACGCAGGGATGGTCTATTAGAGATCCTGGTTGAACCGTTGGTTATTTAGCGGTTCATCACACCATTCTGAACAGTGTGGAATTGGGGTGTGACACCCCCCATCGACACCTCACCAAGGAGGGTTTGCCCAGAACAGAGATAAAAGGGAGGAGGGCGGACAGACCAAAGGAGAGGGAAAAGAAAAATCAGGAGGAGAGTAGAAGGAGCAGCGGCGAGAGGAGGAAGAAAAAGAGCCGTAGCAAGAGAGGAAAGGAGGAAAAATAAAATCAGAAGCAGAGAGGAAAGAAGAGGGAGGAGGATAGAGAGAGGAGCAGAAGAAAGAGAAGAGGAGCAGAAGAGGAAGAAGAAGAAGGCGGCGGCAGCAGCGAGAGGAGGAAGAAGAATAGCCGTAGCAAGAGAGGAAGGAGGACAGAAGCCGAGAGGAATCTATCTTCCTCCCTCTCCTTGCCGGCGATCTCGGTCGACAGTGGAGGAGCAGAATTAGAAGAAGAAAGCGGCAGCAGCAGAGCCGCCGCCGCCGTGGAGGAAGGAGGACAGAAGCCGAGAGGAATCTGTCTTCCTCCCTTTCCTTGCCGGCGATCTCGGTCGACAGTGGAGGAGCAGAAGAAGAAGAAGAAGAAGAAGAAAGCGGCAGCAGCAGAGCCGTCGCCGCCGTGGAGGATGTAGGACAAATGTCAAGACGAATTTGTCTTCCTCCCTCTCCGTGCCGGCGATCTCGGTCGACAGGTGAGTTCATTACATCATTTTTTTTTTACTGCTGCTCTTTTCCTTTTTCAATAATGTATTGAGTTCTGGTTTGGGCCAAGTATGGGTTTAGGATAGGCTGGTTCAGGATTATGTTGGTTTTGGTTTTGGTCAGATTCGGGCTGGTTTGGTGTAGCTTGGGTTAAGGGTCAATGGTTAGGTCTATTGAAGGTCTAGGTTGGTTCTGGGCTGGTTTTGGTCAGCCCAGAATTTTTGTCCTTTGAGTCAGTTTTTTTTGTTGGTTCTGGGCTGGTTTGGGTCAGCCTAGATTCTGGTTTTATTTTAGAAGTTGGTTCAGTTGGTTCTGGGTTGGTTCGGGTTAGCCCAGGATTAGGTCTCTAGAATTTTGTTTTTTAGTTGGTTCTGTCTAGGTTCTAGTTTTAGAGTATGGTTAAGATAGTTTTGGATTGGTTCGAGTCGGTCTAGGTTTAGGTCTCTAGAGTCAAGTTTAGTTTGGTTTGGGCTGGTTTTGGTTCTCATCATAGGTTTGGTCTGGTCTTGTTAATGTCTAGGGCAGGTTGTTTGGTCTAAGTTTATCTAGGCTGAACCTGGTTCAGTTTTGGCTTGTGTTTGCCCCATGTAGCTTGAGCTTTTGGTTGGGTTTTGGCCCAGTTTAGAGTGGTGTTGATCTTCAAGGTTTAGTTCAGGTCTAATCTGGTTTGGGCCTGGTTCAAATTTTAATCAAGTTAGGCTGGAGTTGGGCTTATGGTTCAGTCTGGTTTGGGTTATACAGGACTAGTTTAGTTTAGTTTAGAGTTGGGTTCTAGTGTGCTGGTTTAGTTTGGTCTAGGATGGTTTATCCTGATCCAACTTGTGGTGGTTCAACCCTAGTATAATATGGTCATTAACTTCTTTGCATGTTATTTTAACCCCATGTTTGATAGTATATCTCTGTTATACATGCTTGAATCACATGCTGATTTTTGTTTGTCATGCCTCTCATCTTAGATATTTTATGCTTTGGAATTAATAAATGTATGTGTAGGTAGTTTAGATATTAAATGCATTTTTTAACTATGCCTCCAACCCCTACCCATGTGATGTATCCTCATTCTTAACAGTTCGTCGTAATAGATGTATGTTAGGATACATCCTTCCCGTAATGTGATTAGCTAGGGGACTCCAAAGAGTCCGACCCCTTGTGGGCTCATTTAGAATGAGCCCACCCAACCCTAGGATTGGATCCAAGAGTGTGGAAAATCGTTGTATCAAAAATGTATATTAATGAAAAATGATTGGGTAGATGTATGCATAGGATTGGTGGTCGGACGGACGGTCCACCTGGGCATCCCGGATGTGGGATATGAGTGAGATATTAGTGTACCCCCGTGTGTGGGGAGCTGAGGCATTTGGCCTTTCCTGAGTGTTGCCACGCGTGTCCATGGCTCGTCAAACCATGGGAACTACGCTTGACCTGATTCTGGAGAGACAGAGGTCTCGAGGGATACGTAGGCTGCGGGGGAGTTTTGTCACTCCACGCTCGGTCAAATTGAGGTAAGTTCCATGTATTATGGGGATTACCTCAGCGAAGGGATTTCCCTGTGGAAGGGAATACCTCTACACCGAGATGTGTTTTACCATTATGGGAGCATCTCATCATTCGGATGTGTTTCAATATTTTGGGAACATCATTTTCACACACACACTCAAATTGAGGTAAGTTCTATGTATTATGGGATTACCTCGCCGAGGGGACTTCCTTGTGATAGGGAGTACCTCAACAACCTGAGATGGGTCCCACTGTTGTGGGGACATCTCTCACCATTGGATGTGTTTCATGATTATGGGAACATCCATCGCTTGGGATGCGTTCCAATATTTTAGGAGCGTCATTTCTCTTGCACACACTTGGTACGTACACACCCGCCCGAACTACTTTTTGCCTGATTCCCACCGCACAAGGATACGTAGGCGGTCTGGGATTTTCCTTTCTTTCGATGTATAATTAAGCCATTCGTTAAATTCTTTGATTCATTTTGTAATTATTTTTCTTGTTTAATTTGTTTAATTTCAGCTTATACCATGCATAGTTAGTAAAGAATTAGAGATCAAATTAGGAGTTTTTTTTCTCATACCTTGTAATTTAATTAGATAAATAGCCCCAAACATTCATAAACTGTAGGAAAGGATAGGATTTAGGGAGACCGGTTCAACCGGGCAAGTTGGGTGCTTAACACCTTCCCAACTCGTAATTTGGCACTTACCCGCCTTTGGTGAGACGAGATAGTCGTTCCATTTACGCGAGTCATTAGTGTCTCTCCATTGAGGGACATCATTTATAGGTCCTAGACCTTATCTAGGTGGCGACTCCAGTCTTCTTACCCTCCAGTGGCATGAGTGGATGAGATCTAAAGGTGAGAACTTTCCAGATCCCAGTTTGAGTGTAATGAGGGTAGACAACTTTAACTATATGCTAATTCAAATATAAAATTGAGGATAAATTAATCAAATTTCAAATGATTTTTTCCATTGTCCTCACAAAGAGTAACAACTCTTACTCTTCTAGTATGCTCTTTGAACGACAAGTGTCCTATAGAGTTAACAGTCCTAACTTCCGTTAACTAAATAAATCCTATTTTTTAATTCCTTTTATTTAGGTAATTGATTGGTGAATTGGCAATCATGATTTTTAAGGTAAGTTAATTTATTTTTTTAAATCACTCTATGGACAACTACTCACCTCTTCTCTTGCCATGCACACACCCACAAACCCACCAAATACGAGTATGGATCAGCTACACGTACAAGAAGAGTAACAACTCTTCTACAACTCTTCTAGTACGCTCTTTGGACAATAGGTGTCCTATGGAGTTAACGGTGTTAACTTTTATTAACTAAATAAATTTTATTTTTTAATTCTTTTTATTTAGGTAATTGATTGGTGAATTGGCAAACACGATTTTTAAGGTAAGTTAATCTATTAGAAATAAAACTCTAACTACTTACAATTTGATAAAACTCTTAACGATTTTTTAATTTGTGTTTTTTTTTTAACTTCTATTTTCATTTATCCACTACTTCCTATTTTAATGGTGAGCAAACTAAATTCGTTATTTTTTATTTGAAAAATAAAATCTTTCTTAATCAAAAATCTTATTTGAATATCGAGAAAACTTATTGATTATCTAATATTGTGAAACTATTGGGAAAGAAGCATCAATCCAAGGTTCATGATGAAGAAGATGATTTTCCTTCTCTTTGTCATGATTTCCTCAACGTATTCGCAACTTCTTCCTAAGTTTTAGTATAAGAAAATGAAATCAAAATGAAAGGGGAAAGAACATCAATCCAAGGTTCATAATGAAGAAGATGATGTTCCTTCTCTTTGTCATCATTTTCCCAATAGGTACACAACATCCTCCTAGGTTTTAGTATAAAAAAACGAAATCAAAATGAAAGAGGAAGTTGAGGGAAGAAGACTTGCAGTTGACATGGAAGATGTTCCTGTTTATTCTTAGATTTCATGATTTTGAAACATTTTCTTAATCTCCTTTTGATTCAATGTTTGTACATGCAGTTGATCTGGCCAACAAGTGGGAATTATGATTTATTATCATAATTTATTTCTTCCGGTTTGAATTGATAAAAAAATAAAAATTAAGAAAAATATCTGCCACACCCCCTGTAGTTTGTTTTAATGTCTCACTCGCCATCGTTTGCAATAATATCCCTAACACTCTCTACTTTTGAAAAATTGTATCCATCAGACCCCCTCCTTTAAGATATGTCCCTCAATCAATGACGTGGCACCATTTTAATTTATTAAATGACAGAACTACCCCTCTTTTTTAATTTTATAAAACTTAAAGTTTATTTTCTTTATTTCATATTAGATATTAGATTTTACATTCCATCATTTTCACTGATTCAACGTTTTACCGTCTGCCTTTTACCATGGCCTAAGAAGAGCATCCCCTATGATAGGTTCAACCCCCAACACCTGCAAACCACTGATGCTCTTAGCAGTTTATGCTTTTGCCCAAATTGAGTGATTAGGGAAAGCCATTGTTGCTCTTAGGTCAAGCGATCAGAAAGAAGCGAGGTTCAGACAAAAGCTGTAGTTGGTGTTATGATCTTGAACCGTCAAAGCTTTTACGCCAACTGTTGTAAAGAAGTCTTGATCCTGACCGAAAAACAAAAAGAAAAATATGAAGATGCTCAAGAACAGAGACATTGATAGAAGAAATTAGAAAATAAAAATGAAACAAAAAAATATCAAGAAACCAGAGATTGCAAAGTCGAACAGAAACCAAAAGCGAAAGATTGAAAAATTGAAACAAAACAAAATTGTCAAGAACTAAAAAATTGAATGAAATCAGACCAAGATTTGATCTGAAAACGGAAAGGAAAACGAAAAAAAATTAGATAACGGAACGAGATCTGTTAAAAAAACACTGAATAATTGAATCACTGAAGGATACGTCAGGAATCAAAGAACAGATAAATCACCAAATATATATATATATTTTTTTTTACGAACTGAGTTCTGAAAATGAGTCCTTACTGGAACTCTTCCCTGAGCAGAGGTTTGGTCGGAGAGTGAGATGTTGAAGACATTACCAAGAGAGAGAAAATGAGTGGCGTTGAGGGAAAATAAAAAGGGAAATTATCATTGTAACGTTTGAAGACAATTGTTTATGAAATAGGGTATACGAAATCTAATGTTTAAGAGATAGTTGCTCTTAGCAGTTTATGCTTATGCTTTTGCCCAAATTGAGTGAAAGGTAACATTGAAAATATGAAAGTATTTCTGAAAATAAAAAAATTATAAAAAGAAAATATAAAAATGAAATTGAAAAGTATTGAGGGTAAATTTTTTTTTTTTTTTTTTTAATATCTAAACAAGGTTTGGGTGTCTTGAGGGGGTGTTAGGGATATTATCGTAAACAATGGCGAGTGGGGGACATTAAGATAACCTACAGGGGTGTGAGGGATATTTTTCCTACAAATTAAAACAAGAAAAGAAGAAACAATCCAAAAAATCGTGAGAGATTATTTATCAATTCAAATATGATTTTTAATTAAGGAGGATTTTATTTTTCTAAGAAAAAATAACCAATCTACCATTTCAATTAACTTAACCAAAAATAGTGGGAAAAAAATGTAATTAAAATAGTGTTTATTTAGTTAATAGAAATTAGCACCATTAACTCCATAGGATACTTGTCGTTCAAAGAACGTACTAAAAGAGTACTAAAAGAGTTGTTGTGCAGCTGATCCAAACTCACCAGGTACTTTTTTTTTATTTTAATATTCTGTCTATTATTATTCCTCTCTTTTCTTCGTTGCTCGTGAATTTTCTCATATGTTATTTGCCCTCACTCATTTCCCGCTCACAGTATTGTTTTTATGTAAATGCTTGCAAGTAATAGAGAGACCTTATAATGTTACACTTCCTCTATCAATCAAATGTTGGAAGATCCTCACTTTTTTTGTGGAAGATCATATCTAGACCAATAGATCATAGATCTGACAACCGGAAAAATAGATTTGAGAAAGTCGTAGTTGGGCATCTTCTTTCACTCGATTTCCGAATTCTTACAACAAAATTTCTCTGTCCGTGAGATTCATAATATCTTGTTGATCTTTAATGTTTCTTGTAGTTTTTTGCTGAGAAGTGCACCCATTTGGCTGGATCTAACATTTGATGGCCAAGAAATCAAATATGAGATGGTCGATGAGTATGAGATCGATAATCCTGATTAGCATGAGATTGATAATGGATAAACTAGCCTGGTATGAGACTTTCGAACCGAATATAAATATGTCCATGTATAGTTTATAAAGAACAATTAATAAAATATATGGATCATGATAAAGGGTCTTAAGTTAATACAAATCGACTGGGTCCGACTAAGATCGACCCATTAACTAACACCACTAGTCGTCTATATATTAAATAGCTTTGAAGATCGCTGGACAACCTACCAGTCAACTTTGGTGGGATTTTCTCTTTGATGTTTGAACTTTGAACCATTCTACTTCATGGAGAGAAGAACAAACAGACTTTTCAAACTTCCATTTAAATTTCTAAGGGGATACCGAAGTCACAATGGTCCAAAAATTTGATCATAAATATAAGAGGGTCGACGCAAGGTTCATCTAACAGTCCATTTTTCTTTTTTTTTGGATGAATTGCACTTACGTACTCAATGTTCAAGAAAAGGACTCTTATTCCATGGTTATCAGATTTATGAATCCAATGAAAAATTGGCACATCAAAATATTATATATGATAATATTAAAACAAGATTGGATCTGGATTGTTCAAGTCCAAAATAGATACATTGGTCAATCCGTTACAGATTACTTAAACCAGCGCGCTTGGGGCCACTCCACCCTCCCCTTGGTCTTCTTGTTCACTCTTTTCTACTTAAAACCTGCCTTCACTCTAACTTCTTCATCTATCTGTTTTAATGGATTCAATGTCTGTGAAGGAAGATGAGCCAACGAGGCCACTCGCTCCTAATCCGAAGAAAAGAAACTCTTTGCTGGTTATGTGGCTGTTAGTGTTCTTCGGAACTCTTCTTTTTGTGTTTCTTCTCCTGATGATTCTTGGGCTCACTATCTTCAAAGGGAAAGAACCCACCATTACAGTAGACTCAGTTACTGTGAAGAATCTCCAATACTCCTTAGAGCCTCCTCCAAAAATAAAAGCCTATTTAAATGCAACCCTTTTACTGGATATGTCAGTTTATAATCCAAACAAGGCAAGCTTCAAGTACGGTAATAGTTCAGCCAATATTGACTATAATGGTGAACTTGTAGGTGAAGCCATGATCCCGGCCGGCGATATTCCTTCCGATGGTACAGTCGAGATTATCACGACAGTTACGATCATGGCTGATCGGCTGCTATCTGATTCCAACTTCTATTCTGATATGGTCTATGGTTCGATACCCTTTTCTGTTTATACAAGAATATCTGGTAAGGTTAAAATTCTGATCTTTAAGAAACATATTGATACCCACACCTCCTGCTATATAGCTTTGAACATTCGTACTGGAAACGTGACAGATACACAGTGCAGTTCCAAGGTCAACTTATGAATTGTTTCCAGTATATGGATTTATAGTTTAATTTCCAGTGGTGTACTTACCTTCTAGTGATGATTCTGTTTATGTATATTGTTTTTGTGTTATCCATCTGGTTTACAATTGACGAATTAATTTTGATCTAATTCTTGTCGTAGATTCTCACTACTTCTGTAATTATTTAGAATATGGAGCAATCGGTTCAGATCAGGGGAGAGAGAGAGAGAGAGAGAGAGAGAGAGAGAGAGGGGGGGGGCAAGAAACGAAGATTCCGTTCTCCCTGTGATTCTTCATCATTTCTTCTTCTTCTATGCGTCGAAAGTGATTTTGGTGTTTCTGGGTTTTTGCTTGTTGCTCAGATAAGAGCGGTCTTTATTAGGGTTTGGGCACCTAGGAGGGAAATTGACCATTCGGCCATGCCTAGTTGAGATCTCCCGGGAAAAAGAAGTTTCTGCAGACAGAAGCTAGGGGTGATTATGGGTTGGGTGGGGCGGTGGTTACAAAGGGATTGAAATCATGTTGGAGAGGCGTAGTTCACTTGGGGGTATACCAATACATCGGTATGTGTAGTTTGATGAACTATGTGTAGTTTGATGAACTCTAGTCGTGTGATCACAAGTGGACATAAACTTTTTAATTTTTCATTTTTGTCTATCGTTTTTGCTTTTCACTTTCAACAATTGGCCGTGCAAAGCTCCTTCTATCATTCTCCATTCTGGCGACCGTCATCCTTCTTCGCGAGTTGCTTCAGGTAAGCTCTCTCTCTCTCTCTCTCTCTCTCTCTCTCTCTCTCGTATTTTTGTACTCTTAAACAAAGGGTATTTTGGTCATTAAAAAATTTAAGACACTGTTAGTTTTAAGGAGGTACATGTAAGTCAATAAGTGTCAGGGGATGTCTGCCTAGTAAAAGAAATGTTAAGTGGAGGCTGTGTAATTTTCTTGATAAAGAGAGGTCCATGTAAGTTAAAAATGTTCAAGGTAGTGTCACGTAATAAATAAATTGGCAAAGGGAGGTTCATGTAATTTTCCCTAAATAGAAATATGCAATATAAAATTTCCATTTCATTACGTGGCCAAACATCTCATTTTGCCTAGTACAATAACTACGAACGCACTCACTCTTAGGAAATTCTACCCAAGTATACTGTGGTTTTTCACGATAAAGGAGACTTTGTCTAGAAAGGTATGCAAAAAGAAGTTCAGTTGGTAAGGTTAGTTTTTCTATAAGGAACCGAAGTAACTGCAGTTAATTATTAAGATAATGGGCTAATATATATCTTCGGCGGGTTGACGACATACAAAGCTTTGAAGATTCAAAACTTCATAATAGTTAGATGGCTGAAGATGCAATCAAAATATCCCGCCAATTAGGGGAATCACTGGGTCGGTTTTGGGCTGGGCAAAATTAGTCTTGGGCTTTTTAGGGGTAACTTCAAACATGTCCAATAAAATATTCAGGTTGGGGTGGGTTCCACTGTACACGTTAGTTAATGGGCCGGTTTGGTATTAGTTTGTTATCAGGCTGACTTAATGGACTTTTATTGGTCTACTATCGGTTCGATTTTGGTTTACTATAAGTATATTGTAATAAAAAAGTTGGATTAATGGGCTCTATTTATCGGATTGGTTTGGTTTCAATGTTGATTTTCCTCTTGTATATTTAATATATATTGGCTTAATGGACTCTTATCAATCCATTATCAAGTTGGTTTGATTATATATTGGCTTAATGGACTCTTATCAGTCCATTATCAAGTTGGTTTGATTTCAATATAATTGATCTGGTTATGTTAGGGCTTATCTATTGTCTAGTCTTAATTATGGTTTTTCATCAGGCTCTAAAAACACAATCGAAATCTTGTCCAATAAGATTCAATTTCCATTTGATCCAAACTGAATTAGATTGATTTGATTTTGATTTCATTTTAGACTGAATTTTGACACCTCTACGGCCAATACATAAAGAGGTTATTGATTCAGTTTTGCAGTGACATATAACATGTGATCAATGTAAATGGTGTCTTTCCTATTTAGTGTTGGATTAGTCAAATCATCTTTCCATCATTCCACGTGGCATATTAGGTGGTCAGACATTGGATACTTCCATGGGTGAATCGAACAGAAGAACTTCAACGGGTGAACCGAACAAAAGAATTTTGTGCCAAAATTATTTCTTAATTGAATATTAATTTTTCCATATTTGTATTATTTTTCATCCGTATTATGTTAAATATACTCAACATAATTTACTTGATTTTTGTGGTGTTAGTTTAGTGCATGGACCATGTAGCTGAATTTGATGTGCTCCGATCACCCGCATGAATATGTACTTAAGGGTGTTAAATGGTATGATTTCGGCTTAACAGTGCGGTTTGGATTCGGTTCGATTTATAATGAGTAAAACCAAAACTGAACTATTTATATAAACGGTTTAAAAATGCTTACCAAAATCGATTATTAATCAGTTCTAGTTTTTCGATTTTTAAATGGTTTCGTTGCCGAGAGGGAGAGGAAGAGAGTTAGGAATAAAGTAGAGGGAAAGCCAAAGAAATCATTAAAATAATTTAACATATATGAAAGTAGATTCACATTTAGAAGTATGCCATGTGAAAAGCATTAAAATATAATTTATTTATACAAATATAAACATATAGCACCAAGGGATTAAAGTAAAGGTTTAGTCAGTTTTAACTGTTCCTTATAGTTGGTTTAAATTGTTTCAATCTTGAAACCGAAAACGAACCATTTAACTAAATGGTTTCATTTCTGAAACTAGAATCAAACCATTTAGTAATCGATTTCATGGTTTTGGTTTAAACGACTCGGTTTTATTTTTGACACCCTTTCATGTATTCTCCATGGGATTTCATCACCGTCGATGTGATGTGGGACCCACCTCTAGAGTGTGGGATCCAGTGAATATGAACAGTGATAGAATCCTAAGGAGGATACAAGTACATACAGGTGAACTATTCTCGAATCTGGCCACATGGATATATGTCTTGCCAATTGAAAATTTAGCTTTGGCACACAAAAAAAATTGAAATTTAGTTGGTGTTCAAGACTCATTGGATGTAAGCCACACGTTGGATGCAATTTAGGATATTTATTGAAAACTTAGAGGGTGTTTGGTAACACTCTAGAAGTTGGATTCTGACTTCTGGAGCATAAATGGAGTAGAAGCTTGTATGGTAACCCGGTTTGGACTTCTAGAGAATCCATGAGTAAACCGGCTCCAAATGAGCTCTAGAATCTAATTTTTTGGAGCATCAAATAGATGCTTTTCAACTTCAGAGCATAATTTTGGAGTAAAAATCACCCCACACCACTACTACCACCAACTACCACCACCAACACCACAACCCACCAGCCACCACCCACTACCGCTACCACCCTCCACCACCCACTGCCGCCACCACCACCACTACCACCCACCGCCACCACTACCCACCACCACCACCACCATCCTCAATCACCACCCACCGCCACCTACCATCGCCACCGCCACCTACCATCGCCACCACCACCAACCACCGGCCACCAACCACCGCCACCACCACCCACCACCACCTACCATAGCCACCACCACCAGCCACCAACCACCGCCACCACCACCAACTATCACCCACTACCACCGCCACCACCACCACCAACCACCCACCACCGCCACCACCATCCACTACCACTCGCCGCCACCACCACCAACCACCCACCCACCGCCACCGCCACCTACTATCGCCACCACCACCAGCCACCAACCACCACCACCACCACCCACCACCACCATCAACTATCACCCACCACCATCGCCACCACCACCAACCACCCACCACCGCCACCACCATCCACTATCACCCGCCGCCACCTACCATCGCCACCACCACCAGCCACCAACCACCGCCACTACCACCCACCACCACCACCACCAACTATCACCCACCACCACCGCCACCACCCTCCACCACCACCACCCACCCACCGCCACCCTTCACCACCACCTCCCACCCACTACCACGGTCACCAACCATCACCACTCACCACTAGTGCCACCATCCGTCACCCCCCACCACTACTCTGGAGTCCATGACTAAATTAGGTTAACAAACATGTTTCTACTCTTCATACTCTTGAATCCTTTTGAAGTTGGAGTAGAAATTTGAACCAGAAGTAAGAATCCCAGAGTTGAAGTTTTATCAAACAGCCCCTTAATGTTTTGAAGAAAAGTTGGCTAGTTGATAACCACAGATAAGGGTGCAACTTATAGACAGAAACTGTTTACTGAAATTGAACCTGACCGTTTACACCAAAACTGAGAGACCGTTTAGTCAATGGTTCGATTTTGGTCTGGATTTTTAGACCGTTTACTTAGTTGGTTCGATTTTGTGTGACAAGATTCAAACTGATTATGCACCGATTAAACTGTATTAAAGTGGACCATTTAAACATTTAATAGTTATCTCTAACCCTAAAATAAACTAAACACTAATTATTATAAACAGGATACAAGGGTGTTAATTGTTAAACGGTCTCTCTCTCTCTCTCTCTCTCTCTCTCTCTCTCTCTCTCTCTCTCTCTCTACAGTCACGTACGACAACGGCGAGCTGGGTTACTGGCCTTGCCGCTTCCTGCCTTGGTGCCTTCCTTCTTCATCTACTGTTGGTGGCTGTTATAGCCTCCAATGCTGGCTGTGCTAATCCCCCAATGACCAACCTATAGTACGTCCATATTCACGCGACAGGCTAGTACTGCCTCAGTGCCTTGATCGATTGCTCTCCTCTACAAAACTATTAAAAGCCCAGAAGCCAGAATGTGTACACTATGCAGTAATACTATAATAATAATATAATATGAACTATTCCTCATTTTCTTGCACCCATCTGGCCGTCTCCCTAATGACTCATGCACTCATGCTTCGGCCTAAGTGTAAGTGAAAGTGAGAAATCATGGGTGTAGTCGTGTGGAGATTCTTTCATATCGTCTGTTAATGTTGTTCGTCACATTCATAAAGAAAACTCAGCCTATCAACAGTAAGGCCATGTTGAACAATTAACATCTATTAAATATACTACAACTTACATGAACCAGTGTTTTAAACTGATACTTGGACTTGGAGTGCCTTATTTATGTTACATAGAATCCCTCATGAACTAGATGGCATCTTTGTCCAAAGTGTAAATGAATTTTGTAATCAACAATATCTCCATCAACAAGGGGACTGTGGGATGAGTGTATATATATAGTGTAAATGAACTTTGTGAACCTACTCCGCCAGTGTTATGTTGCTAGTCCCAAGCCCAGATATAGGAGGAGGGTTGGTGCGTCAGGTTGGTAGTCGGCACCACCAAAAACCTAGGCAAACCTTTTACATGGATTCTCAAACAAAATATAATCAATGAAATGCTAGGGCGTTCTCCGTAAACAACGCGATACATCTGGTCTCTGGTGTAGCGAAAAATGGGCAAGGGCCACCGCATCGCCCGAATGCCATGATGAATAAGCAAGGGCCATCTGCATCTGGATGAGGTGATTAATAGGTAAGGGTTCTCGCACTATGGATGAGTGCGGATAAAAAAGCTAGTCCATAAGCGTAGGATTATATTAGCATCTTGGAACATAAGATATTTAACAGGTAAGAGTTTAGAATTGATAGATGTTATGAGGAGAAGATGGATTAACATAGCTTGCATTCAAGAGATTAGATGGAAGGGTAAAAAAGCTAAGGAGTTGGATGACTTTAAACTTTGGTATACGGGAGATAAAAATAATAGCAACAGAGTAGGTATAGTAGTGGATAAAGATTTAAAGAATGATATGGTGGATGTGAAAAGATGCGGTGATAGGATTATAACCAACAAGATAGTAATAGAGAAAGAAATAGTCATTATAATTAGCGCTTATGCACCCCAAGTTGGATTGGATGCGAGTAGTAAGCAATAATTTTGGGAACTCATGGATGGACTAGTGCAAGGTTTTAGACAAAGAGAAAAGATTATAAACGGAAGTGATCTGAAATGGCATTTAGGGGGAGATTGTTGAGGTTATGAAAGTGTATATGGAGGATATGGTTTTGGAGTGAAGAATGAGGAGGGGACTTCAATTTTAGATTTTGCTATGGCTTATGATCTACCCATCATAAACACATATTTTGAAAAGAGAGAAGAGTATCTAGTCACCTTCAAAAGTGGGCATCATAAAAGCCAAATAGATTTTTTTTTTTTTTTAACTAGAAGGTCCGATAGGTCGCTATGTAAGGATTGTAAAGTTATACCTAGGGAGAGCCTAACCACTCAACATAGAGATAATGTGGTGGTGGGCTTAAAAGAAATTTCCTTGAAAGCTTTTATTGATAATGTGGTCAAACAAGGAACGTGAGACTTTGAGGGAGACACAATTACAATATGGAATGAAATGACTATTTGTATTAAGAAAGTTGCTAAAAATGTCTTAGGTGTATTGAAAAGAAAACATCATTCCCTTAGAGAATCTTGTTGGTGGGATGATGAGGTTTAAGCAACCATTAAAGCGAAGATAGATAGTTTTAAGACAGGGCAAAAGACTAAGGACATAGAGGATCTCAAAAGGTATAGATTTGCCAGAAATGAAGCAAAAAATATTGTGGGAAAAGTAAGGGCGGAAAAATTATAAAGATCTTTATAACAATCTTAGCATAAAATTAAGAAAGAGAAAAAACTATCTATAAAATAGCTAAGATGAGGGAAAGAAAGAGTAGAGATTTAAACCATGTTAGATGTGTTAAAAGTGCAGATGGTAGAGTTCTAGCAAATGATGAAGACATTAAAGAGAGATGGAATGATTATTTCTGCAACCTATTAAATGGAGACACTTCGAGTAATAGTGTCCTAGATTGCCACATTACTCACCATGATACCACAGGTCGTAGATATATATGCAATAATACGATGACAGAAGTGAAAGAAGTTTTAAGGAAGATGAATGTAGGCAAAGCATCGGCCTAGATGATGTCTCAATAGAAGTTTGGAGGAGTCTAGAAATGTATGGAGTATCTTGGCTAATTAAGTTGTTCAATAAAATTATGAACTCAAATAAAATGCCCGATGAATGGAAGAGAAGCATTGTGGTTCCAATGTATAAAAACAAATGTGATATTCAGAGATGCAATAACTATATAAGCATAAAATTAATGTGTCATACTATGAAATTATGGGAAAGAGTTATTGAAACTCGCATGAGAAAAGAAACTACTATTATAGAGAACCAGTTTGGTTTTATGCCAAGTAGATCCACGACAGAAGCTATATACTTGCTTAAGAGACTCATGAAATGATGTAGAGAAGGGACTATATACTTGCTTAAGAGGCTCATGGAATGATGTAGAGAAGGGATCTAGGTCGAAGAACATCCTCCAGGCGAATGTCCATTATCTAAAGCGAGTAAACAATGGGGAAAGTTAGATAGTAAGAATATACCAGCAAAATTGAATGATATACAACCAAAGGCACCAAGAACGCTATCATCCTTTGTAACCTGAGCAGACATTGCAACCCCGCCTTCTAGTGCACGAAAGGTGTTGAGCTCAAAGTTCGAGAGCACGGGGGGTATGCTAGAAAAGAAGAAGGCTTTTTTTGGACGAGGGTAAGACCTGACGACTTCGCGGCCAAACCTTTACCAACTACCATCGGGGCTAGGGCAGGAAGGAGTCCGACAGTTTGGAGATAAGACTCTCTAGAGCCCTCTCTACTCCTCTTGCGCTTAGCCAGCTTCTTAGACTTGCGCCGAAAGTGAAGCTCAAAGGAGTTAGTCTCTGACGCACCCATGCCCCAACTCTCCCCATGACTGGGGTTCTGTGAATCAATATTTGACATTTTGGTGATTGAAAGAAAAGAAAAAACTACAAGGTTAAGGGCTAAAGGACTACTGAGAATGCTGGTAGTTGAAAAGCGCAACAGTGGCTAAGTGCGAGAGCTTGAGAAAATCTGACAGAGAAACACTAAGAAATTCAAAGTGGGAAAGAAACCCAGAGGAACCGAGGGTATTTATAGAAAACCTTGGAAGAGATTTCCAATGATGAGATTTTGAGTATCGCGTTCTTCACAGAAAACGTGGTAATCCCAGAGTCGCCAGTCATCCGTCGCTCTGACACTTCGGGAAAAAAAGATATGCACAAAGAAGATGAAGTGCCTCTCCAAGCCAAAGTATCAGTCCTCAAACCTGATGGTAGACAGGTGGCAGAGAGAGACAAGCTCGTCGCTTGCGAGCCTTCCTAGGAATTATGCCTATATTGTCTAATCAAGTAGGCGCCGCATAATTTGAAGAGGCAACAGTCAGTCTGCTTGCACTGAGATTTCAAAATTAAGAGACGTTACTGCTGTCCATAAAAATCTAAACCACGCTCAATGTCAGTAAGCTGGTGAAGATTGGTGCCGAGATGAAGATAGAAGGAGTGTTGCTCTCCCGCACCTTGAAGACCCAGAAGAGCAAGGGGCAACTGTGGGTTACACCCCCATCTACTAATAGGGGGACACGTGGTGTCCTCTCCATTTGTAATGCCGAAGATAGAGATACTTTTAGGTGGATCCTATGATTTGCGCCAAGCTTGGTGTTTGGTAGGCTGTCATAGGATAGGTGATAGGCCTGAATAAGGAAAGCTTATCAATAAGCGCCTCTTTGTAGAGGAAATCTAATCCGAATGAGGAAAGTCAATGTCATCCTACCATCCCAATGTCAACCTTGAGGGATAAACATAGAGATGGTGGATCTCATGATCCAAAGTGGCACGTATGCAGAGGGATCCAATTGGCCATCTTAAGATAAGGCAAGATCAGAGCCCCACGCCGACCTCCTACCTTAATTAGCAGATGTCTAGCTTATCCATGGAATCACTCTAGACCTATAAACCAAGAGCAAGCTAAGGTAAAACGAACACAATTAAACTCTCTTGACTCCTGCTTAAGACGATAGTCTGTGTCACACCCCAATTCTGGCTGAACCAAAAGTATGAATGAACCGCTACTAAACCAACGGTTCAGACCCCGGATCTCGATAGACATGTTGACACACAAACCAATGCACATAACCACCAATGCACATAACCACAATCAAAATATAAATAATTACAACGAAACACTTTAAAAAAAATAAATCGAGTTTCTATTTATAATTAAATAAGTTATCCAAATTATCTCCAAAAACCAAAACGTAAACTTATAATCTATTACATTGTATTATAATCAAATCGAAAGAAAATAAATAATAAAATCCTAGAGGTATACACAGAAGTGACCCTCGCATGATGCATCATGTTTGTCACCCCTTGCTTGTACATCCAAAGCAGCTATACCATCGTACATCGAAGCGTCAACAAAATCCTCCACAGTGTAACCTGCATCAACATCTAAACAAGGTGTATACACAAAGGGTGAGCTCACAAGTAAGTTTAGTAAGGAAATCAAGACAATGCACAAACAGAGATGCATAGAGTAACATTCAACATTGGGTTTGATATAACTTGCACTGTGTTATAGTAAAGATAGGTTGCCACCACACCTGCATGCACGAGAGTGTGAGTATACCCAACAGTCAGGCTACAATCTACACTATTGTTGTTGCCCCACATCACTTACTCTAGGATAGAGATAGAGCTAGAGTTTAGCGGCTCAAGCTACAATCCATACTACCGTGTCCTCCCCTTGATACTCTACACCGTACCAATATGTATGTCCCTATTGGCGAGGGCTTGCAAGTGGGTTCCGTATCTAACCAATCCTACATGTCATCATAGTATCCAAGGTCGTACCCCAGCACAGCTCTCTACGGAATAAAGATAGGGCTTGAGTCTGATGATCAGGCAACAGTCCACACTACTGCGTCTTCCCCCTGATACCCTACCAGTACCAAGCATGCTAAGATAGTGATGATACGAAAAGTGTTAGTGTGATGAATGATCAGACTTCAAGCCCTTCCTATTCTACACACCAACGAAAACATACAATGCCTAAAAATCACAACCTAGCATGAGTAACATGCATGAACAGTTAATAACATAAATAAAGATGATATGTTATATGCACGAACATCACACAACAAAAGCAGATAGCAAAGGTTTATTATTATTAGTTATTTAAGTTTGGGTCTTATTCCCTTACCTGGCGCTAAATAGCAAGTCCTCTCTACGTTACAGAGTCCAACCTCGCTGTCTACACGTCCTAGATATCATTAGGAGTTAATTAGAATTAGGTTTCATAGGGTTTAATCAGATCAGAACCAAGTCTGGACTCAAAACAGTCCGAAGATGAAACTGTCCGGTCGCACTACTGAGTACAGACTATCCGATCGGTATGTCCGACTGGACAGTTTCTCCCAGTCTTCCCAAGAGGCACCCGTGGCACATCCGGTTGGACTTAAGTGCCACCAGACACTCCAACCAGACATAGTTCGTGTGTCTAAATTGGTTCTTCTCTCTTCGATTGATCTTCGACTTGGCTTCCATTAGGGTTTCTCCTAAACCATTCTAGGATTAGCAATGTAATAGATTAGTTTATTTTCCATTCAAAACCTTAGTTCTTGTACATAGACCTAGAATTCTCTATTTTCAGATCTAGGGTTTTCCAATGAGATAGGGTTTCGGATCAATACCAAGCCTTTCATGGTATTGATCCTAACCTAACCCAATCATGAAAACAAGACATGTATAGGCACTCACCGTTGGTCTACGAACGATTGTACTCTTCTTCCAACGGAGTCTCCTCTGCATATCTTCCTCACGCTCCTTTCTCCTCTTCAGATCTCCTTTTCGTCTCTAGGGTTTGTGAGAGTCAAAAGAGGTTTAACTAGGAGTAAGGGAGGATATATATAGAGAGGGATATCCTTTTTGGAGTCTCTCTCACGTATGGAAGGTCTTCAATAACCGAATTTGGAAGGTAGAACCCACTAGAGTCCGTTTCCAATTTGAGATACTCGAAATAGGCTAACCGGTTTGACATACTGGTCGGATTATTCATGAGACCGGTATGTCTCAACCGGTCAGACAGGACAACATATATTTGAGTCCATTTTGTCTAGTTTTCGTACCTAGACTTGTGATTCGTCATCCGACCATCTCTTTTGACCCAGTTATGACTGAAAGACCTTTCACGACACGAAAACGTAGGTTAGACCGGGTTCGTGGAGTGCGGGTCTTACAGTCTGTCCCCACCTCTGAAAGGGACAACCCTCTTCATGATTCTTCCTTACTACTTGTTCAGGGAATGATTTAGGAATTTGAGTAGCCAAAGGGTTATCCAACCCAACCTCCACCTCTAGTGTGCAAATTATAGTGAGTTTGATGCAACCCAGTTCATGCAGCAAAATGACCAATGAAAACTGACACCAGCCAAAGAACAATTTTCAAACATGGCCGAGCTTAAGCCCAAACCGATTAATAATTGAGCGTTCATAGTATAGAATTGTAGCCCGACGGTTGCCCTATCAAGACCGATAGATTCTAAATATATATACGACATCCAACATTCTTTCCACTTTTTATTCATCTCCTTCTCTTTATTTTTTTTAAATCACTCCACGTACTACAATTCACCTCTTCTCTCGCCATGCACATACCCACAAACCCACAAGATACTTCTTACTCCTTTTTTTAATATTCTCTGAATTATTCTCCCTCTCTTTCCTTCTTCATTGCTCGCTAATTCTCTCGTATGTTATTCTCCCTCCTTCACTCTTTCCTCGCACATTTTTATGTGGGTACGTGCAAGTAATAGATAGACATTGGGATGATATCAATGTTGGAGGATCCTAACTTTTTTTTTTTTTGGGTTGAAGGTCACATCCAGACCAACAGATCTGATAACCGGAAAATGGATTTGAGAAGGTCGTAGTTGGGCATCTTCTTTCACTCGATTTCAGAATTCTTAAAACTTATTTCTTTGTCCATGAGACTCATATCTTGTTGATCTTTAATGATTCTTGTAGTTTTTTTTTTTTTTTTTTTTTTTTTGGTTTTTGTGGTGAGGAACGCAACCATCTAGCTGGATCTTACATTTGAGGGCCAAGAAATCAAATATGAGATAGTCGATTAGCATGAGATCGATATAATCGATTAGCACGAGATCGATTATTGACGGACAAGCTTGATTAATTAGCATGAGATGGATTAATGAATCGGTAATCAATCGGACTGAATATAAATGCCTCCATATCTAGCTTATGAGGACCAACTAGCTAAACATGCTACTCATAGTACAAGGTCTTAAATTAATATAAACCAACTGAGATCCATTGAGATCCATCGATTGACACCCTTAATTGTCTATTGAATTCTGAAAATCACTGGACACCTACCGGTCAACTTTGGTAGGATTTTCCTTTTAATATTTTAACCATTCTACTTCATGTAGAGACGAACTAACAGACTTTCAAACACCGGCCATTTAAATATCTAAGGTAATATGAAAGTCACAATTGTCCAAAAATTTGATCATAAATATGGGATGGTCTACGCAAGGTTCATCTAACAGGCTAAATTTTTTTGGGTGAATTGAGCTAACGTACCCAATGTTGAAAGAAAAAGACACTTGATGCCATGGTTCTAAATCGAGTATCAATACTGTATCAGTCATGTATAAAAAATTGACACGTGACTGATACTATATATTATAATATTAAAACAAGATCCAAACAGTATTCATTTTTCAAGTCCAAAATAGATACATTGGTCAATCCGTTACTGATTACTTGAACCAGCAGGCTTGGGGCCACTCCATCCTCCTCTTTGTCTTCTTCTTTCACTCCTCTCTGCTTAAAACCCTTAACTGTAACTTCTTAATCTATCTGTTCCAATGGATTCAATGTCTGTGAAGGTAGATGAGCCAACGGGGTCACTCGCTCCTACTCCAAAGAAAAGAAACTCTTTCCTTATCTTCTTCTCTGGAACTCTTCTTTTTGTGTTTCTTCTCCTTCTGATTCTTGGGCTCACTCTCTTCAAAGCCAAAGATGTCACCATTACAGTTAACTCCGTTACTGTGAAGAATCTCCATTACTCCTTAGAGCCTCCTCCATCAATAAAAGCCTATTTAAATGCGACCCTTCTACTGGATATGTCTGTTCATAATCCAAACAAGGGAAGCTTCAAGTACAATAATGGTTCAGCCAAAATTGACTATAATGGTGAACTTGTAGGTGAAGCCATGATCCCGGCCGGCGATATTCCTTCCGATGGTACAGTCGAGATTACCACTACAGTTACGCTCATGGCTGATCGGCTGCTTTCTGATTCCAACTTCTATTCTGATATGGTCTATGGTTCGATACCCTTTTCTGTTTATACAAGAATAGCTGGTAAGGTTAAAATTTTAATTTTTAAGAAACATATTGTTACTCACACCTCCTGCTATATAGCTTTAGACATCCATACTGGAAAAGTGACAGATACACAGTGCAGTTCCAAGATCAGCTTATGAATTGTTTCCAGTATGGATTTATAGTTTATTTTCCAGTGTGCTTACCTTCTGGTGATGATTCTCTTTATGTATATTGTTTTTGTGTTATCCATATTTTTTATAATTGACGAATTAAGAAAATTTTAGGGGGACTGAAAAAGTAGGATTTCATTAGTTTTGATCTAATTCATGTGGTAGATTCTCACTACTGTAGGGTTGTGTCTTGTATTCTAAGGGGTTCACACAGTTATCAGGGTTGTGCGTGTATTAGGTTTTGGATCAATTTTATGTATGGGGTAAATTTATAATTATGTAGGGGAATTAGGGTTTCTGAGGAGTCTATGTATTGTCTCTATGTAAGAATCCATAGGTAAAATTGACAGAAGAGAACACTTTATCAGGTGGAGGGTTGTAGATTTTATTGGGAATAAAAGAATTCTTTTTTTCTCTCGGTGGAAGTAGATATCCCGTGTTGGAATGCTAAACCACGGTTAATTTTATTATTCATGTTTTTTTTTCTTCTTGTTTGCGCTCCCAATCCTAACAACTATTTCTGTATTTATTTAGAATATAAAGCAATCGATTCAGCAGAGAGAGAGAGAGAGAGAGAGAGAGAGAGAGGGGCAAAGATTCCGTTTCTCCTGTGATTCTTCATCATTTCTTCTTCTTTTATATGTCGAAAGTGATTTTGGTGTTTTTGGGTTTTTGCTGGTTGAGATTTTCCAGGGAAAAAAAGTCTCTACAGACAGAAGCTAGGGGTGATTACGGGTTGCCTGGGGGTGGTGGTTACAAAGGGATGGAAATCCTCTCCCTCTCGTTGGAGAGGCGCACCATTGGAGTTCACTCGGTATGCAGTATGCCGGGTGAACTCCAGTTGTGCGATCACATCCGAAGTGACAAGAGACGATTTTTTTCCATTACAAAGAGGGTGAGAAGGATGAGATTGAGTTGGAGGGACCCAAGTCCTCTCCTATCGGTGGAGAGGCACCAGCTGTAATCATACGGTTGGTTGGACTGGCCAACAGGAGACGGTTTGGGTCAAAGTTAAAGGGGCAAAATAGAAAATATATTTGATTTGTCAACAAAAACAATTCACAAGTTAAAGGTACCTCAAATGTCACCTGTTAAATTTTATCCTAAATGTTATTTTCTTAAAAATTAAGTACCCAATTTTTTGTCATAAAATTTAAAATTTAATCAAAGATACATGGGGTCGATATGGGCGCACATGAAATTGAGCTGCCCTGTTTTGAAGGAAAATTTTTCCTACTAATTGGGTATAAAGAATTTTTCTACTTCTTCAGCTTCTTGTGCGTGATATAGAATTATTTTCCAATTAAAAGGGAATTTTAGAAAGTACGAGGGGATTTGTGAACCTGTTGGGGAAGGAGAAGATCTATTCTATATCGCACACATGAAACCGCCCGGTTTGAAGGAATTATTTTTTCGACAATGGACAAAATTTTCCTACTAACAGGTATAACGAATTTGCATGCTGCCGGGTTTCTTGTGCGTCGACATAGGTGTTCCAATTAAAAGGTATTTTAAAAATTATAAAATGTAAGAGGAGATTTGTAAATCCGTTAAAGAATGAAGAGATTTCATATCAACACACACGAAATTGAGCAACAGGAAAATTTCTACTAAAATTTTTCCGAAGACAAAATGTCTACCAAATGTGAGTCCCAAGGAAAGAGAAAAACGAGAAACAATAAATATAAATATGCAGTATAAGAATTCCATTTCATTAACAAGGCCAGATGTTTGTCATTTTTTTTTTTTTGCTAATGATAGGTATCTAGACATTTGGTCTGACTAATCTTGCGGGCCCATACTGACCCCACAACTGCATGGACTGGGTTATTCCAGGGTTAAATGAGAAACATTCCACTTGCACTCATAGCAGGAAAAGAAGAGCACTTAACACCCCCGTGTGAGTCGTCCCACGGTAATAAGAGGAATCGAACTCAGTATCTTTCGCTTCCTGGGGCGTAAGCTCCTTGCCGACTCAGCTACCCCCTTGGGGTTATTAGACCTTTGTTAGTTAAAACTAGTTTTAAACGCGTATTGTACAGTTATACCGTACTCAATCGTTTAGTACTCGTATTACCGTATTGACCTCAAAAATATTTTAAAATACTCAATACTCCAAGCTTTGTCATTTAAAACACGTTTAATACACGTACAATACCGTATCCATATTTTAACTTGCATCTTCAATGAGGAATGAGTCGATTAATCTCATATCGTTTAATATTCTTATTGCCTTCTACATGTAATTGATATGGGATTAAATGCTATCACTTCTTCATAATTGCTTCTAAACTCATTACTTTATTACTCGTTAGAGTGGGCTGTAAGCTTATAGATCATAACAAAAGTATATTGTAGGCCACCATTGAGCGTTCTCTCTCTCTCTCTCTCTCTCTCTCTCTCTCTCTCTCTCTCTCTCTCTCTCTCTCCATATGGATTCATGCTTAGAGTCTTGGACAAACATAAAACATCAATTAGATATTTGACTGATCGAAGATGATAATTTTCTGGCTAGACACATCATAAATGTCATATGTTCCCATTGATTTAGGTATAATTCTTCAATTTATGGGAGTATATTACCTTTTTTTCACCATACTGTATTATATCTGATCCGTTTAAAACCCGTACCATTTGTTTTAGTTTTTTTTTGCCATTCTCGGAATGTTTGAGCATATTTTTGACTGTATCATTTTTGTTTTGCTCCATTTAAAACCCGTTCGAACCCTTTTTTTTTTTACCGTTCACATTTTTAAGAGTGTTAAACGGTTTATAATATGTTTAACAGTCCAGTCTAGTGCGGGCGGTCTATAGGAGGGTAAAACCAAAACTGAATCGATTAACTAAACGGTGTCAAAATTGAAACCATAATCGATTAGTTATTGGTTTTGGTTTATCGATTTTTAAACGATTTTTCATTAATTGGTCTTGCTTGCAGTTTATAGACGGTTTAACGCATCGATTTTTAATCATTTTTTCATATAAAAAAAATGTGCATCCTCTAAAAATCCTACACTCTCCTTGCTGATGGAGATATTGTTGACTACAAAGTGCACTTGAAAATCTTTCCAATAAAGAAATAAATTACAGTATCTATATTATTTGAATAGTAACTGAATAAGCTACTAAACACAGTGACCAAATCATGAATTGTTCCACAAAAATATAATCCCGTAAAATTGAAAATTAACTTTCTGAAAAAGAAGTGTTATTATTTTAAAGTTTTAACGACCTTTTTTAACTTGGTTTATCTACAACATTAGCATTTTTTTATTTTTTTATTTTCAGATAAATGAGAGTTTCATAGTTAATAGGGTAAAGACCCACACACAAAACACCCCTTAATGAGGGAAAATGAAACATCACATAACTAAGCCAATTTGGAATTATTACATGAAATAAGAGAAGACCCATCCCATGGCTCCATAATAGTAGAGAAATATTGGTGCATTAGCTCGGAGGATATGGGACTTTATTTACAAGGAAAACTATCCAAAATGTGGATTTTTTTATAATAAAATATTAGTGACATGCTTTCATACAATTTTGCCACAATTTAGTGATAGAAAAGGTGGTCTTTCTTAGGAAGTTGCAAACAAGCAACAAGGGAGGAGTAACTTTGACGTTCAATAATATAATAGCTCAGACTTCAAATAGAAAGGAGAGACATGTGCTATTATGTTTAATTAGGTTTTGGTTTAGGGTTGGGAAAATAATAGGGAATGTGATTAGGGTTTAGGGAATTAAATGGTCCATCTTATTCGGTTTAATCGGTTTTTAACTGGTGTAACCTGATGGTTTATACAGTCTCAAACTGAACAAAATCGATTGGGTAAACGGTCTCAAAATTCAAACCAGAACTAAACCATTTAGTAAACGGTTTTACAGTTCCAATGTAAATGGCTCGATTCAATTTCGATAAATGGTTTTAGTGCAAATGTTGTATCCTTACCCAATTAAACTATGGGCCACACATCTGATTTTACTTAGTATAATAACTACGAACAATTTGCAGTCACTCTTAGGGGTTTCTATCCTTTCAACTTATAAGAACGATTATTAAAATAATGGGCTAATATATATGTTAGGCGGGTTCACGACATACAAAGCTATGAAGATTCAAAACTTCAAAATAGTTAGATGGTTGAAGATGCAATCAAAATATGCCGCCAATTGGGGGTGTCAATGGGTCAATTTTGGGCTGGGCAAAGTTAGTCTCGGGCTTTTTAATGATGATTAGAAGCATGACCAATAAGAGATTCGGGCTAGGGTGGGTTGCACTATACTTAAGGGTGTCAATGGGTCGGACCGGTCTTATTTTGGTTCGGGCCAAAATGGTGCCGGGTTTATAAGCCCAGCCCAAAACATGTCCATTAAGGGTTCGGGCTGGGGGGGTTGCACTAGACTCGTTAACTCACAAGCCGGTCCGTTGTCGGTTTATTATCGGGCTGGACCTATCGAGTTGATTTCGGGTTGGCTAGGTCCGGTTCGGGTTCATCGGGTTTATCGGGCCCATACTGTATAACTATTTTCTTATTTCTATCAATAAATTTAATACAATTATAAGCGATTGAGTTTTGATTGATCTTAAGAGCATCTAAACATGGATAATGGATTGCATATTTACATTTATTTGGTTAGAATCGTTAGATCTTTGGTCAATTAGTTATTATTTGAGCAGCAAAAAGAATCGATTTGGGCTAGCTTGGGCTTCTTAATGGGCCTTACCGGTTTTCGGGTTGGATATTATCGGTTTAGACTAATTCGGATTTCTTAACGGGCCGATCCGGTCCAGTTTCAGTTTGGGTTGAAACATTGTTGGGTTTTACAAGTCTAGACCGAAACTTGTCCATTAAGGCTTGGTCTGGACTGGGTTAGGGTTATATCGGGCTGGCTTGGTCCATGCTCCAAGCCACCCTTAACTGTACATATTAGTTAACGAGCTGGTCTTGTATTAGTTTGTTATCAGGTAGGCTTAATGAACTCTTTTATTAGTCTACTATTGATTCGGTTTTGGTGTACTATGTGTATATGTAGTAAAAAAAATTGAATTAACGGACTCTATTTATTGGGCTGATTCGATTCTTACATGTATATTTAATAAATATTGGCTTAATAGACTCTTATCGGTCCATTATCGAGCTGGTTAGATTTCAGTCTAATTGATCTGGTTAGATTTGGGCTTATCAATTGGTGTGGTCCAATTTTGGTATTTTATCAGGCTCTAAAAACACATGCAACTGAAATCCTATCCAATAGATTTGGTTTAAATTTGATCTAGGCCGAATTAAGTTAGTTCAGTTTTGGTTTCGATTTGTGCTGAATTTTGATACCCCTACGGCCAACGCATAAAGAAGGCTAATGATTCAGTTTTGCGGTGACTTTTAACATGTGATCAATCTAAACAGTGTTTTTCCTATTTTGTGTTGGATTAGTCAAATCATGTTTCCACGTGGCATATTAGGTGGTAAGACCTTGGAAACTGAACACAAGAACTTCCATGGGTGAACAGAACACAAGAACTTCCACGGGTGAACCGAATAAAAAATTTTGTGCAAAACTTATTTGTTGATTGAGTAATTAAATTTTCCATATTGTATTATTTTTCATCCGCATTAGGTTAAATATACTCAATATACTAATTAATTTACTTGATTTTTGTGGTGTTAGTTTAGTGTGTAGACCATGTAGCTGAATTCGATGTGTTTGGATAATCTGTATACATATGTAGGTGTATATGTACTCTTTATGCGATTTCATTACTATCGATGTGATGTGGGACCTACCTCTAAAGGATAAGACCCAATAAATATGGATTTATGTTGAAATTTAGTTTTGGCACACAAAAAAATTGAAATTTAGTTGCTGTTAAAGGCTCATCGGATGGGAACCGAATCCTCTCCCGCGGGAAGAGATTCTTGCCACTGATCCAAGGGTTGGGGATCAGCCGGCCCTGCCTACCAATACATTGGGAGATGGGCCGGCTGAAATCCTACCCTTGACCGACGGCAGGTGGGCGGGAGAGATTTTTATACCATCGGATGGAAGCCACACCTCGGATGCAATTTAGGATATTTATTGAAAATTTAAATGTTTTGAAGAAAAATTGGGTAGTTGATAACCACGGTAGTGAACATAGATTTGAATACTTGAATTAAACCGTCACAGATTACATGTGACTATTTCTAAAGATATATAATTGGTTATCATCTATCAGCAGCTTCCATTAAACTCAGTTGATGGACCATGAAACTAAGGCTGAATATCCCCATTCCCCACACCCCAAAAAAATTCTACGCAATGTTCATGAGCAAGACTTTTTTTTTTTTTTTTTTGGTAAAATGCACCAGACTTAAAATGATGTTTTCATATAAGAATAGGATTTTTTTTTTTTTGGCTGTGGATTTTACACATATAATAAACCGATAATGGACTAACAAGAATCTATTAAGACGGCTCAATAACAAACTGACACCAGATCAGCCCATTAATTAACATGTCACAATGCAGCTCACTCCGGCCAAAATCTCTTACTTGACATGTTTCGGACTGTCCCAAAAAAACCCAAAACCAACTTAACCCGAAAAAAAAAATGGCCTCAACCAGCCCGTTGACACCCCTAGTCTTTTCCATTTTGTGTTGGATTGGACAATTCATCCTTCCATGTGGCATATTAGGTGGCCAAAAACTTCCATGGGTGAACCAAACACAAAAACTTCCATTGGTGAATCGAACAAAATAACTTTTGTCAAAATTATTTGCTAATTAAATAATTTTTTTTCCATAATTGTATTAATTTTCATCCAAAATATGTTGAATATTTTCAATATACTAATTTACTTGATTTTGTGGTGTTGTTTTAATGCATGGACCATGCATGTAGCTGAATTTGACCACATGAATAAATATCTTGCCAACTGGAAATTTAGTGTTTGCACAAAATTTTTTTTTTCCAAATATATATATATATATATATATATATATATATATATATATATATATATATATATATATATATATAATCACCATCCTCTTTATTGAAATGCAATTTTTGTTTTCCACTACAAGGACCACTGTGGGGCTGGAGCTAGATGGAGTTGAGTGGTTCTTCTTGAGGGAGAAGAATGGAGAAAAAAATAAGAAAGCTGCAAGCCACCGAATGCAACTTACGATATTTATTGAAAACTTAATGTTTTGAAAAAACTTGGATAACTGATAACCACACAGTAGAGTAAACCATGAATAGATATGAATACTTGAATTAAACCATCACATTTTATATGTGTTATTTCAAAATGTTGTTTATCATCCATCACATTTGAATACTTGATGGACGATCAAATTAAGGCTGAGTATTCCCACTCTTCTCCTCTTCACAACCCCTTAAAAGTTGTATGCATTGTCCATGTACAAGACTTAAAATGATGTTTTCATATAAAAGTGGGACCTGCTTTCATACGGAATATTTTAAATCAAAATATTAAGGGCTTGTCTGGTTGGTGTATATGTAGTTAAAAAAAAAAAAAAAAAAAAAAAAAAAAAAGAAAAAAAAGAGAGAAATATTGAAAGAACAATATATCAATATAATGGAAAATAGTAAGAATATTTCCCTGGCATAGGGGTTTCAATGGGTCAGTTTGGAAAGGTTTCGATCAGGGTTAAGTCGTTGTCAGGTTTTATAGAGTCAACTTGAAACATGTTCAATAAGAGGTTTGGGCTGGACAGTTTTCAACTAGTTTCAGATCGAACCAGACCAATATCAGCCCAATAGAAAACCAAAACCTGACTGGTACAGTTATTACTGTGGAAACCCAATAGGAAATGAAGACAAATAATAAGAAGCTAGAGTCTTACTATTTGGTCTAAATGGAGCTGGTCTGGGTCATTATCGGGTTTGGGCTAGTTCGGGCCAATTTTTCAGACTCTATTGGGGTAGCCCTAACCGGCAGATTATAACATAAAACAACTCAATACATGATCAATAACATTTCAGTCTGGTTCAATCTCGGACTAAATCGGTACGATTCGGTTCTAGCAATGGGTTGGGGCTTAAGTTTGACATCTTTACCAGGGTTAGTAAGGTTGTTTAAGGTTGAGTCAATTCAATAAACCCCAAGATATTCACCCAAAAAAATGAACCCCAAGACAAACATCTTTAAATTCTAATGTTTTGAAAAAGGCTTTAAATGAGCAGTTGGGGTAGGTTTATTCAGTCTTTTCTGTTTGGTTCACAAAAATGTAAAGTTTTCTTTCGAAAACTAATTATGGTTTTAATTAACCAACAAAATGTTGATATATAATTTATTATCTACCCAAAAAAACAAAAAATCATTCATCAAACCAGCAAGAACCTGTTAACCTTATGATTGAGGTAACAAAAAGACCCAAAAATGAAGGAAGATTCTTATGCGAAAAGGACCAAAACTGAAATTGAATCTTGTATCAAAATCAAATGATTTAAATTGAAATCATGTAATCGATTATTAAATGGTTTGATTTTGGTTTAAAAAATGAAACCGTTTAGTTAAACGGTTCTATTCTGATTTAAAAATTAAAACCACTTAAACCGACTATTTAGAATTGTATTAAACCTTTACTTTAATCCCTTAGTACTAAATGTTTACTTTTGTTGAGTTCTATTCTCTTTATTTTATTGCTTTCCACATGACATACTTTTAAGTCATAAGCCCACTTTCATATATGAATAAAATTATTTTAAAGCTGTCCTAGGCTTTGCCTCTCTTTTGTTTCTAACTCTATTTCTCTCTCTCTCGGCAATGAACCCGTTTGAAAATCGAAAAATCGAAACCGATTAATAATCAATTTTGGTAAGTATTTTGAAACTGTTTAATAAATGGTTTGATTTTATTTTTACAAATTACATACCGAATCTAAACCAAACCACACCGTTAACCCAATACCACACTGTTTAACACCATCATATGCAAGCAATCTCTTGAACTTTGAGAACAATAGAACTAAAAGGAGAGGGGAAGAGGTGTCTTTTTAAGGTTGTGACTAAGTCAACCCAGATTCAAATCCTCCGTCTAGTTACGTAGTGAAGCATCTGACGGCTGGAATTGCATCGCAACACGTGCCCAATGACATACATCATTGGATTCCCTCATTGCCAGCGACAGCCAGACAGAGAATCCTTACGCTAAGGGTGTCAACATGCTGGTTCGGTTTGGGTGAAAATGGTGTCAGGCTTTACAAACCCAAATCGAAACATATCCATTAAGGGTTCGAGCTAGGATGGGTTGCGTTGGACACAATAATTAACGGGCCGGTCTGGCATCGGGTTGTTATTGGGTTAAGCTTATCGGTTAGATTTCAAGCCGGCTTGGTCCGAGTTAGGTTTATCGGCCTGCCTTTGCATGTACTATTTTTGTACGACAATAATTTTTTTTTGTCACTTTTTGTTCATATTTAATACAATTGTAAACAGTTGAGTTTTAATTGATCTTAGGGACATCTGAGCATAGATAATGGATTGTATATTTTTATTTATCTGTTTTAGAATCGCAAGATCCTTGATCAATTAGTTATTATTTGAGCGGCAAAAAGAATCGATTCGGACTAGCTAGGGCTTCTTAACGGGCTTTACTAGTTGTTCGCGTTGGGTAATATCAGTTCAGGCTAGTTCGAGTTTCTTAACGGGCCGGTTAAGTCCTGTTTCCATTTGAACTGAAACAGTGTCAGACTTTATAAACCTAGATCGAAACATGTCCATTAAAAGCTCGATCCGAGTCAGATTCAGATTATATTAGGCCAACTCGATCCTTGCTATCAAACCCGACCCAAATTTGACACCCTTACCTTACGCATCCAACCCCATGACCCTCTGGATCCCATTTTTCTGTACAGGATTTATTTTCATGGAAGCTGATGGAAGTTGGAACACTTTATAACCAACTGAGCTGTGAACCAGTTTCAAATTTAACCACCCGGATTTACATGTTCCAAATCAAGCACGGCTGAGCTAACTAGTTATGTCATGCTGTCATCGTTCCATGGCCCCACCAAGTAAGGGACTGCTTCCCCTGACGGTGCCTCCTCGGAACTGAATTTGCGGGATTCGCGTCCGTTCAGAGTTCAGACGTCGATGGGCCAGCTCGTGATGAGCTCATGATGCAAGGCATGTTAATTTGTTGTGGACCCCATCACAGTCTAAAGATTCACACTTGACGCGGAAGCAATTTGCATGCACGCACGCAGTGACGGTTCACAAAGACCCGAAAGTAATGGGAGCGGTCAGGGCTGTGATTCGTCACGTGGGCCTTTTACGTCTGGACAAAGTCCCATCTTTTGTCTTCACTTGCCGTTGAAGCTGAACCGCTCAAAGTCATGTATGGTGACCCATGACCGGTTGGCGGTGACAGAGACCAAATTCATTCCGTCCACGTTCTTATGAACCAGGACTGGAGAACTGGACCAAAGAGCAGACATTTTAGACCGGATTTTTTTAATTTTATAGCAAGGAAAACATGGTGGCTACTTCCAAGATTGGAAAAAACGTGACTTTTTAGGATAATATCATTAGAAAATTACATAAGAAGCCTCCACGTTTCTCTCTACTGTTGTTTCCTTCAAGGAATCAAGGAAATGAAGTGGAAAGGAGAAAGTTTGTTAGATCCTGATGGTGTCTTTTCTTTCCTTCCACTTAAAGTAATAAAAATAATAAATAAAAAAAAATGGCAGCAATTTCGTTGAGACTTGGATTTTTTGTAGTTGTATCAAGTCGTTGAGAGTGTATCTATGATCAGATGCAGTTATAAGGACTACATGGCTGCAGTTGATCCGGACTCATTTTTTTGTCGTTGAAAACATAAAAATCTATTTGTTAATTTAGAATCAGTCCTACATTGAATTAAATGGAAAATTTTTTGGTATCTTATGCAGGTAGAAAGTGTGATCTTTTAGAACTCGATATTTCTTGACGAATATTTCTAAATTAATATTTTATGTTATCTGGATAATTAGTCCCTTTCTTCCTCTATCTTGCTGTTGCCAAATGAGGAATGGAACAGTTGAATTGTTGAACTGATCCTTGACTTGCACGTTTAATTAATGTTGGTTATAATTAATAAGAGAATACACTTAATTAGTTCAGTTGTAACTTGTAATTAGGATTAATCTAAGGGTTTGAATATAGTTAAAACAAAATGAATCTGGCAATTAAAAAATCGAATCAAATCGAACCATATAATATCGATAGAGTTTCTATTTTAGATTATAAAAATCAGTTCCGTTTCAGTCTTAAATAAAAAAAAATGGATGGTTCATAAATTGATAAGTTGATAAAAAAATCGGTGTATGAAATAAATTAAATAGTTTCCAAAGTGTGTTCGAGACTCTTCCACGATTCTTCTATTGAGAATTGAAAGTAAAGACATACTCCTGAATCAGAAGTGGATGACCGTTATCAGTCCAACATTTATCTATTTGCTTTATCGTCCTATAGAAGTTTGAAGCTTGGAGGACATTGTCACCAAGGAATGGTTTTTCTACAACATTGCTATGAAACTGAGTTAACCGAATTGATTAAGTATTAGGTTTGGTTTGGCCACTTGAAGCAATTAAATCGAAACGGAACCGATTTACACCCTCGGACTAATTCTCATTTTAGATTTTGAACCTTAGTGGTCACATAATGGATTATAATTTTTAACTTATATGATGTTTATTATTATTGAGTGGCTTATATTGTAATGTTTTAAAAATGATGTGAGTTTACCATGGCCATTGTTTTATGTTTGAAAGATATGAAGAAATATATTGATTAATAGAAATGATTGGATGGAACTCAATATGAAGCAATCATCTTAATGGATAATAGATTTTTTTAATTAGCGGCCTTAAAGTGTAAAAGAATGTGTGAACCAAGTCATAAGATATCAAGGGGTTAGGTCTCCCTCCATCTACTACTTGATGTCCCTTGATTATCACAAGTGATTACAAGCTACTTGTTTTCTTCCAACTTTTCAATTAGTTTTCTAACAACTATAGAAATGCCCAATATTTATGTGGTAGAAGCTACTGGTCTACTGAACCTGATCTGTAGCATGAGTAAATGGTAACAAGAAATTCTCAATGAGTCTACTTGTTTCATATCCATGATAGTTTTTGGGTGTAAATAATGCCAATCAATAATAGTGGAACACGATGACAACGTTAGAATCACATAATCAGAACTTGATACATCAACTAAAATGAGGCAAAATATCTAGGGCGGAGTGTCACGGCCTGTCTGTTCAAGATGAACCAAGCTTGCACCATTTATTATAGTTGTGTGCAGGAGACGCACAATTAATGCTTTAAACTGAGAGATTTTGTTTAATTAATACACTGACAACAACATGATTGATCTGCATTAATTACGCCCTCCTATCTTCTTTTATGGAACAACACGCCCAACAAAGACTACATATCAACTAAAATATCGTCTTTAAAACCTACAGACTAGATCTCTACCTGTCCATCGGCATGGCACCGAATACTTGGGCGTGTACAACATGCAATCACTCATAAGCCTAAGTCCATCCAAAGCCAATAATATTAATAGAGCCCGGCCGCACAAGTCATTGGTATGCTCAGATACATGATTTTGCATTCACATAGAGGCTCGTACCATTGCACCTCACATTTACCACTTGACAACCCTTGATTTTCTACGACCTCATACTTTTCATCCTTGCCTTCTTCTCTAACGACGAGTTGTCGTTATCTGCTATTTGCTATTCTGATCTTGATTTAATTATTAGAGTGGACATGGATTCCAAGCTCGACCCCTTTTGTGCTTACTTTATCCATGTCTTCTGTAGATTATCTCATCTTACAAAACGATTTAAGGATCCTACTAGTAATATGAGCCAATATCCTTAGGAGAATACTAGAAATAAGGATTAAGGAAAGTAAGAAATTAAACCACCACATTTCATTAATGGAGCATTCTCTCTCTCTCAAAAAGAAAAAAAAAAAGAAAAAAAAAAAGAAAGGTAGAAAACACTCCACACTTCTTTGTAGCTGTTGTTCATAAACGAATCCTTAATTGTTAATTTGTGCCAACCTGGAACACCTAGAAGTCTTTAAAGGAAGGGCAGGTGGGAGAGAAGTCGACATCATTGAGAGATCTCATCTCTCTTACTGGTTGGAAGTAGCCCACGTAACCCACATACCCTTTTCTCAATTACTATTATTTGCAAGTTACAACTAACTTTACCAAATTTATCAGCTCTCTCTACCTTTCTATTCCCTTATTAACTACTTTCCATTGAACACACCAAACCCTTCTAAATTTCAGCATTTGGTACCTAAACCCTGCCTTGATCCATGCATTAACATAACACAAAATATCAAAAGCCCACCTACTCATAGCTGGGCCCTTTGGCAATTTACAGATTAATTAGATCTCAGATATGCACTAATGAGTAGTAATAAAACTACCCAAAACTCACATGTTTCATGTGGTTAATTGTTGTGGCATCCCTGTAATTACATGGATATACTAGGGTTAGTTTAGTCATTCAAGATGCTTATAAGGGTAAGCATAAGAGTTATCAGCAGTTATCCGCGTAAAGTTGAAACTAATCCAAAATGTAATAGGAGTATTTCCCACGTGTTGAAATCGTATATGGGATGAGAGGAGCATTGAATTAAGAAAGGAAGTCACGAAATTGAAGAGAATAAAATACCCTTGATTGTCACGTGTTTAAATTAAAAAAAAAATAGAGAGAAAAAAGAAAAAGGAAAGTCCTCTATTTATGCAGATATTCGATCGAAAGACGTTAAGGCGTTGGTTTTCTCTGCGAGCAGAGCGAGAACGCAAGCAAAGCAATTCGAGGAAGCAAAGAAGAGGAAGAACAAGAAAAACCCACTGATCAAACCTTCGTAGTTGATTCGAATTGTTCGATGGAGTGGAAAAGAGGGAAATCTGTCGGCCGGGGGAGCTTCTGCTCTGTTAATTTGGCGTTCCGAGCAGGGGATTGTAGTTTGGGGGAGCTGCCTCAATTGATGGCGGTGAAATCATCTGCAGTTTCCGAGTGTTCTTCGCTTCAAAGGGAGAGAGAAATTCTAGCTCATCTAAGAGATTGCCCAGAAATTGTCCGTTGTCTTGGAGACGACTACACAATCGAAAACAGTCGGCAATTTTACAATGTCTTCTTGGAGTACGCTTCCAGAGGTACTCTGGCTGACCTGCTCAAGAAATCTGGTGGAGCTTTGCCTGAATTAGATGTTAGATGTTACACAAGATCGATACTCAGAGGACTTCGTTGCATTCACGAAAGCGGTTTCGTTCACTGTGATATCAAGCTTCAGAACATCCTAGTCTATTCTGCTCCAGACGACAGCGACGACGTCAAGATCGCTGATTTCGGATTGGCAAAGAAAGCAGGAGAAGTGGAGAAGATGAATTTGAGAGGAACACCTCTGTACATGTCACCTGAATCCATTGCCTACAATGAGCACGAGGCACCTGGGGATGTGTGGTCGCTTGGCTGCGCTGTGGCGGAGATGATGATGGGTAGACCGGCATGGAAACGCAGAGCAGACACGGACATCAGTGCTCTCTTGTATCGGATTGGTTTTGGGGAAGAATTGCCAGAGATTCCAGAGGAGATGTCAGAACAGGGCAAGGATTTCTTGAGGAAATGCTTTGTGAAGGATTCCTCAAACAGATGGACAGTTGAGATGTTATTGAATCATCCCTTTGTAGCTGACGACATTGTTTCATTACCTCAAGCTAATAAACCATCTCCTTCTCCGTCTCCGAGGAGTGCTTTCGATTTCCCTGAATGGAGAAACTCCACACAATCGTCCCTTTCGAATTCGATCTCTTGTGATCAAGAACAATCTGTTCGACCAGATTCAATTGATCGAATTAGGCAGTTCGTATCGCAGAGACGACCGAATTGGGAGTCTTCAGATAGCTGGATTACAGTAAGATAAACAGAATTGCAGAAGCAATAGTCGTCCTCCCCTGTTTTCTCAGGGAAAGGGATGAAGAGGATGGAGCAGAGGAGTTAAGGTTCAGGCGACCCAGAACTCCGATCCGATTCCTTTGATTTTTTTGAAAGAATTGTAAATAGATCCAAGATTGGATCCAACGGTCCTGATTAATGTAAGGATTCCATTGTACAGAAATAGAAATTTTTTTGAACCATTGGAAACGTGAAACATTCTACTCTATAGATATCAAGATCCAAAGATCTGTAGGTAGGTAGGTCCCACAACTCACTGAATGGTCTATTTTGATAGGTATAGATTCCACTTGTCCAATATAAGTTAAAAATGAGGCAATAATCTTTCTCCCAATTTATATTTTATTAAATTTAAAAAAAAAAAAAAAAAAAATGATCGATCATAAAATCTCTTAGAATTGGCTTACTCATCTGATAATGGTTCTAACTTGAGGTCCTGTATAGGATCTGCAAGGATTGACAAAAAAAATCTTCTAGAATTGGCTTTACTTGTGTGTAACGGTTTTAACTTGGTTGTCGAAATGAAAAAGATAAACCATAAAATCTCCCAGAATTGGTTTACTCGTAGAATAATGTTATTGACTTGAGGTGCTGTATAGGATCTGGGGTCTTTTCGAGGCACCAAAAGCCGGAACCTTTAAGTAGTTCTTAAAACACCACAGAACTATTCCAATTTTGGAAGACTATATCGTTCAGGCTAAAATGATTCCTGCAGTCAAAAATGCAATACGGCCAAACAAAATTTCCACGTACTCTAGACTTCATTTTCTCTCAGATAATTAAATCGTTCAATCTAAAAGGATCCCCGCAGAGAAATACGGGACCGAACAAATTTTCCACGTACTCTCAACTTCAATTCTCCCCATTTCAATTGGTTCCTAACCTTTCAATCACCTATAGGACTAGGTGGTTGTGAAATTTTGCTTGATTCATTCAAAGGCTGCTTGGTCAAAGTACATCAATGAAATTATTTAGAAAAAGACCCATATTTGACCACTTTTAGGTATATGAAATAATTTTCTACATGAGTTTGCCTACATTCCACATCAGTGATTATTTTCAATTTGGACTATGTATTGGATAAGGTAAAAAAATAATAAAAAATAAGGTTATTTTGCTTATATATGATTGAGGATACAATTTAAATGGGTCATCAAAATACAATTATCTCTTACTCAAAAAAAAAAAAATTACAATTATCTGCAATATATAGATAAGGGTTTGGTCAGTTTTATTAGGGGTCGATTGTCTTGGTGTCACCAACTTTCTTCCTTGATATCTATCAGAGATTCAGAATAATAAAATAATTTCGGATCCGCATCCTTTCCTACCATTGGTTCTGGGAGGACAGTGGCAACCTGTCCTGGATGGCCGCCACGTGGCTCTCAGTGAATCGAGACTCACGTCCAAGCCGACACCCAGCCGACAAGCCGAGCTGACAGGGGGTGTCAGCTCAGACATGGGTCTCGGATTCACCTGAGAACCACGTGGCGACCATTCGAGATAGATTATTGCGTCCTCTCAAAACCACTGGGAGGAGACGATGTGAATCTAATAATTTCCACTTGGTTGAAGTGAGTCCTTTTCTTTCTTTTTCTTTTTGAGAAACAGTAAGCAAGGGTTTAAGGATTGGAATCGGATCAGAATCTGGTGAGACCGATCCTGATTCTTCCCCAAATCTATCAATGAGATCGATTCCGATCCGATATTTTAAAACAATAATAAGTAGGGGATCACATGCTCAATCAATTTAAGCATTTGTTTATTCAGACGAGTAATGGAATATTCGGATATCTTTAGAATCATGGGTGCTTGATTTATTTCCATTGTACTAATCGGATAATATTATAGAGGAGATTTTGTTTTTTTGTTCTTTTTGGATAAATACTATCTGAGCAAGAGTAAAGCTCTTCTCTTTAATCTGTACAGTCATTATGGTAATTATTTTACTTCTCTATCCTTAAAAGCAAAAAGAAATAATATAATAATTGTTTCAATTCGTAAAAGAGTTTTCTCTCAATGGAGGGTGGTTCCGTGGTAAGCACCAAATGAGCAAAGTATTACGTCATTTTAAATAATAATTTAATTTAATTCATGTATGGACCATTTGTACGGGGTACACACCTATATGTTCTAGCCATTTTCGTCTTTATCCACATATATATTTTAGTTGATGTACTTGTCTCTCTTTACATCTCCCTTTCAAGTTTTTAGCTCCACCTACTTCCCAAACGTGACCTTTTTCTTTCTTTAATTCACACATAGGTCATGAATTAGATAATCAACCACAATGGAATGGTTGATCAGACATGATTGGGCTTGCACCCCAAGTTTAAAAAAATTAGGATGCCCATATATGAATAAAGATGTGAATCGAATTTGGATTTTTAATTATCTATTTACATCTTTGTTTGGACCTTTAGTAAAGATGTACATGGAAAATTGAAAATCTAGATCGATTCAAATTCGCATCTGTTTAAGAGAATCCAAATTCGAACAATTGGATTCGAATTCGAATTCGGATAGATGGGTCAGATGAGGGTTCAATTATCAGTCAAACGGATAGGATTACATCTAGAGTGTTAAGATGGATATAGCGTTAATGTTTATATAGCTATTTAGGGATTTGTCTCTTATTTTCTTAGAATAGACGATATATTTGTTTTAAACAAGAGTTTTCTTTCATTTTCCTTGCAATTTGTATTCTAATTCCATTTTCTGGATTCAAATCTCATTTTAATAGGATATCCGATTTAAATTAGAATTAGAATTTGTTTTTTTATATATCCATCGGATTTCGGATCAGATTCGGATAAGGTAGTTGGTGTATCCGATTTGAATTCGGATAGTAGTGTATCCTATTCGAATTCGATCCATTTACATCCCTAATCTTCACCGGATACGATTCTCCTTCTTCATCTCTAGAATCTATCGAATCTTCAAGATCATTAGCTATTTCATTTTTTTTATTATTTGGATATTTTCTTTAAAAACGAATCAAGATAGACGATTGAAAGAAGAATAAGACGAGAATTCGAAAGAAAGAGGGGGGGGGGGGGGGATCCAAATACCCTTAAAAGGATACGGATGCAAATCAAATTCGTATTTTCAACTATCCGTGCATTTACATTCCAAATTTATTTTTAATACTCATTAATTTTTTGTGCATAAAAAAGAACTATAATTTTAGTGTCTACAATCATGTTTTTATTTTATTTTATGGTAGTTTATTATTTAAGCAAAATCCTACACGTTTCTTTCCAAACAAATTTGATGAAATAAAGAAGGTAGGTGAGAAGTCAAATTGGGTTGGAATTGAATATGTGATGATGAGATGAGCATCCAAAGAATTTAGATATACTTAAACCGTAGATAGACATTATAGAGATAATGAGGAAAAGGGTTTCTACAGGGGGAACTATGTTAAATTAAGTAAACTAGGAGTCCTTTATTTACCTAGTGAGAACTCCACAATGCCATGTCATCATGTGTTGCAGTCAAAAGGAAGCTTTGAGCTCTTCATTGGTGACAGGGGTGTTCTTATTAGAGATGGCTAGGGTGGTTTCGTGGCAACATTGTGTTGGTATAGTTTTGGTTTTTCTGCGGCTGTGATGGAAGCAAAGGCGATTTGGGATTCTTTCTCCTTGCAGTTAGAAGGGTTTGGATCGTCTATAGTCGTGCAGTTTTTGTAGTCGCATTCAAGCAGTTGGAGTGCATCGACACGATTGGAGATTTTCTTTTCATGCCGACGTACTCCAACAGCTTAGATGCAGCTATAGGGGTTGCTTAGTTGCAGAAAATCCAAGTTTGTAGTATTAAACTTACAAATCTAGTTATCTTTCCGGATCGTCTCCCTGTTGTTTTAGGGCTTAACAGATCGAAATCCTCAGAATCAACTCTTCTGTAGCATGGGTGAGCTATAGAGGCAGTAGTGCACCTTGGATTGCTGCTACGCTGGCGTTTTGTAATCCTAGGGTAGTGGGTCAATTAAAGCAACATAAGAAAATGAAACAAAGCTAAGCCGAATATTTCAAATCCCTATTATTACAAAACCCTCGTACAACTCCTTCTTCCTCCCTATAAAACCTTCACCCTTCCTCCTACTTGGTGTCAGCTCCTTGAAACCTTGTATGAATGTATAAAACTTAAAATCTTTCATTATTTGTAAGTCAGACCCACTGTTGTAGTCCGGGTACGAACTGTCTTTCTAAAAGCAAGAGGTGGGCCTGCATTCAGAGAAAACAAAGCACAAGAGGTCAGTTTGTGAAACTTAGGGGCCACTCCAATGCTAAAGCTAGTTCCGAATACAAGAAAATAAGAAGCGAGCTCCAAGTATGAGTGGGGGGCAATGAAAAGAATTAAATGCAAAAAGTTGGGACCGTTTACCTACGGAACCGAATGTATTTATAGATTATGCCCTTGAGCTGATTGTCTTGCTAATTGGTAAGTTGGATCTCGACTATCCGTTACGTCATATTAGGCTAGGATTATGTTATAGGGTAGGAGTTCGGCTTTACTTCACCGCACGCTGAGTGTGAGGCTTGAGTGTCTCTAGATCCCGCACTCTGCAGACTTCGGCTGCTCACTAGGCCAAGTTCTTCGTAAGTCCGAGTTATCCTAGATTTGGGTGCTGACTGGGTCAAGCACTACAGAAGTCTGAGGATTATTGAACTCAGACTTTGTGATGATTGGGCCTTCTAGGTGGCCCATTATATGAGGAAATTGGTTGTTGAATGGGTCTGATCTTGCTGATGACATCAACTGAATGGGCTGGATCTTGCTAACGACGTGGGCCCTGCCACCTTTTAGTTTTTGGTTGGCGGGGTACATAATCCCCATAACACCCACCACATTTGCAGTTCATCATAGTTGTCCATTACTTAATCAAAACAAAATTAAGTTTTTATAATTAAAATGGAGATAAAGTTTAGAGAAATTCAAACTCACACTTGTGAAAGTTGGGTAATCTTGAGTGGATAATTGAGAAGAAGGTCATGAAATGTGTTGGAACCTTGGCCAAATTGAGCAACATTGAGCAGATACGGATAGTACAAAGTGTATTGTCATTGTTGGCAACTATAGCAGTGTGGACAGTCTACATAACAGTTGGAATTCAAGGTAGTATGTGCTTCAGAGTAGAATCAAAAGCATTGAGCAGAGTGATATGGAGGAGAGGGAAACAGAGTGGGTGGGATCCACTGGAGAAGTCGCAAGCCACCATGGCAGCCAACCTAGCCAAGGCCATGTAGGTGCTCAGGAGCAAGCCAACCAGCCATGCCATGCCGCACAACAAGGCAGCCGCTGGCAAGCAGGGCTACATCACCACAACCAGCCTCAAGCAAGCCCGCAAGGCTCGCAAGCCCCTTGATGCTGATGCAGCAAATGCCCTTCATATGTTCAACTTATTGCGGGGAGAGAGTTAGAGAGAAAACCCTACTGGAACTCTCTCCCCTGAATCGCTTTTTAATAAAATGGTTACAAAGGCCATTTTAAATGAAGTCAGGGGTATTTTGGGAATGATAAAGAGAGATGGATTCGAAATGTACGACCAGAATGAAGCCACGCTATCAAAATTCTGATCTGGCAGTTACGATTAATGCGGGCTATGGTATAGCTCACGCTGTTGCGTCAGATACCCCCGTGTGACACGGGATTGGCCAAAAGCAGGTTAATTCTATAGGCCACATTACATGAAAGCGGCTCTATTCTTCAGTGTTGAGTGTATGGTGCATTGGCCAAGCAAGATTCTGATCGCACGGGCTTCATCATCTTTGAGATTAGTTTGACGTTATGAAACCGATCGTAAGGCCCAAACTAATTCCTGCTTCGATCTAATAGATCCAGTGGCTCGGAATGAAGATCCCACTGTCCGCCAATGGGAGATCGACAGTGGTGTACGACGTGGCAGAGGCGGTGGTGCTAATGTGTGTCACGGCACACAGAAGACTCTATGAAGATTCCATTTAAAATATTATGTGTGCCGCCGCGACACACATTAGCACCACGACTATGGCGTACAATGTGGTCGATCTTAAAAGACTCTCAAATATTCTATGAAGATTCCATTTAGAATAGCCTTCCTCATTTTTGAAGGTGAACCTAATGGAACAGTGAGAAGAAGCTCTGGATCAAAGGAAAGTGCAATTTATCTTGAAAATCCATTGTTGGAACACTTTGAGAGTGTTGTGTGACTTCCACCTACCCCTATCGGCCATTAATGCTTCATTGAAGCTAGGGTAGAGTACCGAGATTGTGTATTGAGTGTCTGGTGAAGTCATGGTGATAAGAAATGACTTGTATAGTCGTTAAAGAGATGGAGAAGCTTGTACAATGAGCTCTACACCTGCTGTAAACACGCCGGGAAGGTAATCTCGCATACAAACCCTCATTATGATGAATGTGATAAATGAGATGAGTTTGTAATCATTACAACACTATATATTTATAACTTGTCAAGTCGGGTTTTGATAGATTTGTGGGTAGTAGCTCATATTCGAGTTGTAGCTTGTCTTACTGGGTGGTGTAGCACCTTGCTGTTGTAGCAGTCGAAAACTACCTATCAAAGTTGAGTATTGGGTATAATATGAAACCCTTTTTAGGGTTTTATCCCGTGGAGTAGTCATCACAGTATGTGATAGGTGAACCACGTTACATAGTGCTGTTATGTTGATGTGGATGTGTTTATTTGTGATTGTGGAATAGAAGTGTGTGGTTTGTAGGTTGGGTGTGCACACTTGATAGCCAAGCTCCTGGTATGGATACCTATGGATGTGTGGTTGGTATATATCACGAAATATGTTAACATGATGAATGTGTGAACGACTATCTTAGTCAGCTCAAGACATCAAAGTGTTAACAGTTAGCTCTTGGAAGCAGAGAGTGTTTTATTTGGAAAATCTACACAGTTGTCCCCCCCCCCCAATGAAAAGAGATAAAGACCAAGGCAATCTAAGATTTGTAGGGCCGGTCCCTTGCACTATGGCAGCATGGAGAACTCTCAGCTTCACAGCTTTTGCAAAGGCAACTAAAGGATAATCCTGGTCATGGGTTTGGCACGGGATCGGAGGAGAAGTCTTGGCATTTCTAATTATATTCGGTGTAGCTGCATTTATTTTTTTATGTTGCTTCAATTGAACCACCCCCTTAGGATACGAAATGCATCCGCAACAGTAATCCAAGGTGCGCTACTGCCTCCTGGCACAAATCCGTGCTACAAAAGTGGTCAAATTTCACAAATTAAAAAAGCCAAAGTTCATAGGTACGCACACTAGATGGGCTTAAAGAACTATGGTTTAAATTTCTAAAATAGTGGTCCTAGTCCAAAAAAGCCCATAAATCTTGGGCTAGTTTAATCTTGGATTGGTCCATTGAGATTGTTATATATTTGATCATGGATTTAAAAATTGGATTGGAATTGACCGAATCAACTCGTGATTCGAGCTGATTCTGATTAAACCCGATTCAACATTTTCTTAGTCCGACCAAGTTACGCTTGAATAAGCCGATTCGAGAAATTCCAATTAATCTGATTCTACATGTATTGAGTTTGACCGAATTAGATGGAGTCGGATTGATTCCACAATGATTTGAATTGGAATCAATGGCATCAATGGCAATGATTCTATACTTGATTCTAAGTTTTTAAACTTTGATTATGATAGAAGAGAGTTCTATTTGTTTTCGTTGGATTTCGTGCGATGCACCAGATGATGCCACATAACTGTAGAGTAGGAAAACACAGTGAGGTGGGTGGGTTTTACCCTGGGGTTACTCCAATACCAAAGTTAGTACATTCTAGAAACAATCAGAATGGAACTCGAGGATAAGAAACCCAAGTTCCTTAGAGGGTAAAGACTGAGGTACATGAGTCTCTTTCGAGCATTTCCCTCTCAATTCACCATGGCCTCAAAGTGATTTAAATTACATAGATATGGATATACAGGCCCTCAAGGAAGAAGGTAAGAAAATAACCAAACTCAGAGAGACTATTGCAAAGTGTGAATACCTTGAGAGGATAAATAACTTGGATCATTTCTTGCAATGTATGGCTTCCTCATATTTATAGAGCCAATATAAAGCCTGTTGGACAAGCTTCCTCCACCTACCAGAGTCTCTATCGATCAGATCATAGGCTAGGGTAGGACAAGAGGCCTACGACTCTTCTAGACGACGCACAACTGTCTAATCTCTGCTTTTGGACCCCTTGCTAATCTGCATCATCAGCCTTCTTATCAAGTATAACCATCATTACCTTATATTCGAACAGATTCGACCTCTCTTTCCTCTCTGTCAACCTATTGAGTAGGTAGGGGGTGGGTCGAAACAATCTATTCAACATTTATTGTCATTGTCGGCATTAATGAGCATTGATGATATGACATTTAATACCCACCTATTTGTCACTTGGTTGAATAGCTTCTCCCCATATATTTTTAAACAGGATTTCTCAATTCACTTATAAATCTTTTCTCCTATTAGATATGCGACACGTGCTTGATGCTTATAGGGTCATTCCAAGATTCTCTTTGCTCAGATCAGATTAAATCTATCATATTTCCCCCTAACACTATTGATTTTGCTTGGTTATTATTTTCTGATTTTGTCTACAAGCGGAGGAACTCATGGAAGAAGAGAAAGAGACCAGTTGATTTTAGCCACAACATCCACAAAACGCCCAAGTTGCTTTACAACCTATTTTAATTGATATTATCAAAAAAAAAAAAAAAAAAAAAATCTATCAGAGCAATTTCCATATTTAGTGAGTCCCACATTCAAAGGTGGGTTCCACATCCCGTGGACGGTGATGTACCAGTGAAGCAAAGTGAAAGTTCATGCGAACCAGAACTCCAGTTCAAAGAGAGGTTTATTTCCTTTGATTTTTTGAAAAAATTGTAAATAGGTCCAGAGCTAGATCCAAAGGTTCTGATCAACGTAAGAATTCCATTATACGGAATTAGAAATATTTTTTGAACCATTAGAAACGTGAAACATTCTTCTCTCTAAAAATCTAAGATCCAAAGATCTCTTGGTAGGTCCGCAACTCACAGAATGGTCCATGTTGGTTAGTGAAGATTCCATTTGTCCAATATATATAGGTGAAAAAATGAGGCAATAATTTCTCTCTCAATCTATATTTTATGGGAAAAATATAGTTACATCTCCTGCATTATACCTTAATGGCAGTTCACCTCTAAAGTTTCAGGAAAAAACAAATGATCCCAATTTTTAACGGTGCTAAAGTTATAGTTTTTGTGGACAATTCTACTTTCAACCTTAAAATGAGAGACGTTAATCAAAACTAATGGAGACTCTTTGATTTTCACCACTCCGATCGTAGCTTCACCAAACGCATGATTTAGGTCTTCCCCTCCTTCCTTTTCCTTCATTCAGGCGACGGTGGCTGCTGACGTCGTAGAAGATGCAGCAGTAGCAGCCTAATGGTCAACGGTGGTGGGGACTCTAGAGACAAAGAACCAAGTCAAAAAATTCAGGATTATATCCTCATCTGAGATCGGGAAAGTATAATCTACGTACGCCATTGAAAAAGCTTCAGCTAGCAGATATCAATCCACCAATAACGCAATAGAGAAAATGTTTATTTATCAGGATTTTCCAGATTTATTAGGTGAGTTTTGAAAGCAATCCAGCAACAGTTTTCGGGTACAAATTTCAAAGGAAAGATCTCCAGTGATGAGTACCCTTTTACGGAGGTGGGATGTGGAAGGTGAGATATCTCCGATAGAAGCAGAGTGCTCCGAGGAGTTGGTGGCGGCGGTGAAGGAGGAGATGGTGGTTTCACGACGCTTTCATGGTTTGGGTTCGGTGGGTTGGAAAGAGAAAATGGATCCAACGCTGAAGAATGCAAAACCTCCGCTATGGAAGGAGACAATGGGACCTTAGAGAATACTCCATTCTCAAGCTTTTGCTACTTGACACGGTATCGTAGCGGAATCTTCATACTGTGATCCGCTAATCTCTGTTGTTTTTCATCATATCTTCTTTTTGGCTGCTTGAATCATCATCTCGCAAGCTCTAATTTTTCAATTTTTTTCTCTGTTTCACATTGCTTCTTAGTTTATTAATCTGTTCTTGCACAGATCTAAATTTTTTTTTCACCATTCATCTTTCTTTCTGCAATAATCACGATTTTTGTGTCTGATCTACTCTTTCTTTGGCTTATTGCAACAATTTTCCCCGTTTCTTGCAATAATGGCTAATTTTTTGGTGATTTGCCTCAAGTCTTAGGGTTTTCTCTATCATCTTGAATCTTAAACTTTTTTCATCAATGACTTCTGTTTCCAACATTCAGACTTCTTCTCCATCTTCGTTGTATCCTATGGCCAAGATGTCCTCCGGATCTAGATCCAACAAATCCATCCCTCCATCTGAAATTTAATTTGGGGAAGTTCACCATTTCTCAATTTTCCTTGCTTGTTGAACCCATTATCTCTTTATTCTTGCATAACACTATTTCAATGAACCAGCAAGATGGAATAGTAGCTGGGATAGAAAGAGAAACAAAAGGAGAGAACGTATAACCAGGTTGGTGGGTTCGCTAATGCGAGTCGGTTGTCGTCCAATAGAGTTGGAGGGTTTTGTTCTTCTTCTTCTTCATCCATTCCATCTAAGGGGAAAGGAAAGGGGAACTCACCATATTGAAGAACTTTGGAGTTATTTGAAGTCACTGTGCTATGTAGAGAAGATGAAATAGATTCTATTTTTAATAAGGGTTAATTTGGTCATTAAGAAAAAATTGGACTCCCACCGTTAGCATCTAATGGAATATTACTAATGGCATGGGTCTATTTGTATTTTAAGTAGTGTTTCTAGAGGAGGCATTTGTCTTTTCATGAAACTTTGGGGGTCAACTGTCATTAAGTTATAGTACAAGGGAGGTAACTGTCTTTTTCTCTTATTTTATTAAATTTTAGGGACAAAAAAAAATAGAGTAGTTAAGGTTCAAGGGCTTGAAATCAATCCCGAATGAAAATGATCGATCATAAAATCTCCCAAAATCGGCTTACTTGTGTGATAACTGTTCCAACTCGGGGGTTCTGCATATGATCATTCTTGGCCGATCCCGGTTAGGTTGATCATTTTCAACCAATATGAGTCAATTGTTTTGAAATTTTGCTTGATTCATTCTCTTGCCATGGAATCTATGAGCACTTCTTTCTAGGTAGAGTGTACTAGCGGTAGACAGAGAAAGGATGGCAAAGGAGGTCGGGCTCTGTATACGAGGACGTCTCTGATGCCTAAGTTATGACTCCGAAGTGCAAGTAGATCTGGAACCCAAAGAGCTATAAAAGAATCAGCAAATAATCAAATTACATAACCTCTTACCTCTGGCATTTGCCCCTTATTTATAGAAAATCGATATGAGATAGGCAAAGTAGGATTTGCCCTTGATTTAGTTTGTTTGCGGTTGGTCATATGTGTCTTTAATTATGCAAGATTTTCGATCCACGATCAGATGTATGGCGGGTTGTAGAAGTGCCAAGGATTTGTACCTGTGAATTGACGATGCCAGGTTGCCAGGTGTCATCCTTTTTGGATTGCCAAGTATCATCCTCTGATTGATATATGTAGTTTATGTAAATAAGACATTCAAAGGCTATTTTGTGATTTTTTTTTTGTGGGTGTAACCGCTTTGTGAAAGTGAATCACTGAAATTACTCTTACGGAAATAAAAAAAAAAAAAAAATCACTGAAATTACACACACACACACATATATATATATATATATATGTGGTAAGAAAACGAGATCCACATATGACCACTTTTAGCCATTATATATATGTGGTAAGAAAACGAGATCCACATATGACCACTTTTAGCCATGTGAAATATCAAAGGTTTTCAAATTTTGTAGATATGGTTATCCAAATTTCACATCATTATCTTATCAAGGATTATTTTAAACTCCGAATCGGTCTTCTCCCTTGGATGATTGATTCGAATCCGATATTTTAAAACCCTAAGGGGTAAGGGATCACTCAATTTAAGCATTTGTTTATTCAGACGAGTGAACAAATATTCGGGTATCTTGTACCAACTGGATAGTTATAATAGAGGAGATTTTTTTTTCTTTTTTGTACTTTTTGGATAAATACTATCTGAGCAAGAGATAAGCTCCGATCTCTATATATAGTGTGTACAGTCATTTTGGTAATTATATTACTTCTTTACCTTTAAAAGCAAAAGGAAATAACTCAATGGACGGTGGTACCGTTGTAACTACCAAATGAGTAAAGTATGAGGTCGTTTTAAATAATAATTTAGTTTAGTTCATGTATGGACCATTTGGTCCGGGGTACACACCTATATGTTCTAGCCAAATTTGTCTCTATCCACATACAATTTCGTTGATGTACTTGTCTCTCTTTGCATGTCCCTTTTGATTTTTAGCTCCACCTACTTCCCAAACGTGATCTATTTCTTTCTTTAATTCACACTTAGTTCATGAGTTCGATAATCAGCCACCATGGAATAGTTGATGACCTTTCAAAATTGCACCGAAAAGAGCCAGATCAGACCTGGTTGGGTTTGCACCCCCAAGTTTAAATAAATTTGGATATCCATACATGGTTACAGTTCTGAATCAAATCCGAATTTTTCGATTATTTATTTACTGTCCTTGGCTAGATCTTTGTGATATTCAACGGATACGATTCTCTTTCCACATCTCTAGAATCTAAGACCATTGGCTATGTTATTTTTTTATTATTATTTGGATATTGAAATAGATCAATAAATGATGTTCTGTATTATTTAAATAAGTGGATACAACAACATATAATGCCTTAGTCTTTTCGTCATCCAGAGCAGAGCAATACACATCTTCTCCAGAGATGTGTAGTTGGCCTCATAACCAGTAACTTCTTGCTAAGGTAATAGATGACCTTTTCTATCCATCCAAGAGAATCATGAATGCAATCATCAACCCCATAGAATTATCTAAAACTAACAAGTAGATTGGCATTGGCCTCGTAGGTACTGAGAGAGTCAAAACTGAAGGATTCATCAAAAGGATTCATCAAATATACCTTGATCTTGTCAAAGGCTAATTGACACTTAATTGACACTGAGGGTTCCATATTTTCATCTGATGTTTTTTCAACAATTCGAAAATAAAAAACAAATTGAATTCCAATTTTTAATTATATATCTATTTGCATTCCTAATAAGAATTATTTTTCATACTTATTAATTTTTTGCATGAAAGAAATATAATTTTAGTATCTTTAATCATGTGGTCTCTTTTAACCCCCCAAAAAAAAAAAAATTATGTGGTGTGTTGTGGCTGAAGTGTTTTTTATTTTTATTTTTTATTTATAGTGATTGTTGTGTAAAGCAACCCTACACGTTTCTTTCAAGACAAATTTGCTCAAATAAAGAAGGTAGGTAAAGACGTGAAATTGGGTTGGAATTTAACATGTGATGATGAGATAAGCATCAACGAATTTAAATATACTTAAGGAAGTTATGGAGATAATGTGGAAAAGGATTTCTATGGGTAATTATGTTAAATTAGATAAAGTTAACTAAGACTCTTTTTGGTATAATTTACATTTATATTTATAAGTTATTTATATTAAATCATTTTTGAAAATAAATTATAAGTCATAAACAAAAACTGTTTAATACTACTAGACATAACAAAATAATAATAATAGATTATCACAATAATGATAAACACTTTATAAACTATTTGTAGATTTTATATTATATCAATTTATTTTAAATATAAATAAGTACTATAAATCATACGAAAGAACTACATAAGTCATAATGTATTATATAATTAATTCTATATACTAAAGAGTCTAAGACTATCTTTGGTAAATTATATTTATGTTTATGTGTTATTTATGATAAATCATTTATTATTATAAATTATGAGTCATAAACAATAACTATTAATTTGGTACCATTAGATATTAAGAAATAAAAATTGATTATTACAATAATGATAAACATCTTCTAACCTATTTATAGATTTTAGATTAAAACAACTTATTTTAAATATAAATAAATATTATAAATCATACCGAACAACTACATATGTCATAATGCATTATATATTTAATTCTATAATATATTATGACATATGTAGTTGTTTCGTATGAGTTATGATAGTTATTTATATTTAAAATAAATTAATATAATCTTAAGGCTCTCTTTGGTATGCATTATAGAATTAATTATATAATATATTATGACACATGTTATTTGGTATGATTTATGGTACTTATTTATAATCAAAATAAATTGATATAATCTAACATCTACAAATAGATTAGAAAGTGCTTATCATTATTATGATAATCTATTGCTACTTCTTTATGTTTGGTATGATTATTATTTAATTATCTCAAATTTTATTTTCATAAATGATTTGTAATAAATAACTCATAAACATAAATCTAAACTATATCAAAAAAAATAAAAAAACCTAAAAACTATAATAAGTTAGAAGGAAATTTTGGGAGGGGAAGGAGGATCCGAATCGTCTCCTCCCCGTACTTCAGGGAGGAGGGAGACGCCCCCGTCGGATGGTCGACACGTGGATCTCAGGAAATCCAAGCCCCACGTCCGAGCTGACATTTAGTCGATAAGCCGAACCGACAAGGGGTGTTGGCTGGGATGTGGGGCTCGGATTTTCCCGAAAATCACGTGTCGGCCATCCGACGGGAGCATCTTCCTCCTCCCTAAAGTACAGGGAGAAGACGATTCGGATCCAGAGAAGGAGGGAAGCGAGAGAGAGAGAGAGAGAGAGAGAGAGAGAGAGAGAGAGAGAGAGAGAGAGCGAGCTGAGGGAGAACTAATCGGTGGAAGCAGAGGAGATTTGGACTCTTCTCCTTACGTGTAGCATTGGCTGGGGAATGGAGGTGAATTCTTGGCTTACCTTTATTTTCTTATGTTGCTTCAATCAACCCACCATCTTAGGATTACAAAATGCACATGTGACAGTAATCCACGGTGCAGTACTGCCTCTGTAGCACAACCCCGCTCTACAAAAGGGCCTTTTTTCGTTGTTCTTGTTTTCATTTTGTATCTTATTCTTGTTAAATTAATACCATAAAAGTTCGAATTAGTTTGTGGAGGGACTTTGGTAAGAGGGTAAAACTGAAGTACTTGTTGCATGCTTGATCAACCATTTGGGTTTATGGAAACCTACTACTTTGCGATCATTATTTTCGAGCTTTGAAGTAGAGTCCATCCTCTCAATTCCTATTAGCATTGAAGGTTGTTCGGATGCATTAGTGTGAGGTCCCACAGCAAATGGTGTGTTTTGAAAACAAAGCTGCTCCTACTCAACCTGAATATGCGGGAATGTATGTATCTTGTTGGGGAGTTCCCAGCTCTCTCTAACTCGGCCTGAAAGCCAGGTTTGCTTTTCAAGTACTCATGGTATAATTGTGTGGGAAATTTGGAAGAGGTGGAATGCAGCTGTGTTTGGGTCTACTCTCTGCTGTTGTCTTCGAAGTCATGAATCTCAAGCGTTTCTTTATTTCTGGATTTTCTTACATGTTAGTAGGTCGTTTAATGTGTTGGTTCACAGGGTTGCCCATTGGGGTCTTGATTTCCTTATTTGGTTTGTGGGATTCTGATACGAATCGTATCAGAAATGGCTACTTCAAGGATAGTCAACCTCCTTAAAAGAGAGATGAAGAAAGGACGAAGAACAGAAAGAGTAACTTGTTGTATATTCATACCCATTACAGAGCACCTAACTCCTTTATACGGAGCCCTTTGTCATCTAATCACCTACGGTTGTAACCAACTAACAAACCATCCTATCACTAGTGATACTATGTAACACCCATAGGGGCGCCATAGGCCTACACATGCAGCTGTAACCCATACGGTTGTTCTCATCCAATCCCTTATCTTGGTGGTACAACATTAGTAGTCTGAAGATTGATAACATTACCATTGTCATCCGTGAAAACTTTGCCCTCAAAGTTCAGCCAATGATTGCTGGAGAAGATGTTTTGTGTCAATCCATATGAGGCTTCTTCAAAAGGAAGTCCCAACCATTGGATAAGAACTTGGGGGCGTCCAGCTCGGTCAAGGATATCAACCATGTATCTATAGTACTGTTGGAGCTTGGGCTTTATATTGTATGCTCTCCTCATAAGCCCAACACACATCAAATCTTCCTTCAACAAACCCACATGGCCACAAGCTTCTAGAATTCGTAGAATTCCAATGAATATGATGATATCATCACGCTGGACAGAAATTCTCTCCATCTCCATAAAAAAATCAAGAGCCAACTCACCAATTCCAAGAACTGCCAGCCCATTGAAGATTGCTTTCTAGTGATTCACACTTTTCCCTTCCAAATTTTCAAACACCCACATAGCGTCTTTTATGTTTCCCCACACGTCTATAAAGGCAACTCCAAGTTTTCCATCCACAGGGAGCCCCTTCTTCCCCATATAATTAAGACTTGATATCCTTTCCATCTCAGTCAATTGGGGCTTCTCTGTGCATAGAAAATCAAAATCGAATTTGCTTCCCTCATTTGGCCCAGCATAGGATTTTGAGAATAAACCAGTTAATTGAGGTTTATGGAGATCTGCATCTACTACGATATCACTTTGAATAATAGTCGTGGGAGATGGGCCCATCACCATTCAACTCATCACCCACGTAGAAGATGCAAGTGGTGCTGCAATTGTGAGTGTAGACCACTGCAGATACCACGTGGCAGCTGAGATCGGCAAGAATTGTAGAGATCTCAGACAAGAGCCCCGGTGTATCCATGGTCGTTATTTCTATGGCGGTGTACCCCCTAGACGATATGGGCCTTGCTCTCACAATCCATCCTAGGCATGTTCCCACCTGGATTGATATCCCTCCTCTTCTTTCCGCACCCAGCGCCTCTTGAATGTAGTAAATGACACTTTGGTCTGTTAATTTGGTGTCCACCGTGGGGCCCTCTTGATTGAGTTTGACGGACAGCGCATGAGAACCTCAATCTCATTCAAACCACTTCCGATGGCACACAGGAGAACTCCTGCCCAAGCTTCACAGCCACCATTTGAACCCTCCGTGCAAGTTCAAGTGGACAAGGGGGGGGGGGGCGAGGGGCGGGTCAACCTGCGTGTCACACCCCAATCGGGAACGATGGGGGCTCTAAACCAGGTTCACACCAACGGGGCACCAAGCATTCCCGAGCACCAACAACGGCGATACGGCGGAAAAATAAATGAGCCGAGAACTAAATTGTAATTAACATAAATAACCAAGTTATTCCATCATTCATCAATTTAAATAATTTTATTACAATATTTATCGAGAAAAAACGCCAAGCAATTTGTAAACGAGCCGAGCGCAGACATCATGCCGCACCTCATCGGTATCCATGGCTCAAACCAAAGTTGAGAGGCGCTCGAGCAAGTAGCTCAAACTTAGCTGGAAGTACAAAACCGGCAACAAGACAAAATGCATGAGATAACATACAATTTGGGCGGTATAACTTGCAAATGTGCTATGGAGGTTTGCGGCCACCGCACCTCCATGCACGAGTGTGAGCACACCCAACGGTCGGGCTCCTACCACACCTCGCTGTTGCCCCACATCACTCACCCGGATGGAGAAGGACCAGGGGGGCGGGAAGAACAACAATACCCCCCCCCCCCCGCCCCCCCCCCACAAAAAAAAAAAAAAACAAAAAAGGGGGGGGGGGGGGGGGGGGGGTTTCTTCTAGAGTTGATACAGTTTCAATAGCCTCACCAGCACGGCTCCCTATGACCTAGAGATAGGGCTCGAGTCGGGCGGGGGGAAGAACCACAATCCCACATCCTCCCCCCGATACCCTAGACATACCAAGTCCGCTAAGGTAAAGGCTAAACGAGAAAAGGTGTTAGGCGTGGATATATCCGGGCACATCCCCTTCACATTCCACACACTAACGAAAACATACACATGCTTAACATACAACAATCCTAGCATATGAAATGCATGAAGATATAATAATTAAAAGCACATCTACATGGCATGTGAGATGCACAAACAACAAGCAAAGAATATTCACAATAAAAGAATTATACTTCAAGGTTTCATTGTTGTAGTTATTAGGGTTTAGGGTCTTGTTCCTTACCCGACGCGTGACAATGATCCGGTTGAGCGTCGAAAGCTCACTCCACGCTTCTACGAGGTCCTACATAACCACATCCCTATGTTAGAATTCATTTATTAAAGCAGGGGTCGGAGTCAACCCGGTTCCGCAACCGGAGCGCGACCGTACATACCGGTTGCACACCGGTCTCACGCCGAATGCACCACCGGTGGTGAGACCCGTAGCTCGAGGGGCTCATACCGCAAGGCCCGCGCCGGACCAAGTCCATCCCCCGGTTTGTCGAGCTGAGATCGAGATCCCCCCCCCCCTTTTCTAACGGTTAACTCTAGGGTTTCTCTTATCCTATCCCATAGGTCCAAATCTCTATTTTCGTGATCCGGCACCCAAGGCCGATGAGGAAAACAATGGAAACTATAAAATTTTGGGATCTTCGGCCTTCCGCGGTTGGCGGCGTGCTCTTCCTTCCCGGGCGGCCTCCACCTTCTTGCTCCTTCCCGGTTCTTCTCCAAACGGCGAGAGGGTTTAAGAAGGAGAAATGGTGTGTCTCCTTCTCTATTAATGGGGGGGGCCCCCGGGGGGGTTTTTTCTCGAATGGAAATTTTCCAAGTTTCCATTCGCCAGCGGAGTAAGGCATCACCGGTTGCACATCCACCGGTATGCCTGGGTCATCGCGGCATCATCCATCCGATCACCATCCAGATATTTGAGCACTGCCGTCCATAAAACCATGGTTTAGACCCGTTGGACATGGTGCAGAGGAGGGAGCGAGGATTACATGGTGTACACCCTCAACTTGAGAGGGATGTGAGGTCCTTCCTTGACGCCCTCTGCCAGCAGAGAGTTAATTTGGAGACACCGACGACGGTGGTGGCGCCACCTCTGGCCACTCCCCAGTCAGAGGTCGAGCGGCAGTTGTTGGAATTGGCTACACGTCTCCATCAGATGGAACAGAACCGTGTTGCTCTACCAAGGACGGCCTACACAGCCATCACAACATGACTTTCTGACGAAATCATGAGGGCTCCCCCTGCTGACAATTTCAAGATGCCCATTCTAGACTCATACAAAGGGAGCACTGATTCCGAGCAGCATCTAGATGCGTTCATCTTCACGCCACTCTTCTATCCACTCAGCGACAGTCTGATCTGCCAAACGTTTCCTTCGACACTTAGAGGCGCTGCCTGCACATGGTTTAACAACCTGCCTCCAAGGAGTATCACTTCGTTCGAACAGCTATGGAACAAGTTTCTGATGCACTTCCAGGCAAGTCGGGTGCACAAGAAGACATCCTACCACTTATCGACGATGAAGCAACAGAAAGACAAATCCCTGCGGGACTTCATTAAGCGCTTCAATGCCGAAGTGTTGGAGATTAAGGATGTTGATCCTGCGGCGCACATGTCCATCTTGCAGGCCGGAGTGACAGACAGACAGCTTTGTTGGTCCCTTGCCAAAAAGCCTCCAAAGAACTTGGACGACCTGTTGGCCAAATGCGAGAAGTACGCTTCAGCAGACAAAATGACAAGGCCCAGAAAAATAATACGGTCAACAACTTGAAGACTGACCAAAAGCCAGCTGACAAAAAGAGATCCGAGTTGGCAGATCAGACACAGAGCTCCAGTGACCCTAAGAAGCAAAGGTCCAGCAAAGAATAGGTAAACCGAAGGTCAACTATCATTTAAGTATACATTTTGTAGGATACAATTGTAGGATTTTCATTCATCCTAATAAAACTCATTTCAATGAATCCCATATGGAAAATAAAATACATTTAAGTAATAACATAATCAATAAAATAGACGGGATATACCTCTTAGTCGAAGATTGATTTCTCCCTTGTCTTGTACTTTTGTTTTCACGCAGAGAGAAACTATAAAGACGCTGTTCATATTTATAATAGTTGGATTTCAAATCTATTTCAATCTCATAATGGAATAGATTTGGTTTATAATTGACAATGGATAATCAATCAAACCTTGATTGGATTCCCACCAGTTATAATAGGCAAGTAAGATAATGTTGCCCATAATAATAAAATCAAAAAGATTTTACATGCTTTGATCTCATCTATAGTTGGCATTTAAAGTAATACAGAGTTGATATCAGCAAAAATCTGAAGCTCCACATAGTGAAGAAAAGAAGCCAATGCTTCAGAGGAAATACCATTAGTAGTAAAGATGGAAGTGAAGTGGTTTTGAAAGGCCTCATAAATGTATTGTTCATAATTTGTCCATTCAACAGATTCGGTTACCTTGCCGCCACTGCATTGTGACAGCATGAAAGTAGGTAGTGTTTAAATCACCATGTTGCAGCCAAGAAATCCGAGATTTTTGCTTCCAAAAAAGTTCTTCTTGTCAAAGTAAGTCTGCCAATTGGCCTTGTAAGGACTGTTCTTTCTACCAAGAACCCTCCTCCTGTGACTTACGTTGGACATCTAGCAAGAGAGATTGGACCTCAATAATTTGGGACTGTAAGTTGCCAAACATAATTTTGTTCCAAAGTTTAAAACTGTGTTGAGTACGGTCCAGAGATTTTTGAAGCATCCAACCAGCAGATTTATTCAATCCATTGTAAAGCCAACAATTCTGAACAACCCTTCGACAATCCGAGTGATTGGACCACATAGCTTCATATCTGGCACCCATTTCAGATGACGATACAAGGTTAGAAGAATAAGATTGTGATCTGAACCTATGGCAACTTTGACATAAACCGCGGCCTAATCAAAATAAGAGCACCATAGAGAATTAGCAAAGAAACGATCAAGCTTTATACGGATGTTTACTAAACCCTGTCTATGGTTAGTCCATGTAAATGCATGACCATGAGACTTCAACTCTAAGAATTGACATTCATTCACCATTCTCTGAAAAGGAGCTGCATCATACTGGGTAAACTTACGTCCACCCAACTTTTCATGCCATGCTAAAAAGGAGTTAAAATCCCCTCCACAAAGCCAAGGGGCATGACAAGCAGCAGCTATAGATTCCAATTGCCCCAAACCAAGTGATGCCTCTATTTAATGGGATCCCCATAAACATAGGTGAGATAAAATTGAGGTAAAAAAGGTACTGTTACTTGGCAGTCAATAATTCTATCTAAACCAGGAAAAATGTTAAGTGAAAGCCCTTTTTTCCATAGCAATGCTAATCCTCCTTCCGTATGCACCGACTCGATGACAAACATGTTGGAATAACTATATCGTCGAAACAATTTTTGCAAACGTTGCTTAGTACTCCGAGTTTCCATTAGGAAGACAATATCTAGCTTATCCGAGCAGAAGAGATGAAACAACATATGAACTATCAAGGACCTCCCCGAACCTTGACAGTTCCAACACAAAAAACTTCATTTCTCCCCGTGGGGCTGATTCCCCCAGTCTCCACGAGGCCACCAGTTAAAAAATAACCTTTTGCAGTACAAACTTCATCAGCCTCTATCACTTCTTGTCTGGGTAGCTTCGGGGTGAACTGACCAGCATCATCGAACATGGAAGGTATCACAAGAGTGGGAAGAGCAATGTACAAAGGTATGGGGTTGATGAATCAATGTCAAGGAAGATAATGTGGAACGAGAGTGCACCAGAGAGAGCCCTAATAGTTGAGGAGCCAAATTTAGAATGGCTAAAGCTAAGGAAGGATGATGAGAGATATACTACTGAATGAATGCCTATTGGGTCACCGAAAGAGAAACTGGAGTCAGATGGGGCATATCTAGACTTGATGGTTGTGGATTATCCATATGTTGAAAGATCGACACAAGTTAAAGATTCAAAGACCGAGTGGGGATTGAAATCTGGAAATTTGTAGAAGAACTCTGGAATCGAAAGCTCTGAATGCTCCACAACATTTGTCCCACATGTCCTAGAAATATCTGGGTGCCAGTGAACAACTAGAAAAGGGTACTCCGGTAATTTGCATAACTTTGTCTCCACCATACCGGAACCTTTAGCATGTGAACCTATAAAAACCACTGGAACCATCATCGGTGATGAGGAAAAACTAGGCTGCTCCAGTGGAGTTGATGCATCAGAAAGAAAATGTTGAGTCTGCTCTAATAGTCTCTTCGAAGGAGTTGTTCCTTTAAGATCGGCAGAAAACTGGCTTTTCGGCATCTCTGAACAAAGCAGTGGATCTGTACAACGATGACTTTGAATGTGGCACTTACAATCAACATAATACTTGGCACATCTTTCACTTTCATGACCCACGAAGCCACAATAATAACAAAAGGTTGGTAACTTCTCGTATTTAAAGAGAATAATCCTGTCATCCTGAAATTTGCGCTTCATAGTGAAAAAAAAATCCTTCAAGAGAATGTGAACAGACCATCAATATTCATAATCCTAAGAGGATTACCTAAAACCCCGACTATTTTTGTCACCATAGCCTCAGTGATTAACTCTGAGGGAATACCAAAAAATTGCACCCAAAGAGGGAATTGATCAAAATCCCATTTACCAGTAGGGTTCCAACATTCTAGAATAATCAGGTGTCCCTCAGCCGACCAAGGGGCTTCAGATAATACATTGAGGAGATCCATATCATGCTGAAAAGTGAATCGATAAATGTCCAGCTTTAGTAAGGCTGCATGAACCCCAGAATGCGTGTTCCAGGTCACCGTTAAGCCTTCTAACATTGCTTGAGGTCGAACAGGTTTGCTAGCAAAGATTTTCCTCACTAAGGTAAGTGAAGGATTGAAGGATAGGGAGGGATCCTCTGCCTCAGAAATCTCCAACACCACAGAGGAGGCTAAAGAGGAAAAAGGCACACCCGCACTCCCTAATGGAGGTATCAACTGATTCGAGCTGATTTTGATCAACCCAATTCTACATTTTAGTAATCAGACCAAGTTATGCCTGAATAAGTTGATTCGAGCATTTTCGATTAATCTGATTCTACATGTATTGAGTTTGACCGAAGACCGAGTCAGAATGGAGATTGATTCCAGAATGATTCGAATTGGATCAATGGCACTGATCCCACACTTGATTCAAAGTTTTGAAATTTTGACTATGATAAAAGATAGAAAAATTGCACATATCACCCAAAAAGTATTTGAAACATCACCTACCACTCACAAGTTTCTGACATCATTGACTATTGATTTTGTTTGGTTATTATTTTCTAGTTTTGTCCGCAAGCAGATGAAGCTCAAGGAAGAAGAGAAAGAGACTAGTTGATTTTAGCCAGAGATATCCAACAAAACACCTAGATGCTTTACGACCTATTTTGATTGATTTTTCAAAGCATTTCCATATCTAATGGGTCCCATTTAAGAGATGGATCCCACAGATCCAAATTGTCTCCTCCCAGGGGTTCGGGAGGAGAGTTGGCTGCCACCAGCTGATGCTTGACACGTGGGGCGTCAGTTGGATTAGTCGTTCAACCATTTGATAAGGTGAGTCATAGAGGGGGTGTCAGCTTATGCACGAGCTCTGGTTGGATGGCTGGGATCCAACCGATGCCCACGTGTCGAACATCGACTGGTGGTAGCTGAGTCTCCCTCCGAACCCCTAGGAGGCGATGATTTCAATTCGGATCACACATCCCATAGTAAGGGAGGAGGTTATATAGAGAATACATGTACATACAGATGAACTGAACTCCTTGCATTAGACAAAATAAACCCTTTCGCTAGAACATACAAAATTACTATAATACCTCTTCCCTAATCCCGTACCTTGATTTTTCCTTTCCCTAGAGCAAGAACCTCTTCTCCTGTTTACATTGTAGCATAAGTTCTTAAGTCAGAACTCTTGGTTACATTCTAAGTACTAAATGGTAGTTGTAAGCAGGGTTTTAATTCACGGTATTAGAAGGGTATCGGTTTGAAAACCAATATAAGATCGGTATCTAATCAGTATTGAACAAATGATAGAGTGATATGTGGCCGATATTATATTAAAATGTATTAAAGAAATAAAGGTATCAGGTATTGTATCAGTATCGAGTACTGTCTATGGATCCGATTCGGATACATAAAACCATGATTGTATACTGTTTAAACAATGTAATCTTTTATTTTAACTCAAAGATTTTGCTTATATTTTAATCAAAGTTGCATTTATGAGGAGTAATAGCCATTGAAAGTATACTTGAAAAAATAGCCTTCGAAAATAAAGGCTTATACTTTAAATGAAATCGTATGGGTAAGTCAGGAAAATTATAATAAAAAATAAGGAAACATAGCAGGTTCCGATCCATACCGGGTAACCTCCAGAGCTAAGATGGCAACCTTATCCGAAGATCCAATCCCAAAATCGAAATAATAGATCAGAGAACCAAAAGTTGAACACCTTGCTCTCTTAGCTGAGGAGGTCGATGTAGAAAATCCAAAGATTTCTTCGTACCCCAGACCATGCTTTGCACCTCTGGTGTTTTCCTAGTTACTGCAAATTCTAGCAGACATCACCCCCAAACCCTAGGGATCTACATCCTCTCCTGTGGCAGTCGGAACTGTCGACTGATCCAACAGCTGGAGTTCAGTCAGTGCACTTATCAATACATCGGTATCTGCACTGGATGAAGTCCAGCTGTTGGATCACCTTGGCAACCGAAACTACTGTAGGAGAGGATTTCTATACAAACCCTAGTACCAGGGAAAAAAAGCCATGGTTTGATAGGAAACAAAAACTTTCAAAGGGTTGTAATGTTTTTGAACCTCTCTTATGGAATTCCAATGATGAATTTGATTTTCTTTTTATCCCAAATTTAAATTTGCTAAATTTTAATTTTGAAAGAAAATGAAATACGAAAACTAGATTAGACTACGAATATAATGGAATTGGAACAACTATAGAAGGCTATTGTTGATGAAGAGGATGGAATTAGAACAGTTGTAGAAGTATCATTGGAGAAAATGGAGTTGGAGAAGAAAAACCTATTTTGTTGTTTAGATATAAGGGTAAATAAGGAATTTTGTATCACTTATGGGTATTTTTGTTTTAAGAAAAATTAAGTCTTCTCCACGTCAGCAACTAACGTGTTGAACTACAATGGTCACTGAGAGAGGGGAGGGGGAGGTAAATTGGTGATTGTCACACCGATGACTCAAGGCTTACCAAGGCTGAAAAACACATTTCAAGGGTAATTTTTAATGATTAAATCATCCATGTTATAGTCTAATAGTTAGGTATTCGAAGAAATGCTTATTAAGACTACGTGCTTGATATATGGGAGGGATTTGTAGTTACACCTCATTATTATATTTGTGATTTATAAACAACAAGCTAGGGTTTGTCGAGATTGGGGTTGAAGCCATTTTTGTTGTACGATCAAGAGTTGAAGTCGGTATTGTAGCACCAAGATTATTAGAGCAACCAAAATGTAAATAATAATATTGAATATATACAAGGCCTAAGAGGAGTATTACTCCATGGATATAGCCTTCCACAATATGGAAGTGAAACCATGTAATTTTCATATTATGTGATTATGCTTGTGTGAAATTTTTGGAATCTCATTGATTTTACAGGATAGGTATACATATATCAATTGGTTTAGGCTCTCTTTGGTTTGTATTATATAATGTATTATGAGCTATTTGTGACAAATCGATTATGATAATAGATTCTGAATAATAAATAATGACCGTTTGGTACCACTAAACATAATACATTATATAATGAGAAATAAGTTATAATGATAAACAACTAATAACTTATTTGTAGATTATACATTATATCTATTTATTTTAATTATAAATCATGCCAAACAATCACAAATTTCATAATGTATTACATAATACATTATATAATACAAATCAAAGAGAGCCTTAACCACGCTATGATTGTGAAGTAGATGCTTGTGTCTACATTCTCTACTGTGAACTTTTGAATCATCTTCAAAATTGAAATTTTTTTGAAGAAACACCGATTCACCTATCCCCCTCTCCTCTCTCAATTGGTGTTAAAGCTTGGAATATCAAAACCCTTGCACTGATGCAAGCTTAGAATATCAAAACCCTTGGGTCTCGGACTCATAACATCGAACTAGGGGAACTGGACAGGATAGTCATTTCATCCTCTTATGTCAGGACGCAGAAGTCTTAAAAAAACAAAAAGCCGAAAACACACACGCACACACACGTTGACCTCAGGTGGATGCCAGGATGGCAGGTCGATGAAGCCTTTTATTCTAATGATTGCGACTCATCAATTAAAAAAACAAGGGCAACCAGAAGCTCTAGCCCGGTCGTTTGAGCAAAGTTTGCCAATTTCTGATTGGAGAAGTCAAAAGACTCAAAAACACTAGCCACGTTTTTCAGGGTTCGTATCCTATCATTTCAGTGGACAGGGGTAATTTTATTTGAATGATCGATACTTGACTTTCGAGTGAACATGAGTTTGGGATTCATCAAGAATCACATGTCGATCATCCAAATAAAATGACCACGTCCTCCCAATGATTCTAGAGACCCGTTTTTCATGGCTTAGCCAGGCCTGGCTTATCCTGGTCGCACGCTTGCCTAACCTGGATAACACTGAACACTGAACCTTGCTCGACCAAACCAAACACTGTCTATCCATACTCCATAAAGGGCCCTCTGATAGTAAGTCCAGAACCAACCCCTTTATGGTCCATTAGAAGAAGCCCAGCCCCCTTCTTCCAACTGTACTTGGAATTTCTTCTTCACACATGTCAATAATCATATCCTTGTTAATGGAGCCCATAAATTTTTATTTTTTATTTTTTTAAGCCTAGAGACGATGACCATATTAATTACCAAAAACAAAAAAAAAGGACTTAGTGGAAGCCCAATTACCAAGGTCAACGAAAATATAAAATATAATTATATCCATAATTAATATGGAAAAAATCTTCTCTCATTCGTCCGTTGATAAATGGAAGACTAAGATGCATCAGCATTAATGCCGAACACTTCATTTAATAATAAAAATATATTTTTAAAATTACACCTTTTTAGTCAAGATAGAACCTTATATACACACAATCCACGGTAGAACCTAAGATAAAATTTAAAAATGATTCAGTTTGAACTTCGAACCTATAAAATCCAAATCCAAGGGCCAGAAACATTTTCAATTATTTATTTATTAATAATTTAATAAACACTTTAAACAATATTTAACCCCTAAAAAAAAAAAGAAAAAAAAAATCACCACCAAGTCCGGGCATCTAAAACCGCGTCACCGAACGCCGCCCAGACAATCCCAAAGCTGCCCGTCTCTAGCTGTCTCCACCTTACCACAGAAATTTTAAAAAATAAGGCGAAATTAATGGAAAGCGATTCCATCTCCCGCGTCTCTCTCTGTAATTTCTTTCATCTTCTGAAATCTGATGCATGGAGAAGACAACATAGACTCTGAATTCCCAAATTTAACTGTACGTGCAATTCTTAGGCGAAAGAGCAACATTGAGATTCTTGGGTTCAAAGACGATCGAGCAATCAATCTTCCTGTAGAACTTTGGTTTAACTAGCTTGCCCAGAACGTAAGCTCTCGAACGAATAGTGAAATCCAGTGTCAGATTCACCGGTGCCGTCAAGCTTCCTCCTGAACTGCTTAAACTTGCTCCACCTCCATACAAAGGGATCTGATTTCCAGATACTACTACTGCCACCGTTCTCTGGCTTTTCCTTGTTTGATAAAAGTAATTCATCTGCAATCAATAAAATCAGAACAAAATGAGAGGAACCCAGACGTTAATTTTGATAAAATTGAATGATTTTAAGAGTAATTCTTACGTTTCCGGTGCCGACGGTGAGCTGGTAGTAGCTCAAATCGATCGGCGTTGATATTACATGGACCCCGAAAAACGTCGCTGTGTTGCGGAATGTGAACTTGACAGTGGAATTCATGGATACCATATCTGTTGCCACTCCTGATGCATCCGAGCCTGCTGAAACTGCGAAATTCTTGAATGTAATGCTCTGCAAAATTAATCAATAATCAAACCACCCATTTCATTTCAGAGATAGAGAAGAGGGAAATGTAAAACAGAAAGGGAATTGAACAATCAAATTCCTACCTTCATGGTGATAACGGGTTTCTGAGATTTACTGGCTCCCCACAAAATCAATGAGAACAGAGAGAAAAGAATGATGAATCCAAGGAGAAAAACAGGGACATAACATCGACGAAGAAGGCCCTGTTCCTGGCGGTCATCATCGAGGAGGCCTTCTTCTTCGATGGAATCGAAGGGTTCCTTCCCCCATGTTTTATGTCCCTTGTGATGGTTTCCACGGGTAGCATCATTGGGTAAGATCTTGCCAGAGCTTGATTTCAGTAAACCAGAGAAGCGACTTGTGGAGGACTCCCTAGAATGGCGGCCGACGGAAGAGTGGGAGTGAGGAGGTGAACCCATGGGGCTGAGCACCTGTGGCGTTGAATGGATCGATAAGGTGGTTTTCTCTCCATCGTGCGAGTCTCTTGATGGGCTCTGTACGTAGTACACCGGCCGTCCTCGAGGAGGTGACCTCGTTGGAGACGATGCTGTCAGACTCGTCACCTCCGAATTGGTTTTGGCATGCATTTTTCTGGTCGATCAGTTGTCGATTTTCACTTTGGCAGATGGTAGACAGGAGTTTAGAGTGAACTGTAGATTGGGATTCTTCCTGTATATCGATCTTGATCTTGATTTTAATGTCAGTCTTTGCTAATTTGTATCAGCTATCTGTTGGGTTCCATCTGAAAAGGAAAGAGAGAAGAGAGAAGAGAGAAGAGAGAAGAAGAAACCTTTGGCTTTGTTTTCGTGTTTCTCCAATCTCTTAATTAGGACCGGAATTGTGAAGGTACCACCTATCAAGCTAATCAACGGTCAGATACATCCAATGGATGGTTGACAATTCCCGCCGCGGAATCCGGGTCGGCTAAGGGGAACTATATTAGTATTCTTAATATCTGTATTAAGCACTAAACGTGTGTTGTGAGTATGTGTATGGGGATGAGAGAGAGAGAGTGAGATTGCAATTCCATCCTGCAGCGATTATTAAGGAGAAGGGACTTCCCCTGTTTAATGCCCGAATGATAGAATGCATCCTTCATGTGGAGTCAATCTAATAGATATCCCTTGTAATTTAATACTTAATCCCATTCCATTAGTTAAGACTCCATTAAACCCCATCTCTTATGAACCCCATCTCCATCTTTCTGTCCCTGCAACTTGCTACCTGCAACCTATAACCTGCAACTTTACCTCGATCTCTCCGCCCTTCCCTGCAACTTGCAACCCGATCTTCATCTGTTGTTTGTGCAGATGTTCTGTGATTTGTACAAAGCAACTACTGGATTCACATCGAAGCTCGCTTCTTGTTGTTGCAAGGGTAAAACTTATAATTTTTAGTTTTTACTAGAAGCATGGCAACTTGCATCACATTCAATCAACCACTTTATTAGCATTTTAGATAGATGTCTTCTGGAAGAGTTGAAAGGGTCTCTGCTTGTTTAACCTGGTTTTGAAGGGGCTGCTGAATTACTGTAAGTTAATATATTGAATTCAGAGCCAATCCCAACCCTGATTTAGGGTCAATCCAGGTCGACCCAGACCCTGCCATAGTAGAACTAGGATTGGGGATTTGTCTGACCCTGATTTAGTCTACTATCGGTTCGTGCATATATATATATATATATATGACTGGTCACTATCAGGCTGATTCAGTTTGGGTCTTTTGGATAAGTCTAGTTCGAATTTATCAATTGGTCTAGTTCGATTTTGATTTTCACCGGTCTCTAAAAACACAGTCCAATTACGACCTAAGAAGGCTTCAGACAAATTTGGCCAGGACAAATCTAATTGTTTCAGTTTGGGTTTTTCATTTAGACTCACCTTTGATGCCTTTCTATTTTAGTTGGATCTTTCCTCCTTGTAAAGTTCTGGATTGGATAATTCAACTTTCTTATAATGAAGATGGGATGACGTTTTCTGTCTGGTTGCATGTACCATGTGCCAATGTAGGGTCCAATGAGAGGGCAGATACAAGTATCTAGAGGAGGGGTATGGATCGTTTCACAATCCATGTTAGAGGACGCAAGGAACACAGACAGATAGAAAACTTTTCCCCCATAAAGATATATTTAATACTTACTTTACCGATGCTATTGTGTAAATATTAGAGATGGCTGTATTACTTGCACATAATTGGTTAACAATTAGGTTTTTGTTTGAATTTAATAACCAAGTTGTGTGAATGTTGTGACAATGTGATAATTAAGCCACGGGCATAGATTTGAGTGAACATTAAAGTTGTGTTTGGTATGTATTCTTGGATAGCATTTTAAGTTAATAATACATTCTAAAATAACAAAATTACTTTATAAAAAAAAATGACAAAATTAAAACAATGTTCAGTGTGTATTCTCATCTTCAATCATGGAATGCAATAGAGAATTAGTATGGCTCACTCTGAAACACATTGTTTAGCCATTCTGTATTCTAAGCTCAAAATGAAAATGCCTCTCTTCAATTTATTCTCGTTCTTTTTTTAAGAAAAGTATTTTCCTTTACGAGAATGGATTTTTAGAAAAATACGTGACAAATGCAGCTTAAATGTGGGGAGCATAAAAATTTATTTTATAACCAAAATACATACATTTTTTTTTTTTTTGGTAGAACTCAAATTTATTGAAACAAAGGATGAGTACAAGCTAAGGCCTCCTTAGAGCAAACATTCATGAACCAAGGAGAGAAAATTGGTCAAGACTGAACAACAGGAGATGATCTTTTTTCGAGAATCTGAACTTGAAAGCATTTGTCAACCTCATGAACCCTACAAGGCTAGAACACATTCATCTGTCTCAAAATCAAAATTATTTTTTCTCCTCATTGTTTTACATTGAACAGTCTATACAAGACTAGCAAAATTCTATATAAATTGATATCTTTCAATTAAAATTAGTGAAGTTGGCATTGCCTTATTCAAATTGGTTCTCATACACATGATAATTTTTTGTATATGTTAATCAAATAAAAATAATGATATTTGACTTTTTTAGCTGTCATTTGAATTTTCAGGACTAAACCATTTTTATTATTGAGTTTGAAACATATATTATTCATTATATAGTGTTAACTGAGGCAGCATCGACTCAATCCCAACTCTTTACTATCATCAACTTGAGAATTTAACATCATGCCAACGGTGCGGCACCTCAGATATGGTGGTCCCAATTGAGTTTTTAAAACAAAATACAGATACACTCGTTCAAGTAGAGTTTGCAATTTAATTAAGACTGCTATGGGACCTATGGTCCTAAATCCAGACATTATATATATCTAAAGCTGATCCCATTTGAACTAATGCATGGGTGATCTTCTTTAATATAGTATTAAAACATGTTGGGATCGGAGATCGATTAGGTTCAAAATCAATACAAATTAGTCAATACGATTGATCTGATATTGATTCCTTGAACCATGGTGGGATCTGACTTGGATTTAAAATTTGCCTCATTGCAAATTAAGTTACTTGAGGAAAACATTGCGAGCTCAATCGCCAAGACTGTACCTTGCAACGTGATAATATGCAGGGAAAACCTTGTTGAAACCAAGATTGTTGAAAAAAATAATTGTAATTTTTTATTTTTTATTTTTATTTTTTGCATTTCTAGTGTATCATCTTTGTTTTTCTAATAAAGGTAAATCTTGTAATTTTACGTGTCTATTCGAAAAATATACAATGACAATAACGATGACAATTTTGATACTGAAGTAATAAGTGACTTGAATTTGAAGACCTTTGTATACCCTTTCCTTGAATAACTTTTGAATATAAAGCAAGGGCAATCAAAATAAAGGTACAATTTCTTAGGCACTCTTTGGTATATATTATAGAATTAATTATAGTTCTCTTTCTGTTATAATTTATATTTATGTTTATGAGTTATTTATGACAAATTATTTATTAAAATAAATTATAAGTCATAAATAATTATTGCTTAACTACAAAATATGTATTTTTGCGACGGTAATTTTCCGTTGCCAAAAATACGTTTCCGTCGCCATTATTTTCTCCAACACAAGGGTTTGGTCGCCGTAGCAGCCATCGTTTAAATCAGGACTCGGAATGGGATTGTTGGTGATTACATTTCTTCCGACGGAAATATAATTCCGTCGTAAAACAATTCCTATTTTACTAACGAACATATATTTCATTCGTGAAAGAATCTTTCTTTTACGGACGGGTAAAAAATTCTTATTTTACTGACGAACATATATTTCATTCGTGAAAGAATCTTACTTTTACCGACGAGGAATAGTTTTCTTCATTGAACACTTATTTTTACTGTCGGTAACTATTCTTCCGTTGCTAAAAATCCTTTTATTGAAATGATTTTTGGCAATAGGAATTTAGATCCCATTGGATAAATGATTTTCGACGAAGGTAATTTAGCTCCAGTTGAATAAAATTATTTTCAGCAACGGTAACTTAAATCCCGTTAGCTAAAATGATTTTCGATGACGAAATATTAGATACTATCGCCAAAAATACCTATTGTTTTAGTGAAATTAATACCACTAGACATGAAGATTATCATAATAATGATAAACACCTTTCAATCTATTTGTAACTTTAAGAATGTGCCATGCACAAAAAAAAAAAATAATAATATTGAGAGAGCACTCATCATTAATTGACTATTTATCATTAAATTCTTAGTTCATTTAGTATTGATCTTCCACTACCTTATAATAGTTCTGATTTTGGTTGGTTCATTAAGATTGGTTAATTATGGTTGATGGGGTATGCACAGCTTAATGAGGTTCTAGGTTTTACCGCATTTGATTGAGCACTGGTCTGGTCATACTTAAATCTACTCAGAAATTGGGGTGTGATAGATTATATTGCTTCAAATGAAGGCAAAGTCACAAAATGAAAAATAAAACATAAATACGATACTTTGAATGAAGATAAAGTTAAGGTGTCGAAAAAGTATTTTTTACTTACCCTAAACCAAGGTTTTTTCAAATAACAAGCCTCAAAGGTTTTGGGAGAAGAATGGATCCCCTATGAGGACTCGGGGAAAAATCCCGACCTGAATCCTATAATAAACAGCAAAACCACACGAATAATAATAAATAGTTGATAAAATAAAATTGGAATACAATGTTTGAGAGTTCTTCCGGGCCAAAAGCCTAAAATGTGAAATCCTCGGCTCAAAGGAAACTGAGTCACTTACTCTCTATTGGAAATGATTGACCACAAAATGGTTGAGAAAAGTAGCCTACCAGTTAGGTCCAAAGTCTACAAGGGTTGAAGAACGATTGAGTCAAAAACTTAAGTACTATGTCAGAGCTAAGTCGATCCTAAAGTCAAATTGAATTAAAACTTGATTGAAACATGTTTGAAATGAAGAAAGGAATCTCATATTTATAGAAAACCAGTATGCATGCCGTGCCACGGCTCTACAACAATGTAATGCAGGTCTGCTCTCAAAAAGCGAGGCACCACAGGACAGGTAACTGCCCATCAATCAATCAAAATGAATACAACATAGCATACAAATGCCGCATCATTAAACCAGAACGCAAGGCCGTGAGAGTATATAGCTGGACCCTGTGCAAGAGCATAGCTCCATAGGGTCATTACACATCAATCAAATAGTCTAATGTCACTATGCTGACCTAATACAACACTACGGTGCCGTGACACAATTGCGGCACCGCGACACACAAACAAGTGAAGAATATGTTCTATCCTTTCATTCAGAGATAGTTCGAGGGCAAGATCCCTACAAAATCATCATCGCCAAGGAGAAGGGTGGCAAGATTTGATACCTACAAACAATTCTTTGGAATTAGTCTACAAGCTCATGCCATGGAATACAAAATACATTGCTCCCAATGCTAAAACGATACTATTTGGACAAAGAGTTGTGCACTCAAAGAAACAGCAAGAGTTGGGTCCTTTTCTTGGAGTTCATTTCCATCTTATATCTATAGCGTTTTACTTTCGGGTTGTCATATCATTCCCTCAGACCATTTTCCAGTGCTCCACTCCCCCGTGGAATCCTCCACTTTTCTTTCCTAGGCTTTCTTTGCTCTCCTCTTACCTTCGATTTATCCACTGTTGGTAGATTTGGCCATGCGGCTTAAGCAGAGGATGCAGAATTGTAGTGAGAAGCAAAGGGTGGGCTATGACATCTTCGAGATTGGATATGAATTATTGAGTTGCTTGGATTGGCTTAGACAGGTTGGAGCCTTGGAGGTGGAAGCTGGAGAAGTTACAACAACCCAGGCTCTCTTTAGTATGTATTATAAAATTAATTATATAATACATTATGACATATGTAGTTGTTTGGTATGATTTATGATACTTATTTATATTTAAAATAAATTGATATAATCTAAAATCTACAAATATGTTAGAAGATGTTTATTATTATTATGATAATCTATTATTATTTCTTATAAAACTAGTCTATTTTCTTTTATGAGTTCCACAGTTAAGGTGTGCTTTGAGTTCCTTGTCTTCCATCTCGGTAAGCTTTTTCCTTACTTTCTCCCTTACTTTCTTTCTTTGCAGAACTTTCTTCCTCCTTTTAGATATCTTTTGTCCTTTTCGAGTGGTGTTTTTTATGGAACTAGGATCTTCTTTGGCTCCCTCATCTGAGGGCTCCTCTGAAGGTAGTTCATTGGACAGTGATCCTGACTCGGCTCCCCTAACACCCGTTTCTCCACCTTTGTCATCGACTACAGCATCTGATGTCTTGGTCATTTCTAAAGAGGAAGATCCTTTATTAAGTTTTTCTCCAACCCTGACTCTGGTGGGAAAAGTGCTTTCATGCAAGCCAGTTCAATGCCAAGCAGTTCTGCATGGTCTTTCCTTGGCTTGGAATACAAAATATGGGGTACATGCAATGGTTTTCTGCTCTAATATTTACACTTTTACTTTCAATCATGAGTTGGATCTTCTTAATGTTCTATCTGAAGCCCCTTGGTCCGTTGCGGGTAACCTTATTATGTTAGATCACTGGAATTCTCAGGGCAATTGGGATTTTGACCATTTTCCAGTCTAAGTGCAGTTCTTTGGCATTCCATCGAAATTACTTACTGAAGCTATGGTTTCAAAGATTGTGGGGAAAGTGGGACAACCCACTTCTATAATGTCTATAGAAGGTCTTTCGGGAGGAAAACGCTTTTCTTGTCTCTGAGCACGTTTTCGCTGGCCCCTAGATCACCAGCTTCGTGACTCTTTTATGTTGAAACGTAAATTGCAAGAGGATCGTCTAGTGCTTCTTAGATATGAGCGAGTGCCTTTGTTATGCTTTTATTGTGGTCTTTTGTAAAGATTGTAATTGTCACACCCTAATTCTGGACTAACCAGTAGTGTGATGAACCACAATAAGAATCAACGGTTCAAGCTAGGATCTCGTAAGACCGTGCCAACAATCCAAACCAAACACATTCCACATCATAATCAGAGATAATAAAATAAATAACGAAAGTTTTTATTAATAATGAACTGAGTGTCTACAATGATAAGTAATTAAATAATCCAGTTATCTTCAAGTAACCAAGACATAATTATAACAAACTATTACAATTGCTAAAATACAAAAGTTAAACATTAAGCGTAAACATATTTGAAACACTCGCTTAACGAGTCATATTCGTCCTCTACAGCTTGCTCGTCTATAGCCACCATATGTCCATATGTGGCGCGTTCATGTAGTCTCCAACGATACTACCTGGATCATTAGAAACTAAAAAGAACTACGCACGCGAGGGTCAACTCTCCAACATGAGCTCAGTGAGTGAACAAAACAATGCATAAACATATGCATGTATTTAATTCATACCTCTGGTCTAGTTTTTAAGTTTGTAACTGTGTTATAGAAAAGATTGACGGCCACCGCACCTCTATACACGAGTGTGTGAATCCGTCTAATGGATCAAACACCATTGCCATCCCACATATACCCACCACGGAATAGAGATAAAGCTAAAGTATCCAAATCATACATTGCCAACACTTCCCCTAATGCCCTACCCATACCAACACGTAAGCCCCTGTTGGCGAGGGCTTGCAAACTGAGTTCACAACTAACCAATCCTAATGCCATCCAAATGTATCCAAGGTCTTATCCCAGCATCCCTCAATACATCCATAGAGATAGAGTTAAAGCCCCCCAACAGAGTCAAAGACCACACTGTCCAAAACCACTTCCCCTGATGCCCTACGACATACTAATTCCATTAAAGTAATGACAATATTATGATGTCAGTGGGTAGGACTGAGTAGAAATAGAGCTAGAGTCTGGTGACCAGGCTGAACCACAATATCACGTCCTCCCCCTAATGCTATACTAGCATCTAATACACCAACCATGTACACAATCATATGTCTACTCCTAACATTAACATCATGTTATAAATAAACAGAAATAAATATGCATGAGTAGATATATAACAAGTATTGGATGACATATGAGATGCACAAACAATCATACAAAGCATGACATCATATTAGATAACAGAAAAGTAAAACGAAAGAGTAACTTGTTATTAGTCTTTTAGTTTAGGTCTTGTTCCCTCACCTTTGACTGATGTTTATTCCTCTTCCAAGCTTTGAAAATTACTTTGAATCTATTGGCAACCTAAGAAATTTATGGATTTAAGTTAGGGTTCGATTGTACCAAGTTACAATAGTTAAAAACCTTGTTTCTCAAAATATGCTTGTTGAAATTGTGTGGTCAACCCTGTGGTCTCAGTATATGTCGACCACACACTGTATGGTCGACCCCTGTGGTCGCACTACATACGACGGCAGCATGTGGCCACACGATTTCTAAGAACTTCTCGAATAGTTGTGGTTGTCCCTGTGGTCATCCTATAGTAGACCATAGGTTGCAACCACACGAAGTTTGGTCGATCTTTGTCTTTCAATCTGAGTTCTTCATGAGTCGATTTCTTGGCTCAACAATAGGGTTTTATCCTATGGTCCATCTATGACCATTAAATCATAGTTTTATATGGCTATTTACCCTAACCCATTCACCATGATCCTCCCTTAAGTTTGCTTAGAGATTCATATTAACATCTCAACTAACAATGGGAAAACTCTATCTTAAGTGATCTACTTCTATAGAGATAAGTTTCATACCTTGGCTTACTCTAGAACATTTTTTGTAAAAAGCTTCCTCTCAGTCTTCTTCTTTAAATCTCCTTCTCTTTCTCTTCCTTTCTCTTTCCCTCTTAAGTTTAGGGTTTGAGATTGATCCAAAAGAGTGAAAAATGATAGAGGAACGTCCTCTTTATAAGGAGAAACTCTCCATATAGAGTCTTCTAACAATTAGGAAAGAGATTCCCTTTAATTGGAAAGTTTTCAAATTATAGAGTATGATATGGCAACATGCAGTCGACTCATGTGGTCTCAAAATCCGTCGACCACATGTATTGACCACACAAACTAAATTTACTGGTTTTTGATTTTTGACTGGTTTGCTCACCTAGCTTTATAGTTTTTTCATACAATTATTCCATTGGAACAGATTATGATGGAAAAGACCTGTCACGACACGAGAACATAAGATTAGATTGGGTTGGTGGCGTACAGGTCTTACAATAATTTCGGTTTTATGTCTGGTTTTGGCTAAGCCAGAAACCAAAATTTCGATGGTTTCGGCCAAAATTTTGGCAAAATCTGGTAAAAGAAAAAACATGGTTTCAGAAGTGGGGAAGGAATGAGAAGTAAGAGCTCAATCCCTTCTTTCTCAAATCTCATCTTCATGCACTATATATAAACAATCTTTCACTAACAGCTCATCCTTTAACTACAAAAGTGCTTCTTACGTGCCCAATTTGTTATGTAACAAACACAAAAACAATCATCTCTCCTACTCAGTCAACTATACTGACTAGAATAGACAGTGTTTGAGCATATCAAAGTCACCTTCTTCTACCAAAACTCAAAGAAAAAAAGATTAGGAGAGGAATTCTTTATGACATACCTCTGATTACATGTTGGAAGATTGATGCAATTACCCGACCTATTCAAAGTGAAGGCTACTTCAGCCCAATCGTTACATATAGAAGGATCGTAATAATAATTTCTTCAAACCCTAACCTTCAACTTTAGAATCTTCAAGAAGATGTCGTAAATCCTGTAATGGGATTGAATAGTGCTTACAATGGAGGGAAATAGAAAAAAACCAGCAGAATCAGGGAAAGAATGAAGGTAAAGAAGAGAAGAATGAAGCTAAAGATGAAACTCACCTGTTTCAGCACTCTCGATCAAGAAGGAGACGAATCGATTGGTTTCGTGGAAAGAGTGCTTTTCTTAAATAACCTAAAACCTAATTGGTTTGACTTTGGTTCAAACCTTTTGCGATCCTATATTGGTGGAAACTTGAATTTTGACCGAAATATGGTCGAAACCGGTATTTCGGACCAAATTTCTGTATTTTTCATATCGTCTCCTTGTACCGTTTTGCCCTCGCAAAATAATGAAATATTTCGGCCGAAATCCAAAATTTCGGCCGCAATATTGAACTATGGTCTTTTGAGGCATGAATTTGAACGATGTAAACAATATTATTCTACCTGTCAACAACACATTCACTCTCACCACTCTCAAGGTCAAGTGCAATGTTTGGACATGTGGAAATGCCATTTTTCTGATAGATCTGAAAGGGGCCATGCCATCTAAACGCCTCTTGGAGCAGGCTCAGCATTTCTCGCCATCAATGCCTTCATCACAAGCTCAGTTCAATCAGTCTATGGTTTCGCCAGCTATGGTTCCAGCAGGTTCTCTGGGTGGTTCTAACACTCTGCAAGGAAGCAAGGTACACTTTGTTGCAGATTTCCCATTTTGGCCTCATCGAGATTTTTCTTTGGGCTCCCACAAATCTGATACACGTGGCTCTATTTCTGTGGTTCCTTTTGGGCTTGCCACTCTGGAAAGTTCTCAACTCCTCTTCGTGTCTTGTTTTGCCAACTCTGGAAACTTTAGTTGATCCGATACAAGGTTTAGCGGGTCTCTCAATATCCAGACTCATGGAGCCTCCGTCAGCTGCTCCGTTGTCTCCATCAGCTGCTCCATTGTCTCTGTCTGTCTCGCAATAGGCTTTCATTCAAGATTACATTTCTCAGCATTTGTCCGTGGCCACTGCCATTTCAAACCTTGCTTCTCAGCTTTTTGGTCTATCTATTGCCCGTACTCCGTCTACTGCTTCCAAAGGCCCTAATCCTTTCCTCCACTCTGAGAAGCCTGATATTGTATTTTTGGTGGAGACTAGACTCACTAGACTGAAGCTGGAGAAATTGTTTTATCTCTCAGGTTTTGCTCACTGGTTTATGGTTGAACCAAATCATACAACCGGGGGTTTAGCCTTACTGTGGACAAGTTCTGTTCAAATTCAGGTGTTATTGGGCACTGATCAGATCATTGATTGTCAGGTGAATTTTTCAACTCTGCCAAGGTTTTTTTTCTCTCCTGTGTATATGGTGAACCCATAAAAAGTCAGAGACATTTAGTATGGCAGCAAGTGGAGTTGCTTGCATCTGTGAGATAGACTGCATGGTTGTACTGTGGTGATTTTAACTCTTATCTCTCCTAGAGGGAAAAACACGACGGGTAGGAGTATTGTCCTCATGATTCAGCTCCATTCCGTCAGATGGTTGACACTTGCCATTTTATGGAATTGCTTGCTCATGGCCCTTTTTTTACTTGGTCCAATCGGCGTAGTGGATCGGCGAATATACGAACTAAATTGGATCGCATGTTTGCTAACCCTCTTTGGTGTAATTCTTATGAGCACGCTGTGGTTTCTGTCGAAGTGGTTTTGGTTTTGGGCTCTGACCATAATCCCATTATGCTCAATCTTCACTGATGTTTATCCTGGGCTAAGCGCCCTTTTAGATATGAAATTATGTGGTCCAGGCATTCTGATTTTGTGTGGTTAAAAGTTGTTGGAAGTCTATAGCTAATACAAAGAGTGCAGCTAGGGATCTTCTATGAAAATCGCAACTTACCCAATCTCAGTTCAAGGTTTGGAACAAGGAGGTTTTTGGTAATCTCCACACCAATATTGCCCAATTGCAGTCTCAACTTATGGATGTGCAAACTCAACCATAGCTTTCTTTCCGTAAAGAGCAAGAAGTGGTTCTTCAGTCAAAGTTGGATGATCTTTTGGCCCAGGAAGTCTTAGCCGTAAACGATGGATACTATGTGTCGTGCCTATCGGCCCTTGCAGTGCTATAGCTAACGCGTTAAGAATCCCGTCTGGGGAGTACGTTGGCAAGAATGAAACTCAAAGGAATTGACAGGAAGTGTTTTGGAAACTGAAATCACATATTGATTGGTTGAAATAGGGCGATTTTAACACGGTTTTCTTTCATGCCACAACTATACATCGAAGACAAAGGAACCGTAATTATCAGTTAAAACTTCAATCGGGTAAGTAGACGACATTTGAATCACAAATTTATGAGGAGTCCCTAAAGCATTTTGCCATAGCCTTTACAACTGAAGGGGTTAATCAAGATGATCTTTCCTCGGATTTGCAATTTATTACTCCTATCGTCTCTATTGAAATTAATTCTCTTTTATTATTTATTCCAGATTTAGAGGAGATCATGAAGTAATTGTTTTTAGTTTTGCCCCATTCAAGTCTCCTGGACCAGATGGTTTACCGCCACAGTTCTTCCAACAATTTTGGGAAGAAACTCATCAGGATATTTGCAGGTTTGTGGTTGACTTTTTTTCAGAATAACCAAGTTCCAACCATGCTGAATCGTATGTATTTATGTCTTATTCCTAAAGTCTAGCATGTTAGAATTCTAAGGACTCTTTAGGGTTTTCCAGTAAACTGCACGTTGAAGATTGTATTTTTTTGTTCCATCTTACTATACATGGTTTTGAGTTTTCCATAGTCTTTCAGGGATCCCTTGAATTCTCTCTACGTAAGGGAACAGGAGAAGAATAACCGTAGCTACGGAGACCCTAACCGTTGGTATATAATACCACCCCATCCCTGGACCAGTCTCACAGTGGACTAAGTTGGTCTATCTCTAATCATACTTAACTTGGTCTACCTGTTATCAGACTCCCACTGAACCAAATAACCCTATAATTAATTTAGCCCTCACTAATATTCTTATACATCAACCCCAAATTTTAGGCCATTTTCGGCCTATTAGCTTATGTAACTTCTACATGAAGGTTATCTCTAAGCTAATGGTTAAGCGATTGCAATTTCATTTGGGTTCCTTGGTAGCCCCAAATCAGTCAGTTTTATTCAAGACAGATAGATTTCTGATAATATTATTATGGCTCCGGAAGTTTTTCATTTTATTAGACATAAGAAGAAAACAAAAACTAAGTATCTGGCAATGAAACTTGATTTAAAAAAGGAATATGATAGGCTAGAATGGGTTTTTATTGAACATGTCCTTTGGAGACTGGGGTTTGCAAAAGCCTAGATTTCAATGGTATGAAATGTATATGTTCTGTGTCTTATACTCTTCTAATTAATGGTGCGGAAAGGGTTTCTTTTTTACTATCGCAGGGAGTTCGGCAAGGAGATCCTCTATCTCTGATTATTTTCATACTATGTGCACATGCTATTATCTTGTATTCTTATAAATCATCCAACTCCAGAGACTAGCTAGGGTATTCGAATTAAAGGCAGAACTAAACCTATCAATCATCTTCTGTTTGCTTATGACTGTATTTTGTTTTCTAAAATTAGCCTAGAGGAAACAATTCATTAAGTCTGGATCTTTATTGTAGTACTTCTGAACAGAGAATCAATTATGGCATCATCATTATTTTTCAGTCCTAATACTCCTTTAAGATTTTGTCGTTGGTTTTCTAGGATTTTGAAGATACCCCATGGCAAGCATCATTCAAAGTATTTAGGTATTCCAATGGACTTTGGCCTCTCAAAACGCATGCTATTCAAAGACTCGGCGGAGCAGACTATTTCCAAATTGCAGAATTGGATGGCTTCCTTACTCTCTTATGCAGGTAAAGAAACGTTAATTAAAGTTGTGGCATGGCCCTAATCAAATTTCATTTGTTCTATTTTTAAGATACCCAAATATCTTCTTCACTCCTTAAGGAAAGAAATGTCGGAATTTTTTTGGAGTAATGGTACTAATGCAAATAGAATCCATTGGTGTCATGGGAAAGACTTTGTCTCTCCAAAAGTCAAGGTGGTTTGGGCATGCAGGATCCTCTCCTGCAAAATAAGGCTCTCCTTGCCAAGTTGGCATGGAGGGTGTGGAGATCTCCTGAGGCCTTTTGGGTGAAATGTCTCAAATCCATTTACTACCCATCTTTAGATTTCCTTGATGCAACCCTTGATCATCAGCCATCATGGTTGTGGCGAAGCATTTTAGAACGGCACGATGTTTTAAAAAAAAAAGGGCTCCTTTGGAAGGAGGCAATGGCCAAAAAATCAGGCTATGGGGGGACACTTGGATTCCAAATTTTCATAACAATAGAATTCTCTCCACTCCTCGGTGATGACACAATACTCTCTGGTTTCAGACCTTATTAATACGTCTAATAGAACTTGGAGAGTAAATGTCTTAAATTCTTTATTCTCGCCAGAGGAAGTCTCCGTTATTTACTGTATCTCCTTGTCTGTCACTTCTACAGATGTTTGTTTGATTTGGAAGGGTTCCAAGTCAGGGGTTTTTTGGTAAAGAGTGCATATCATATGCTGGCTATTGTCGAAGGAATCCGTAAAGGAGAAAACAAACAGTATGGAACTCTCAGCCAGAGACCAAAGCTCCTTTGAGAGGGGGTTCCTGGGGTGTGATTAGTTGAATATCTTCATTGTAACTCCAAGAACATACATAGGTCACAGATTGGTGATAGGATTACGGTAGAGGAGCCAGGAGAAAAAAAACTATCAGAGAGAGATGAAACTTCTTTTTCCCATTTTTTGTCACTTCCTTTATTCCCTTCTTGGACTACATATATATACAATTCATGATTTCTCAACATCCTTTTTTGGAACTCGTTTTATCCCAGACAGTCATCATTCGTAATTTGACTATATTGGGTACAACAGACTAATAAACTATCGACCCCGTAGATCAGGTGGTTACATCACGTCAGCCGTTTTTCGATCCCCTGTTACAGAGCACTATATCATGTCAGCCACCTTTCGACCCTCTGGTACAGATCACTATATCATGTCAGCCACCTTTCGACCCTTTGGTACAGATCACTATATCATGTCAGCCACCTTTCGACCCTCTGGTACAGATCACTATATCATGTCAGCCACCTTTCGATCCCTTAAGATTGTTTTTCGACCCCTTTGTGGGCTAGATATTTCCGAGATTCCTCATCATTGTCCTTGTTAGAGTTATGTTTTCAAGTAATAGTTCACCTTTCCGCCGATTCAAACCCAGATCTTCTGACACGACGGGTCAGCTCAGAGGATTTAGCATTAATGGTTTTTGTCGGTATTTATGGCCATTGATAGTGACTTTCTGATGGGCCAGATCTTCCTGTCTAGTCATTACCCCTAGGTTGTGTAAGATCAGGCAGGGGTCGAACTTGGACATCTATCTCGAATTTTACCATAATACCTTTCTTTACAACATCTTAAATGATCGCCACGTATTTTATATCCTGCGGTTAAGATGGATGCCACGGGATTACCTTTGGTGACAGGCCTTTTGCTAATATTTCCCCAACACTGGCTACTTTACAGCACCAAGCTTTGGTTGCTTCCCCTTCTTCTACTAATAATGCTTCTTGGAGATGTGTTCCTTCTATAGAATGGAGGAAAATTTGGTCGTGCAAGACCTTACCCAAGATCAAACATTTTTTGTGGTGCTGCTGTGTTCAAGGAGTTCCATCAAATAAAGGACTTGTTCGGCGAAATGTTCCTGTTGATCATATCTATCGGCGATGTGGAGAGACGATTGAATCCATGGGTCATTTTTTGCTGTATTGCCTTTTTACTAGGGCTGTCTGGTTGGGATCCCAATTATCAATTCATCCCCCAATGATAATACAGTTCCCTGTCATCAATGGCTCTTGCAGTTCTGTCATTTAGATTCTTCTTTCTCCAAAACTGTGAGTAAATTGGTTATCTCCTTTATTGCTTTTATATGTTGGGCTCTAAGGCAGTCCTGCAATACTATATACTTTGAACACAAGTCTTCCTCTCCGTTGGAAGTCACTTCCATGGCGCAGCGGGCTTTTTCTGAATTTTGCCAAGTTCATAATATGGGAAGTTTGATGGACTCTAACTTAGCTATGCCTTCTACAAACAGCATGGCTCGATGGTCTCCTCCCTTAGCAGGAGTTTTAAAATTAAATACTCATGCTGCATCATCATTAGATTCATATAACAGTGGTATTGATTTGATCTGCATAGCTCATTTGGGGATGCCAGTTTTTGCTACGGCTGAGGATGTGCATTTCTGGTCCTCAGCAATGGGAGAAGCTCTTGCCGTTTGAATGGCTCTGCTTATGGCTCTTCCACTTGATCTTCCTATCTTACTGGTGGAAAGTGATAGTTTGGAGGCGGTTAATTTAATTTCTAGAGAAATACAGTCTCATGATGTGTATGTAGATATTCTATTATTCAGGATATTCTCAATTGTACAAAGCAAAGTTGTATGGTGTCTTTTTTTATCAGCCAACTCGGTGGCTCATATTTTGGCTAAACAAGCAAATCCGGGGTCTGGTTTGGTCTTGTGGGATCAGTCTTCTAGCTGGTTGGTAGATCTTTGTAAATCTGATGTTGTGGATGTTTCTTCTGGTTCTAATGAATAGAAAATTGTTTTACCAAAAAAAAAAAAAAATTATTCTCATAAATAATTTATCATTAATAACTCATAAACATAAATATAAATTATACCAAAGACACCCTTAGGTACATCTCCCTCTCAGATTTCGTCAAACAGGGAAATCAATCAATCGAAAACCATTAAGCTGTTAATCCTGCCCTAAAAACTCCTGAATTCCTCTGATTGCAGACCCTACATCTGCTTCACGTCTTCAGGCTGCAATGCAAACACCGAATAAAAAAAGTTTTCTTCTGCTGCAACTCCAGCTCCTTCCATGGATGGAGATTTAAGACCACCAAATCAACACTCAAAGGAGATACCGAACTGAACCCCCAGAAAGTTTTGATGCACAGAGAGAGCGAGACGAAGAGAAAGAGAAGAAGAGAGAGAAAGTGAGATTGGTGTGATTGAAAACCCCCGTAACATTTTTTATTACTGAGTAAAGAAGGCCAGCATTGATGGTATCAAAGATGGCTTCCACTCTTTTTATGAAGAGTAAACTCATGCCACCAGAGCTTCCAGTCTTCCCCTCTCTTGTAAGAACCCCACGCACACTCTGATGGCGGGAATCATTAAAACAATTTGCAGTTTTGATTGGCAAGATAGTCAACAATCCCTAGAAGAAGAAACAGAGACACTTTCTTAATTCTACTCTGACAATGGCTCTGAGCTAAGGCTGGTAGCTACAATAGGACTTCTTACCACATGTTTCCCCCCAACTTCAACCCAGCTGAGAGCACCATGAGCTAGAAAATACTCCACTATTTTTGGTGCTTCTATCCTGAGCTTGTAACTCAACTTCTCGTACTTCTTCCTAAAAACCAACTTGTCTGGCATCACATTCACCTTAATCCCATCCATCACACTCAACTTAGCTCTATATATTGACAACCCATCTCTAACAGTCGTCACTGTTCTTTGAAATTCTTGCACAATTTTGGCATCAGAAGATGCATCATCTGAATTAAAGAAGGCGATGAATGATGGGTAGTTGAGATCCAAAGACTTTTTGGAACAATTATTAGCAGAAGACCTCGTGATCATCTTGATTTGATCCATGGTGTAATTCAATGCACAGAGGAGCCTCACATAGTCATCTGTGTTTATATCGTATATTAGTCCTGGCTCAAGCGCCTTGTTTGGATTAATTTGACCTGCCCCCATGTCTAGAGGAGTTGCTGATTGGTTATTGTCGTCTGGATCAATGATGGGGTTGAGAGTATTATCTACAGAATCCGTAGTAGTCATCATGGCCGATCGAATAGCAGCAGGGCTCCATTCGGGGTGAGCCGCCTTTAACAGTGCTGCAACCCCAGCAACATGAGGGGTTGCCATGGATGTACCTGATATCACATTGAAGTCATTGAAAAGCCGAACAGATCCATCGTCCGACACAGGAGAAGTTTTAGCCCATGAAGCCAAAACCAGAGAGCCAGGGGCCATTACATCAGGCTTCATAATAATTGGGCAGCTTGGTGATGGCCCTCTAGAACTATAGATGGCCACAGTTGGTGCTGGCTTAGTACCAAGAACAGTTTTTCTGAACTCAAAACTAGCTCTTGGATCAGAGTCCCCCTTGATGTAATCTAGGATAGTTTGTCCATCCTGAGGGCTAACAAAAGCCACAGGAAATGAGCTTTGCATGTAGGATCTTATGTCAGAGCTGTTGGTTATGAAGATGGCTCCAGCAACATTTGCAGATCTTACATAAGAGACTTGAACACCCAGAGAATCGTTTTCGTCTTGGCAAACCACAATCTTTTTTCTAACTTTCTTCAAATCCTTTTCACTATTGCATGCATACATGAACACAAGGGGTAATTGAGCCAAGTACCTCTTCCTGGCATACAATGAGGACCCTGTGACTACAACTCCATTGCCTAGAGTTATGATTCCATTAAACTGTCGGTCGACTGTACCAGCAGCAACAGTTAGTAGCCATGGTGTTCCATTGCTTATGGTCCTTACATCAGGTCCACGGTTTCCAGCTGATGCTGACACGAAAATACCTTTCTCCATTGCTGAAAAGGTAGCTATGGAAATTGGGTCACTAGTCAAGGGAGTCCCTTTTACACTCAAGGATAAGGATATAATGTCCACCCCATCTGAAATTGCTTGGTCTATTGCAGCAATATAATCAGATGTGGAGGAACCCTCCTCCCAAATGACCTTGTAAATGGCCACATGTGCCCTTGGTGCCATCCCACAAGCAGTCCCATTGGCATAGCCAAAGTAGGAAGCACCGGCGACATAGTTGCCAGCAGCTGTTGAAGCTGTGTGGGTGCCATGGCCATCGGTGTCTCGAGTTGAATTCATGGAAATGGTGATGTTGGGATCTTTTCCAAGTAGACCTTTGTTGAAGTACCTTGCTCCAATAAGCTTCTTGTTGCACATTGAAGAATTGAACTGGGTGCCTTCTACACATTTTCCCTTCCATCTAGACGGAACATCACCCATCCCTTCATCTTTGAAGCTCTCGCTTTCTGGCCAAATTCCGGTGTCGATTACTCCAATTATCACATCTTTGCCGTATTTTGCAGAAGGCCATGCTCCTGTGTAGGAGTTGAGGCCGAGGAATTCGGATGTGTGAGTTGTATCCATGGTAACAGACATGTCTTGAACTGAAGATACATAACCTGGAGACTTTTTGATTGTTTCGAGCTCGGAGGGAGAGAGAAGTGCACTGAAGCCATTGATGGCATTAGTATAAGTATAGATAAGGTTAGAGGTAGAACTAGTACTAAAACTAGAACTAGAAATATCAGATGCTGAAGAGAGAGTTGCTTGGAACCAACTGTGGTGAGTAGAGAAGGCTTTGGGCATTACAGATAAGTCCATATGAACGATAAAAATGTATGATTCTGCTAATAAGGGGGTCATCAACAGTGAGAAATTGAAAAGGATGAGAAATAGATAGAAGGAGGAGCTTGGAATGGCCATGGCTGTGGATGTTAACCAAGTTTCTCAAGCTAGATGTTTATATAGAAGCAATTGAAAGTTGAAAGAGGCTTTAAGAGACAAACATATTCTTCCCCTTTCTTTCTTTATTGTATGGTAGGCTAAACTCTGGACTCCGTTGTCTATCATCTTCCTGGAAATGGTCAAAGGAGATTTTTCTCTGACCCACCATGATTATTATGCCTAACTGGATGTGGTTCATGCAAGACTTAAATTTGGTTCACTGATGGGCCTTGTATCTTGATGACAGGTTGGTGATGGCGACATTGCCTTAATTTGTTGAAGGCCAGGCTTAAATGTGATGCAGTAGGTACACATGGGAAAAGTAAGTAAATAAAAAAATAAAAAAAGAAAAAATTTCTGATTTAAGGGTATAATATCATTCTGAAAACTGATAGGGGATCGGATATGTATCGAGGCCGATACATTACATTCTTTTCAAAAGAATCCAAAGACCTAATTCCAGTATATGTCCCTGTATCAATTAGATACCCGTATCAGCCATTGTAATCATTATACAGTTACTTAAAACCATTATAATGACTCCAATGTTTCCCAATTTGTTCGATGAATGACTGAATGCCACAAAAAAGCGATCTTTAATTATCAAGAGGTTCAAAAACTCTCTAAGAAATACCTGGTATCTTCAGGGCGGCCACCCACTCAGTGGATAGAAATCCTTTCCAGTGCACTTATGGGTCGCCAAGGATTGAATTTCAGTCGGCCCACATACCGATGTATTGGTATACGGACCGACTAAAATCCAGCCCTTGGATCAACCGCATGAAAGGATTTGAGTCCCCATTCAGCCTTCTTTAAAAGCCTCCTTAATTGACTAGCAAGGAAGTCAATCTTTGGATTTTTCAGTTGACTTGTCTATCAGCTGACTTTCTCTTCTAATTAATGGGAAATGCTACTTGTAACAGCGTCATGTTACAAGTATTATTGTAACAAGGGTGATCAGATTTGCATGAGTTCCTAAATGAATAATTATTCTTTTATATTGAGGTTAACCATGATGATTTTTTTTAATGTACACTCATGAAACCTTGTTACATTTAGATTTTCTCTCCCAAGAATATGAGGAAAAAAGAAATTTAACTTTATCAGAAAAAGTAAAAAAAAAAAAAAAAAAAAAAAAAATTAGACTTGTCTATCAGCTCACTTTCTCTTTTAATTGATGGGAAATGCTACTTGTATCATCATTATGTTGGAAGTATTCTTTTAACAAGAGAAAAAAGATCTTTTGTAATGAGGCTATCCATGTAGTGAGGATCTTATTCACTCAAAATGTATGGAGATGTATCCCATGCATTCAAATGCATCGGGATACACATCGATCCACTTTGAGTCTCATCTACCACCCAAAACATCTAAATGTCTCATCTACCACTCAAAAAATTTTCATCGTTAATCAAAGAGACCCCACCCGTTAGTAGAGTCCCGTTAGTTATAAATATTATGACAATAATATCCTTATTCCAAAAATAAAAGATCATAATACCCCCCAAGTAAAAAACACTTTTAATGACCAATTTTCCATCTTCTACATGAAAAGTAAAAAGAAAATGAAAAAAATTTCATCTTTCCATCTGTTTTTTAGGTTTCTTTCTTCCCAAACCCTAGAAATCTCGAGACGATGTGCAAGAAACAAGGGGGTCCTCCTTTGATCGTTTCCTACATCGGCGTTCAATGTCTGCATAATTTTTTTTTTTTCCGTTTCCCTGAAGATACTTCAGTTAAAAGGGTTTTTGTTGCTCTATTTTTCTTTTTTAGTTAAAAGGATTTACGGATGAGTCAAATCCAAGCAAGAAACTAAAGGGGATCTATATAGGTAATGAAAGAAGATTACGGGAGAAGAAATAAGAGATCTATATAGGGATTGAAAGAAGATTACGGGAGAAGAAATAGGGGATCTATATAGGGATTGAAAGAAGATTACGGGAGAAGAAATAGGGATTGAAAACTGAATGGCAGCGGGAGAAGAAATGGGGAGTGAGAGAAGATTATGGGAGAAAAAATAGGATCGGCTCTTACTCAAAAAAAAAAAAAAAAGGATCGGCTCTTACCAAAAAAAAAATTATAATAATAAGGATTGACTCTTACCCATAAAAAAAAAAGATCGGCCATGGCTAAAGTCAATATGAATCGACTGACCAAGCTGATATGATTTCAATAGTTCAAACTGTGGTTGGAATCTTCGTCGTTTTTAGTTTTTCCCAGAAACGGGTCATTCTCATTAATGGAAGAACTTCATGAGGTCTGGTCAGTAGGTGATGCTTCATGAGTGTCTTTCAAGCTGGTTAAGGTGCGATGAAGTGTGGGAGAAGAGAAGGAAAAACTGTAGAAGCAAGAGTGAACAGAGGAGATAGAGAGAGATAGAGAGAGAATGAGATTTTCTTTCATGTTTTATTGGTTTTGATAGAGGGAGAAAGAGAAATGTATGTTACAGACTTACAATTGGACCAGAGAGACGATTGAGAATTTTGCTCCGTTCCTTCTTGGGAGAGAAATTATCGAAAATATTATATTTTCCCCAATATTTGATTTGTGATGATTTTGATTGTTGATGGAATTCTGAATCTAATGTTTTAAAATGTCAAATTAGTAACTTTATCTCATTTTAATGTTTTAAAGTTTCAAATAGAAATGGTAGGAATGTCTACTCACGTGTTCAGTCAAGTCTGTCAGTTAAATGAGGCCGGTTAAAGTTTTTAGAAACCATTGGGTAGTAGATAGAATTTGACATCCTTTTTGGGGGTTAGATGAAAATTTTTCTATTATTTTATATTGAGATTAACCATGATGATTTTCTTTAATGTACACTCATGGAACCTTGTTACATTTGGATTCAAATCCTCTCCTCCAACAAAATTTGGAGGAGAGGTGGCGCCCCTATTGGATGGGCGATACCTAGGGCTCGGATGAATCCGAGCCAACACCCAGTTGACAAACTGAGCCAACTGGGGGTGTCGGCTAGGATGGAGGGTTCAGATTCACCCGATCCTGAGGTCGTCAATCCAATGGGGGTGCCACCTCTCCTCTAGATTCTCTTAGAGGAGAGGATGTGGATCCGTTACATTTAAACTTATTCTCAAAAGAAAATGAGAAAAAGAAAATAATTTAATTTTATCAGAAAAAGGAAAAAAAAAAGAGTTAATTTTATTCACACGAGAGAGAAGACAAGACAACATAATAGCAATTCTACATTCAAAACATAATAGCAATTCCACATTCAAGAACTCAATAAGTTGGATAAGGTCACACAAGGACCTAAGAAGTAATTGTAACTGCAATATAAATGAAAATTTATTCTACCCCTCCCTCCCAAAATAAATGAAGCATTCAATGCGACAAGTACTAGAAACTAAGGTTCGGATTGATTGAAGGGAATTAAAGGGAAGAGAAATAAAAATTTTAAACTTAAAAAGGAAATTTTAGTAACCATTATAGCATATGATATCACATGACTATATAAATAATTTCAGATCATTTCAAATTTAGTTATTAACTTGCATTTTATTTTGCATCAAAATCCCTTGCATTAAAAAAATAAAATAAATTTCACATTTTATAAGTCATTATTAAACATATTAAGAAATTTATGTAATTTATACAATCATGTTATTTTATTGACTTATAGTTATAAAAGTTTCCTTTTTAGATTTGAAAATTTTTACTTTTCTTTCTTTTAATTTCCCTTGCAACCAAACTGAGCTTAAGTATACCTACTTGAGAATGATAGACCTGCGAGTGGTAGGCTTGTGCTCGAATAGCCAGATAGTTTTTTGTCAGCATTGAATGAATGTCTGAATACCCAACAAACACCATGTGGTATATAAGACTTAGTTCTTAGGGGTCCATTCACATTCTGAGCTAATAATCCCTCATTGAGACTGAAGCAAATCGATAAGATGACCATATCCATCTTTCTTAAGTGGGCATCCACCATTTTTTAACCTTGACGGATTGAATGGTCACAAAACATTTATTTGTATCACTAACAATGCTTATTTCTGTTCTGCAACTGTGGTTGTATCTTACCAAAAAAAAAACTGTGGTTGTATAAATGTAAAATGGTGTTATAGTGCTTCTTAAGTAATTCATGGCACTAAGATGGCTCTCTACTAATTAATATTCCCCGATCCGCATCCTGTCCTCCCAGTGGTTCTAGGAGGACAGTGGCCATTGTTGGTGCGTGGCTCTCGATAAATCCGAGCGCGTGGGGGGGGTGGGTCTCGGATTCACCAAGAGCCACGGGCGGCCATCGAGATGGGTTGCCGCCCCTCCCAAAAGGGGGAGAGGGGGGGGGGTGAGACCCCCCAATCATTATTTAGCATCTACTCCACCAATAAAAGTCTGAAATCTGAATTTCTATGACCAATGTTATCTAATTTTTCATCACCCAGTTAAGCGAGGAAAAAGTCTAAAGGTGGTTTGGAAGTGCTCAAAAGCTTACTTAAAATTATTTCAATCTCACCTGTTGGGGAATTTTAGGAGAACATAAGAAAACTTTTATTAAGAATTCCGATTTATTTTGTGGTAATAGGTGCAGTTTCTCTGATTAATTGGTTTGTGATGTATTAAATATTCAGTTTCTTGTTATTCTCCTACAGCTTTTATTTTAAGGCCTTAACCTTGAACATTGAGCAATTGCAATGGCTTCGTAGAGTTTCTCTTTGTTGGATAACAAGAGCATATGAAATATTCTGAAAGGTTTTGGTGGTGGTTGGGTCTGTTTTTGTTACAAATTGTTTATTTCAGTGTATCACTACAATTACCTTTTCTTCTGACAGCCCTTCTCTTGTAACAAATTCTCATATGATGTTTTCTCTTTAATGGATGTTATCCTATGGTAGGTGTTTTGGTGCTACTCCAAAGCATGGCTAATAAAGCCCATCCCAGCTCTTAACTCCCTATATTCAGCTCAGGGAACATTGGTAAAAGCTCCCAAAGATGGGAAGACTTGTTACATTTGATTCTCTTCAAAATCCCCCCAAAACTCTTCTCCCATTCCTTAGAACTAGACGGCCCAGTTCTATACAACAGCAAGTTCCTCACCATCACTATTCTGTTCAATCTCTCAGTATTTTGAGTTATATATTTGTGACTGAGATCCTTGAAAATCATGTGGATTCATTGTATAATCTCATCTAGAATTTGTACAACAAAGGATAGATTCAAAATGCCCAAAAAGTATGAAATTCCACCTTAATTCTTTGACTGAAATCTTCAAAATATTGGATTCACAGGTCATAAAAATAAAATTCATATTAGAGGACTGAAAACAATCATGGACACCAATTTATGAGAAGAACACAATCTTCTCTGAGAGATCCATCCCAAATGAATGAGAATGAAACCTCATCCATCCTTATAAATGATGTTATCAATCCATACCTCATGCAACCTTCCCTTCGGGAATATTTACTAGTTAGCCAAACCACTCTCACTCTCATGAATACCCACCCACCTCTTGTTTTGCCTGGTAAGTAGCAAAATAAGTTAGCTGCTCTGAACTCATTTCTGCCATCAGAACTTCGGGTTCAGCAACTGTCTCAAGGATCTTAAAGATTTTAGCCCCCTCCTCACTGTCATCACTTTTACAATGGGGAAAATTGATATCCTCCTGAATTTCAGACATGACACCTTCTGCAATCAGAGTATAAAACAGCATTACATGAATGAAAGCTTAAGAATTACATGACCAGACATACAATACCCAACAGATTCCAAAGGAAATAGACAGATGGACTAAAGAAAACCAATAGTAACCAATCAATCTGGCAAATCTGTTCCATGTCATGAAAAGCAACACCTAAAATTAACAAAATCAACACACATGAACTACTTTTGCAAGGATTAGCAAAACTCAACTCCCAAACAAATGAAAGCAACACATATGCTCAGGACTCCCATGTTCTTATGACATTATCAACATTATAAGAACAATGTACAGAAGAGTATTTTCAAAAGTTTGAAACAGAAAAAGGTCACCTTTTGTTGTACTGTTGAACCATTTTGGCCACCATCCTTTCTGACCTCACAACAGGACCTCCATTATTTAACCTAAACACAAGAAAGTGTATGTTATTAGTACCATATCATAAAAACCAGATAAGTTTCAATTACACCATAATCAAATTCTAAATCATTAATTACCTCTCCTTATAAAGAACAGGGTAGATTTGTGTGACTCCAACTACTGTCCTAGGGACCATACCACCACCACCCTTGATGAACCTAAATGCCAATGGGGTGCCTAGATCCTTACCTAGGAAAATCAGTAAAAGTGACAAATTAACCTTTAAACAGCTGCGGCTAGAGAGTGTAAGGTAGAGCCAAATAAAAAGTCATCTTAAGTTTGAATAGAGCATACAGAACCCCAAGCGATCTGCCCAACAAGCTCAAGAACGATATTATCAAGGAAAAAAAATTACTTGATTAAACCAGTGCTCTACATTAAATCACATCTCCCGAAAAACCCAAGACAAATACTCGCATCAAATAAAACGACATAGGAGAGCCTAGAGTACGAAAATCCATCCACTCCAATGCTTCCATCTAAACTATTGGCTGCTACTATTTCTATGCTAGATTCAAGTGCTTGAGCTTTGGAAGGGTATCACAGTTATTAGCTACTATTTAAACGATTTAAGACACTGGCTAGAAGAGAAGCTACCATCACTTGACGGCTAATTATGGATGAACAAGGAGAATATCAAAATAGGTTAGATAGTGATTTCAATCAAGCCAATAAGAAAAAAAGTGACGGAAAATTTTTACAAGTTTAAGAAAAGGATATGAAAGTTTTACCTTTTGAGAAGTTTTCATCACTGCTCCTAAATAGAAACCAAGAACAGAAATAAAACTATAAATCAAAAAACGGTTTACCCAAAAAAAAAAAAAAACCACTAATCATACTTGTAGTTCCATTATTGCACCTCGAAGAAGGAAATCAAGAAACCCTATCACCTGTTCATCTTGATCTTACTCTCACAGTCTCATATTTTAAGTTTTGCTGGCATCAGCAATTTATTAGAAAACAAAATAAGGCACTCAACCACCAGTTATCTGATAAATCGCTAACCGACAAGAACTCACATCTACATAACTCTCAATATCTGCATTTCTCTCCCTCTACCTTCCCTCTCACTTTATCCAGCATCTGGATTGAAGAGTTTATTCTTTGTCATCTTCCCGAAGAGCTTCTTCTTCCTTCTTCGTTTTTCCAAAAAAAATGTTTCCCCCCTTTTCCAACGAATGAAAATTCAAATTGAAATACAGTCTGATATTTTGTTTCAAGGTGTCCTAACCTTGCTAGTAAGTTTGTATACTCCACTGGTCATCATCACCTTTGGATTAAAAAATCACCACATGGCGTGAATCCATCGGGCAATTGCCGTCTCCAATTAGAGATGATTCAAATGTAAAAGGCACTAAAGCTAATGCTATCCTCTCGATCCATGTGTCATCAGGGAACTAAATTAGTCTTGAGCTTTGCTAGTCACGAGCGAAGAAAAATATAAAAATAAAATAAAATAAAATCCTAAATTACTTTCGTATGGATCACTATTGCACTTAGCACATGCAACAAGCCTTTAAACTCCTAAGTCACCCCTAGTGAACGAATTGTGTCTCGTGAGTGTTTTTAGAGAATAAACACAAAATTGATATAAAAATATCAAACTTTAACTTTGGTATTTAGGAAAAAGAACATACACACATCCAATTAGTCAAGACACTCAACTTGAGATTAAGAAAATAGGGAAACCCCCACACTTAAACTTTATTACCTCATATGATTCAAACAGTAAGCACATATCTTTAATTAGGGAACCTTATTATATTTTTCAATCATACATTTCCTAAAGGTAAAACATATGGTAACACACTGATAACCAAGACCCAAGATTAAGACTTTCACACTTTTATTTCACACATTTTTTTTATTTATTTTTTGTACTCTTCCTTTCTAAGTTACTCCATTACAGTTGGCTTGAGAAGAGCAGGAGGTTATGCATTCTCATGTTACTTATGTAGCTTCGCTTTTTGTATACCATTAAGGACATTGATGCTAGAGAGTACCTTTTCTTCCTTTTCAAGAAATCTCATCCAAGAAATTTCAATCAAGACACCTCGCTTCTAGAGGCAGAATGCTCTGTCTAGTTCCAAGAACATCATAAACTCTTATTATTATCTTCTTATTCTTTTTTTTTTTTTTTTTTTTTTTTTTTTTTTTTTTTTTTTTTTAAGAATGTCTCAGCTTTAATCAAAGGCTTAAATTACCAACTAGAACCATAAAAGATTCATACCTTTAGGCTTTAGGTAAGGTAATATGTATGTTTTAATTCGATTCCCACCTCAAGATACAAACTAAGTACTATCCTCAAATAGGTTTTTATCACTTCTCATGTGATGGTGCCCTAAGTCTCTCTCTCTTTCCTCTTTTGTGTCAAAACCATGGAAAGCATGCTTGATTTTACCAAACATCAAGGTTAAAAATATTAAAATTTTTCAATGAAAGCTCAACCCTTTCGTTACACTTAAATCATGCATTGTCCTCAATGTATGCAGAAAGATAAAAACAAAGACAAGGGGAAAAAAAACTCTCTAAATCAAGGATCGATGTAAAAAGGCTCATGGAAATTCATGACCTATTTAGTGGAATCGTGTAGAAGCTCCACAAATAGCTTCAGACACTGGCCATTCACTTTGCTGGTGTACCTGGATTCAAAATATCAATTACAGTCGATAAGAAAATATTTTTAACAATATAAGGGCCCTCCCAACGGGATCTAAGTTTACCAAGAAAAAGATGCAAACGAGAATTGTTAAGCAAGACTTTATCATCAGGGGTGAAAGACTTTCGAAGGATATATCGGTCATGGAAAGCCTTGGTCTTGTCTTTATAAATTCGGGCACTATCATAGGCGTTATTTTGCATTTCTTCCATCAGATAGTTGGAGACCTCTATGAGTACTAGCATTAGACAAATCAAAATTCAATTTCTTAATGGCCCAAAACACACAGTGTTTCAATTTTACTAGTAGATGGCAAGCTTTCCTGTACACCAAATGGTAGAGGGATTGACCAAGAATGGTCTTGAAAGTGGTCGTATAAGCCCACAAAGCATCTATGAGGTAAATTGACTAATCCTTGCAACCAGATTTTCTATTCCAAGTTTATCCCTAATCTCTAAGTCAAACTCTTATAAAAGTAAAGCCTATCTAATGAAACAGACTTTGGTATCTTTTTTCTGCGAGAGATGCCTGAGGGCTGCATGAACGATGTACACAATGTCGTGTAATCCTATCAAGGAAGCATGAAATTTCTCTAAAGCGAATACCACAGCTAAGAATTCTTTTTCAATGATGGTGTAATTAAGTTGTGCATCGTTTAGAGTCCTACTTGCATAACAGATCACATAGAGCAACTTATTGATCCGTTGCCCCAAGACAGCTCTTAATGCAACATCAGAAGCATCACACATAAGCTCAAAGAGCTCTGTCCATATGGGTGCTTGAATGATGGGGGCAGTGGTCAATACCTTTTTGAGTTGATTAAAACATTCAAGGCAGACAAAATTAAAGTCAAAAGGCTGGTCTTTAGCAAGTAAAGAAGTGAAAGGCTGAGCAATCTAACTAAGTCCTTAATGAACCATCGATAAAAACCAACATGTCCCAAAAAGGAGTGAATGTCCTTAACAGATTTGAGAACAAGTAACTTTTCTATCAGCTCTACCTTGGCTCTATCAACCATGATCTTCTCTTTAGAAATGATGTGACCCAACACTATGTCTTGTTTTACCATAAAGTGATATTTCTCCCAATTTAAAGCCAAATTCTTCTCCGTACACCAGGTAAGAACTAAGAAAAATTTATACAGGTAATAAAAAAATAAAAAAATAGACCCATGCACAGAAAAATCATCTATAAATACTTTTAAAAATTGATCTACCATATCTGAGAAGATGCTCATCATACATCTTTGGCACGTGGCAGGGGCATTGCATAACCCAAAAGGCATGCACCGATAAGCATATATTCCGTAGGGACATGGGAAGGTGGTCTTGTGCTGGTCATCTAAGGCAATGAGGATTTGATTGTAACCGGAGTATCCATCTAAGAAACAACAATATACAAATCTGGCCAACCTCTCTAACATTTGGTCAATGAAAGGCAAAGGGAAGGATCCTTCCATATTATCGTATTCAGATTTTTATAGTCTATACACACTCTCCATCCTGTTTGGATATGGATTAGAATCAACTCATTGTCAGCATTAGCAAGTACAATGACTCCTGACTTCTTTAGTATAACATGTACCTAGCTTACCCACTCATTGTCAAATATAGGATATATGATCCCATGATCAAAAGATTTTAGAATCTCTTTCTTAATGGCTTCCTTTATCATAGGATTTGACTGTCTCTGAGGTTCCTTTGAGGGTTTGGCACCTTCCATAAGGTGTATATGATGCTGAACAATAGATGGACTAATACCTTTGATGTCAGCCACAGTCCAACCTAAAGCTTTCTTGTGGTCTTTTAATAGTTTAATCAACTCTTCTTCCTGACAGAAGTCAAATTAGATGCAACAATAACGGAAAGAGTCTAGTCAGGTCTTAGGAAGGCATACTTTAGATTGGACGGTAAGTCCTTTAATTCTAAATTAAGTAGTTCAACCATTGAGAGCTTGGGAGTGAAAGTGGATAAAGGTCCTACAGGTTCCATAAATGTGTGGATACTCCATGCTTTTAAAGACAAAGTGTCCTCCACCCCTCCCAACTCTTTCATACACTTCAAGAATACTGAGTCAAAGTCAATGTCAAAAGTTCTCTACATGGTCAGGATTCCTTAGAGCATATGTACTTCCTTATTAGGTTGCTTACCCAACCTAAATACATTTAAGTCAACAGTTTGGTTGTCAAATGACAACTTCATTAAACTGTTCCTATAATTTATTAATGCATTACTTGTAGCAAGAAACAGTCTTCCTAAAATGATAGGGATTTGATCCCTATTGGTGACAGGATGTGTTTCTAAAATAATAAAATCAACAGGAAAAAAAGAATTTATTTACCTTTAATAAAACATTTTCTACCATTTCCTTAGGAATTTTTATAGAACTATCAACTAGTTAGAGAGAGATTGAAGTTCGTTTCAACTTTTTCAATCTTAATTGTTGGTAAACATGATATGGTAGAAGATTGCCTATTATGCAAGATATGGTATGTCACACCCCAATTCTGAACCAACCAGAATGGTGTGATGAACTGTCCATAGACCAACAGTTTAACCAAGATCTCGTATAGGCCGTGCTCATTCGATTAAACCAGATAAATTCCACAAGCAAAATCAGAGTAAATAAACGATAGCGAAAGTCTTTAATACTCATGAACTGAGTATCTAACAGTAATAGCATAATTAAGTATCCAATTATCTCCAATATGCCTCAAGACATAAAATAAAATAGAATAATCAATTACATGTTCCAATAACTAAACAACTAAGCTAATAAAAAACACATGAGTTGCACTCGCACGACGGATCATGCGCCTCTTCCATAGCTTCCACGTCCATCACCGCTACGTATCCATTCGTCGGCGTGTTCATATAATCTTCCACAGTAGGACCTACATCAAGAACTAAAAATATTCGACGTCAAAAGGGTAAGCACACATCACGGCTCAGTGAGCAAACAAAACAATGCAACAAACATATGCATGAATTCAATTCATATCTTTGGTCTGGTTTTTAAGTTTGTAATGTGCTATAGAAAGGTTTAGTGGCTCCCACACCTCTATACACGAGTGTGTGAATCTACCCAATGGATCAAACACCATTGTCATCCCACATGCGCCCACCATGGAATAGAGATAAAGCTAAAGTGTCTAGATCAAACACCACCAATATTTTCCCTGATGTCCTACCCATACCAACATGTAAGTCCCTATTAGCGAGGGCTTGCAAACTAGGTTCACAACTAACCAATCCTAATACCAAGCAGTGTATCAAAGGCCTCATCCCAGCATCCCTCAATACATCCATAGAGATAGAGTTAAGGCCCCCCGGTAGAGTCAAAGACCATACTGTCCGAGACCACCTCCCCTGATGCCCTACGACGTAATAGTTCTGCTAAGGTAATGGTGATACGACAATGTTAGTGGACAAGACTTGAGTAGGGATATAGCTAGAATCTGGTGACGAGGTCAGAGACCACCATGCCATGTCCTCCCCCTGATGCTCCACTCGCAACCAACACACCGACCACACACATATATTCACATGCCTATTCCTAGCATCATTATCATCATCATGTTATAAATAAATAGAATTAAATATGCATGAACAGTAATAGCAGGAATATCAGATGACATGTGAGATGCACATTACAAGCATACGAGCATAGAATCAATCATGGCATTGGACTCAATAAAGTAAACAATTTATTATTATCCAATTAGTTTAGGTCTTGTTCCCTCACTTTTGATCAATGGTTGTTCCTCTTCCAAGATTTGTAAATCACTTTTGGACCACTTAAAAACCTAATAAATTTATGGATTCTAAGTTAGAGTTCATATTCATTAATTACAGTGTTTAAATGTCCCATATGGAATCAATCAGACCTCCAGAAGCTGAGTGGTTGTAGGTGTGGCTGCGCCTGTGGTCTCAGTTTCTACGACCGCAGGGTGTGGGGTCAATACGTGTGGTCGCATATCATGCAATCACACACATGCAACCACACCCTCCCTGGAACCTTTCCAAAGGCGTGTGGTCGAACATATGTGCCTCGTGTGGTCGATCAAACTGCGACCCCACGAGTGCTGGTCGACTTTTCACTCTCAATCCAATACTTTCATGTCTTGATTCCTTGGTCTATCATTATGATCATTCCTATGATTGTTCTATGGCTTAAAATTCATACTTTTACATAATTCTTCACTTTAATCCATTCTCTAAGGATCCCTTAGAGTTTTCTCCATGGTCTTAGAATTTAAATCTTACTTTGAATCACTATCTCCTCCATGATCTATTCTAGGCATTCAACTGATGTAGGGGATGTTTCCATACCTTAACCTTGTTGAAGAATCAGAGCTCTCTCTAAAATTCCTTCTCTTAGTCTTTTTCTTCAATTTTCCTTCTCTTCATCCTCCTTTCTTTCTCTCTCTTTTAGTTTTGAGTTCTAAAAGAATGAAAGAGGCTAAGGGATGTCTTATATATAGAGGAAAATCCTCCATATAGAGTCCTACTTAGATTAGGAAAGAACTCCCTTCGGATTAGGAAGGTTTCCTAATCACGAAGTCTATTTGACTTCGTGTGGTCCCACGTGGAGTCGCAGAACCCATCAACCACATAGTCAAAAACTTGCAACCACATGTCCCAGACTCTAATGGTCTCATTATTCTGAGGTGTGGTTGACCCCACCTTTTTAGGTGTGCGACCACACGCTCCTAATTAGATGATTTTGGGTTCAATTTCATACTTAGCCTTGTGGTTTCTTCATGCACTTGGTCCGCTTGGTCCGACCATGATAGGAAGACCTGATACAAGGTGGTAAGACCGGATTAGTACGATACAGGTCTTACATGGTAGGACATCTAGGGTCCTTACATTTGGCTATCACATGATGGTTTATAAGAGAACTTAAATGTGCATCCAAGAACACCTTTTTGGGTACTTGGCTAATCTGCTTTTGTGTGCGTAAGTCTCTAAGGACTTTTGCATAAGTAAGGATTTGATCAATCGCATCCAAAAATGGAATGTTCAATTCTATCTATTTGAAAACTTCTAAATTTTATCAATTAGAACAGTCTTCTTTCAATTTACCAACCTATTAGGGAATGAAACTGGTGGAGTAAAGACTCTGTCCGAGACAGTCTCTTTGGGTCTTTTAAGGTCCATCAGACGAACTTGAAGAAGGAGGCTCAGCAGCTACCTCAGATTGGGGAATATCTGTCACACCCCAATTCTGATCCAACCAGAATGGTGTGAGTGAACCGTCATTGAACCAACGGTTCACACCAGGATCTCGAATAGGCCGTGTCCACCCATACAAATCATTACACATAACCACAATCAGAATATAAATATACAGCGGAAGACTTTAAATAGAATGAACTGAGTATCTATTGATAATTTAAATAAATATCTAATTATCCAAATTCAAACACATAAAATAATATCCGTACATCCATTTAATCCAACCAAACATAACTGAAAGAAATAAACAAAATTCGATCAAAGGTACACGCAGAAAGGGCACTCGCATGAAGTGTCATGCTCGTTCTCTCTTGCTTGCACATCCAGAGCAGCTACACCTCCATACGCCGGAGCATTCACATAGTCGTCCACAGTGTAACTTGCATCAGCATCTAAAAACAATGTATATACAAAGGGTGAGCTCACAACTTAGCTCAGTAAGACAATCAGACAGTTTCACAATATTATGCATGAGTAACAATTATTTTATGTTGTGGTCTGATTTTAAGTTTGCAATGTACTATAGAAAGGTTTGGTGGCCCCCGCACCTCTATACATGAGTGTATGGCACCTCATGGATCACACCCCCATTGGCCCACATGCACCCATCATGGAATAGAGATAGAGCTAAGATACCCTCGTACCTCCCCTGATACTCTACCCATACCAGTACCTAAGCCCCTACTGGCCAAGGCTCGCAAACTGGGCTCGCAACTAATCAATCCTATATGTCATCAATGTATGCTCTATCCTAGCACAGCCTTCTACGGCATAGAGATAGAGCTAAGGCATTCCCACACCTCCCCTGATGCCCTATCCGCAACTAACCCAATAGGATAGAAACAATACGCAGTAGACCCTATCCCAACATAACTCCCTACGGCATAGAGATAGAGCTAAAGCATCGTGGACAAGCCAGCGTCGACTCGGAGACCACAGTGCCACATAACCATGGCAGGCCAACATCAATATCGGAGACCACCGTACCACGACCTTCCCCTAATGCCCCACCCGTACCAAGCATGTTAAGACAGAATACTACAAAAGGTGCTAGTGTGAGGAGCGATCCCAGGCCCATGCCCCACTCCACATACTAACGAAAACAATCACATGCATAACAATCACATCCTATCAATGCATGAACAGATAATAATAACTGAAATTAAAAGATGGCATGTGAATATGCACAAACATCACATCATATATAATCAGGTGATTAACATCGACTTACTGTCCATTAATTATTAGGTTTAGGTCAGATTCCCTTACCTGACGCTCGTTCGATAACTTGCTCCACGTTGCAAGATCCAAACGATATGTCACAAAGTCCTACAACATTATTAGGGTTTCATTAGAATATTTTTCTTAGGTTTCATGTTGGTCAAAAACCAACAAAAGATTACGAAATACCCTCACAGAGCTGACCGGTGGCATGTACCGGTCGCAGCTCTGTGGGGAAGACTGGGGACCGGTATGGTCAGCCGGTCCCCACAGACCAGCCTCCCGAGGGATACCGGTGGCAACATACCGGTCGCACTATGTGCAACCGGTATAGTCGACCGATATGTCTCCGAAAGACCATACATGGGTTTTCGACTGCCGTCGATCATCCTCCAATGATTTCCAAGGTTCCTCCTGTCCATTCTAAGTCTAAACATTGAGTTAAAATTATCCCCAACTCCTTCAAGTCTTGTTTCGATGAATATCATCTCGAAACTCGAATCTAGGGTTTGACGGCAACTTAGGGTTTATTGGCCAATTTAGGGTTTTAGATCAACACCTACTTTGCATGGTATTGATCCACCCACACAACTAATAGAAGATTGATTCAAACACTTACCGTTGACTGGCGTAGAGTGAGCTTCGTCGAACGGCAGTGGCGGCACCTTCTTCTTCTTCTTAGCTCCTTCTCCTTTCCAACCTCTTTCTCTTCTCTAGGGTTTGTGAGAGACAATGGAAAAGATTTGAGGAGGCTTAAGGGTGTATTTATATGCTAGAATTAGGGTTTAGTAACCCTAATAGGATTAGGAAAGTCTTAGGATTCGAAATCAGGTAAGTGGGACCCTCAGAAGTTAATTTTCAGATTTCCACACTTAGCTGCGCAGACCTGACCGGTCGACCGGTACCATCGACCGGTCAACATAAAATTATGTTGATTCGATCGTCTTTGGTCCGATTTCATACCTGCTTGTCATCCACTCGTCCCGTCTGGCCCGGTGATGATCGAAAGACCTGTCACGACATCAAAACCAAGGTTTAGACCGGGTTTACGGAGTACGGGTCTTACAACTCCCCCACCGTTAAAAGAAATTGCGTCCCGAAATTTGCATGTAGGTTTCACAATTCCCCCACCCTTAAAAGAAATTTCGGCCCCGAAATTTGAACATACCTTGATCATTGAAAAGGTTAGGGTACTCCTTCCTCATCGCGCTCTCCTCTTCCCAAGTAATTTCCTCCACATTTTGGCTTCTCCAATGCACCTTCACATAATGGATATCCTTGGTTCGAAGTTGTTGAACTTTTCGACTTGAGAGCATCACAGGCACCACTTCGAATGTTAAGTCTTCAGTCAAATCTGGGGGATCAGCGGTCAAGATGTGCGATGGATCTCTGACATATTTCTTCAGTAATGATACATGGAACACATTATGAACACTAGACATAGATGGTGGTAGAGCCAATTGATATGCTACATTACCACATCGGGTCAATATCTCATACAGTCCCACATACCTGGGGCAAAGCTTCCCCTTCTTACCAAACCGTTTCAGGCCTCGCACTGGTGACACCTTCAAAAATACCTTGTCACCCACTGCAAACTCCAAATCTCGACGTCGATTATCCGCATAGTGCTTCTGTCGAACTTGAGCTGTCTTTACTCTCTCCTTGATCTGATCAATCACTCGGCAAGTTTCTTCCACGAACTCCGGACCTACAATTCTTCTTTCTCCCACCTCGTTCCATAACAGAGGTGTACGACACTTCTTCCCATACAGTGCTTCATATGGGGCCTTCTGAATTGTAGCCTAATAACTGTTGTTGTAAGCAAACTCGATAAGTGATAGCTTCTCATTCCAAGCTCCCTTGAAATCTATTGCACAAGCTCGGAGCATATCTTCTAAAATTTGAATAGTTCGCTCTGACTGTCCATCCGTCTAAGGGTGAAAAGCTGTACTGAACTTCAACTTCGTTCCCATAGCTTTCTGTAATCCTTCCCAGAACTTTGATGTAAAACGGGGATCTCTGTCAGATACTATACTCTCTGGAACGCCATGAAGTCTGACTATATTATCAACATATTACTTGACCAGTTTCTCAATGGTATACTGAGGTCTGACCGCAATAAATCGAGCTGTCTTGGTGAGTCGGTCAACTATAACCCAAACTGCATCCACTGACCTTGGTGTCAAAGGTAGGCCAGTAATAAAATCCATAGTAATGCAATCTCACTTCCATGCAGGTTCTGGTAATGGCTGTAGTAAACCTGCGGGTCTCTACCTTTTCGCTTTAACTTGTTGACAATTCAGACATTGGAACACGAAACGAGCTATATCTATTTTCATGCCCCTCCACCAATATAGTCTTCTTAAATCATGGTACATTTTGGTACTTCCAGGATGTATCGAATATGGAGTGCAATGAGCTTCAGTCATAACTTGATCTCTGATATCGCAGTCTTCACTCTCTGGTATACATAACCGTCCACGATACCTGAGTACCTTGTCTGAATCCAAGGTAAAGTCAGGATTGCCCGTACCCTTCTCTAAGTCTTATTGCACTGTCTTGAGATGTGGATCCTGTAGGATTGCTACCTTGACTTCATCAACTAGATCCGGTGAGATCTTCAAAGCGGCGAACATCATGGTGAACTTATAAATTAAGCCTTGCTCAACTGGATCTTCTGCAGTTTCAATTATATGTTCTTCATCAATTTCCATTGAACTCGAGGCTGCAGCACACAATGCGGCATTTGTACTTGGCCCGGCCTCAGGTTTCGATGCCCACTTTCTGCTTAAGGCGTCAGCCACAACATTTGCTTTACCCGGATGGTACTGGATGTCACAATCATAATCTTTCAACAATTCCAGCCATCTCCTCTGTCTCATATTCAGATCCTTCTGAGTGAAAAGATAAGTTAAGCTCTTGTGATCTGACTTGATCTGAAACTTCTCACCATACAAGTAGTGTCTCCAAGTCTTAATTGCGTGAATAATCGCTGCTAGCTCCAAGTCATGCGTAGGATAGTTATTCTCATGCTCCTTTAACTGTCTTGATGCGTAAGCAATCACCTGTTCTCCCTGCATCAATACACATCCAATACCCAACCTTGAAGCATCCGTATATAAAGTAAACGGTACGCTTGGTTCTGGGATGGTCAAGATAGGTGCAGAGACTAGTCTTGACTTCAAAGTCTGAAAGCACTTCTCACACTCATCTGTCCATATGAATTTCTCTCCCTTCTTGGTCAATCTGGTGAGTGGAACAGCGATCCTAGAGTAATCTTCCATGAATCTTCTATAATAACCAGCCAACCCAAGGAAACTACGAATCTTCGCAACAGATTTTGGTGCTTCCCATCCTACTATAGCAGCTATCTTGCTTGCATCAACCTTGATACCGTCTTCAGATACAACATGGCCCAAGAAAACCACTTCCTTCAGCCAAAACTCACACTTCTTGAACTGGGAATAAAGCTTCTCTTGTCTCAGCCGTTGTAGGGCTGCCCTCAAGTGCAATGTATGAGTCTCCATGTCCTTAGAGTAGATCAATATGTCATCGATGAATACGATGACCGAAGTGTCCAACATATCATGAAACACTCGGTTCATCAGTTTCATAAATGACGCTGGAGCATTGGTCAACCCGAAAGACATAACTTGAAACTCATAATGCCCATACCCCGTCTGGCAGGCCTTGAATATCTCCGGCCTTGATCTTCAGTTGGTGATACCCCAATCGGAGATCAATCTTCGAGAAAACCTTTGCACCTTGCAGCTGATCGAACAAATCATCGATCCTAGGCAAAGGATACCGATTCTTGATAGTCAACTTGTTCAGTTTATGGTAGTCAATGCATAGTCTTACACTTCCGTCCTTCTTCTTGACGAATAATACCGGTGCTCCCCATGGCGATATACTAGGTCGTATGAAACCCTTGTCTAACAATTCTTGTAACTGGGTCTTCAACTCCTTTAACTCGGTAGGGGCCATCCTGTATGGTGCTTTGGACACCGGCGCCGAACCTGGCATAAGGTCTATTACAAACTCAGAGCCCCGTCCGACGGTAGACTGGAAGCTCCTCTGGAAATACATCTGGGAACTCTCGAACCCCATCTATATCTTCCATCTTGAGTGACTCTACCGTGATGTCGACTACAGATACTAGATACCCCACTCCCCCTTTCTCTAAGCATCGCTTGGCTTTTAGGGCGGAGAGAATCAGCTTCCGCTTCCTAGATAGCCTGATCCCAATGAAGCTATACTCCTTTCCCTTTTTGTCAGTAAGCACAATCTTCCTTTCACCACATAATAGGACGGTCGAATGAAGGCTTAGCCAATCCATTCCCAAAATGACATCAAAGTCAGCCATCTCGAGTGGTACTAGGCTTGCTTTTAAGTCTCGGCCCTCAATACATATAGTACATGGTCCATAATATTCGGTCAAAGCCACTTCGACTCCTAGTGGAGAGCGAACTATCAAGCTTGGGTTCAAGTGCTTGATTGGTAACTCCATTCGTTTCCCAAAAGAAATAGAAACAAAGGAGTGCGTGGCCCCAGAGTCAAATAGTACTCTGGCAGGTATACCAGCTACATTTACAATTCCTGAAATTTTTATTATCCCTTAGTTCTATATGCGCATACACACAAATGAGAATGATAAGCCAAATAGTAAGGGATAGAGTCATACCAGTGACCACATCAGGTGATGCAGCTGCCTCTTTAGTGGTGACCGCATAAACTCTTCCTTGCTGGGGAGGTTGCTTCTTAGGTAGAGTGCAGGTCCTTGTAATATGACCCACTTGCTGGCAGTTGAAACACTTTATATTCGGGTTGTATCCGGCATTCGGTGGCACAGGTGGTGCCGCATTGTTCCTTGCAGGCATTGTAGCGGTCTGAGCCCTGTATGGGCGGAAGGGTCTACTGTTACCGCCACCCGAACTCTCACTAGCAGGTCTCTTCACTCCCATGTTCTGAGCAAAGAAGCTATCCCTCTGATTGGACTCTATCACCCTCGCAACCTGCACAACCTCATTATAGATCTTCTTGTCCAGACCCAAGATGTGCTCTCTGATGCTTCCACGTAGTCCCATGGTGAACCTATGTGTCTTGGTCTCTTCCTCTTGCATACTTGTCGGTGCGAAGAAGAATAGTTCTTCATACCTCTGCTGATAAGCATCCACGGTCGACTGAGATTGTTGTAGGTTGACGAACTCCTTCTCCATTTGATCTCTGAAACTCTTCGGAAAGTATTTATCGAAGAAGGCAGCTTTAAACACTTCCCAATCCACCAGTGTATACTTAGTCTCCAGATATGCCCGTGTAGAATTCCACCAAGCATTTGCATCTTCTCTCAGCATGTGAGTAGCAAATAAAACCTTTTCCTCTTCAGTACATGTCATCAGACGGAAATTCTTCTCCATCTCTACAACCCACTGTGCTGGCCACAATGGCTTCCCTGTTCTACCAGTGAATGATGAAGGCTTCAACTTCAAGAATCTATCCACCGCTCTGCTCAGATCATGCTGTCCCTGAGTGTTCATTCCGTACCATGGTGGTGGATACGGATAGGCTCCCGGGTACGCAGAAGGCGACGGAAACTGATGCGGTGGTGGTACATTCTGAGCTTGGCCCATTGGTCTTGGGCTACCCTGCATCGGTTGTGAAAACATTTTCTCTCCAGACTCAGGCGTATCACCAGGGGGAACAGAACCCGATGGCCTGAGCATCTTCAGTATCTCACTCAAGAATTCCTTCTGCTGGGCTTGCATCTGATAGACCAAGTTTGTAACAATGGTCTCAGAATCCCTGTGGGGTGGGCCAGGTAAATTTGTCGACACTTCTGGAACCTGATCCTCCTCCACTTCTGGACTTGGTTCTCTAATATGGTCTTGCTCAACCTGATCTTCCTCTAAGCGCATCCTGGCCTGATGACGCTTCCGACCCCTACGACCATTTCCTCCCACCATCTCAGACTACTCTGTTTGGATCTGAGCAGAAGTCATAACATGTGAGAACCACAATAATAGTAGTGTTAGTCTTGAATAATACAAGGGAAAATAATCGAGAAGTAAAATTTCAATTTACACAATTTTAAAAAAAATTTAGAAAAATTTTCTAACTTTTCTGGTGCATACCGGTCGCACCTCTGTATACGGGTTGCGACCGGTATAGTTGACCGGTCAGAGTTAAAATTCTGACCGAGACATAGCGTTCGCACCTCTGGGGAGATACCGGTCGACCGGTATAGGCAAAATCGTCGACCGGTATGCCCAAATTGGCTTTAAAATCGTGAAAAAGTGAAAAATTTCTCACTTTTTCATTCTTCTTTCTCTCCGGTGGCGATTTTCCTCTGGGTTCCGAGTTGCTAACAGTCTGACCGGTGCTATTTGAAGCCGATTCCTTCCATTCAAGACCTAGAACATCGTCTCCAGGTAGGTCTCTTCCCTCTCTCCCATGTTCTTACAATTTTCCATATCGTCTATATGTAGAAATTTAGGTTTTTCATTGTTCGAGATGTTTCAACCGTAGGAACTCTTTTCCTTCGGCTTGGAAAGGGTTTAGGGACCCCCAAGAGCAAAAGCCCCCAACCAATTTGGGGTTTCACCAAACGGTTTGATAGAAAATCGAATTTTTCACCTTTTTTACCTAGGTTTTCCAAAATTTTCGAAAATTCTTGATTTTTCTTAATTTCTTGAAATTTCTTATTGTAATTGCCTGTGATTGGCTTGTTGAAGAGTGTGGGGGTTACGTAAGTCCTCCTCCCCATGTTTTTGGGTGAGTTCGAGGCTTTTTCTTGAATTACAGTCGTTATGCTGTCGAAATTTCGACAATTTCTAACATTTTATCTTGTTTTCTTTTGTTTTGCAGATTAATATGGCTCCCCGACGTGCTCTTGGGAAAGCGTCCTCACGGCTCGAGCTCACGTGCTCCCCGACCCACCAGTTCCCGGACTAGCGAAGCACCGGTTTCGTTCCGTTGAGGCACGTGGCTCGATTCCCGTGGTTCGATAACAAAAGCATAGAATCCGGGCGTCGGGTTAACTTGGAGCAATTGGACCGGTTCGACGTACAAGCGGCGTTTAACAGGTTTGGTTGGTTGCCCGTCATCTCTTACACAGATACCACCCGTCCTAATCTGGTTAAACATTTCTTTGCTAACCTGGAGCTGTACGGAGATGTTAACGATCCCAACCAAGGTAGGGATTTACGCATCTCTAGCTACGTCCGGGGTGTTCCCATTTCCTTTAACACCCACCAGCTGGCCGACCTTCTAGGGGTTCCAAATGATGGAGACCTAGTGTATTGCCCTCCCAAAGCGAAAGACTATCTGACTGAGGACCTACGCCGGGAGATAGCACATCAGATACTGAACCCCGGAGCTCCTATGAAGGCGGCTAGCCCGAGACCTATACCTCGGGTCCACGGTCGCATCATTCAACACAACATCGTTCCCCGGAGCGGCCATTATAGTGAGTTATCCCAGCTCACTCGGTACATTACTTATTGCGTGCGCGCACCGGGAACGGGTCTCCCTCCCATATCTTATCATTAGGACCATGCATCAGGCGACCCTGGCCGATTAGGCCAGTAACCTTCCATACGGTCGTCTCATTACCTCCCTGCTACGTCGTCTGGGCGTGAGCATGAGAGGCGAGGTGACTGTTGAGGATACTATGACCTCCAACATAGACTGGGGCGCCATTCAGAGGATGCAAATGGTTGATCTGCCAATTAGCGATGATAAGTTGGAGGCTCACCCTCGCCCACTTGGGAGGGTAGCAGCCGCGACGGCAGCAGCAGCAGCAGCCAATGCGGCCTATGCAGCCGAGCTCGAGCGGGATGATGACGAGGATAGGGCCGAGGGTGTACCGGTGCCGCTCCACAGCCCTACACCAATAGCACCACCATCTACCTCTACCGCTGGACCATCTCGGCCTCCCTCCGGACACCATGATGGGTATGATTATGGAGATCGGGGACACTCGGCGTGAGATGAGCCGCAACTTGGCGCTGATTGGCTCGCGATCTCGAGTCACACGGGATCAGGTGCAACGGCTCGGGGTTGCTTACGAGCGAGACTATGATATAGGGACCCTATTCCTCCCGGGCCCTCTACCCCATGATTGTCCCTCTTTATTTTCTTCTCTTTTGCATATGATCGTTTATATAATAGTAGCTGTCGGTTTGTGGACTGTATCCTGTAGCACTACTTCATTTGATACTTGTTTTCTTGTTTAATGGATATTTTCATGTTTCACCTATCTAGTGTATGTGCACATGTTAAGTTCCATATTTAGAATAATACATTATTCTCTTTCTTAATCAGTCTCAGGTATCAAACAATGCTTAGGGTGTTTTTGTATTAAATTTTTTTTTAATATTTCCTAACTCAGTTCATCGACTTAGTTAAGTGCAATATGGTTTGTTGGACAGAGCCCAAGGGCTCTGATACCAAGTTATACAGCGAAAGACTTTAAATAGAATGAACTGAGTATCTATTGATAATTTAAATAAATATCCAATTATCCAAATTCAAACACATAAAATAATATCCGTACATCCATTTAATCCAACCAAAAATAACTGAAAGAAATAAACAAAATCCGATCAAAGGTACACGCAAAAAGGGCACTCGCATGAAGCGTCATGCTCGTTCTCTCCTGCTTGCACATCCAGAGCAGCTATACCTCCATACGCCGAAGCGTTCACATAGTCGTCCACAATGTAACCTGCATCAGCATCTAAAAACAATGTATATACAAAGGGTGAGCTCACAACTTAGCTCAGTAAGACAATCAGACAGTTTCACAATATTATGCATGAGTAACAATCATTTTATGCTGTGGTCTGGTTTTAAGTTTGTAATGTGCTATAGAAAGGTTTGGTGGCCCCCGCACCTCTATACACGAGTGTGTGGCACCTCATGGATCACACCCTCATTGGCCCACATGCACCCATCATGGAATAGAGATAGAGCTAAGATACCCCCGTATCCCCCGATACTCTACCCATACCGGTACCTAAGCCCCTATCGGCCGGGGCTCTAAACTGGTCTCGCTACTAACCAATCCTATATGTCATCAATGTATGCTCTATCCCAGCACAGTCGTCCACGACATAGAGATAGAGCTAAGGCATTCCCACACCTCCCCTGATGCCCTATCCGCAACTAACCCAATAGGATAGAAACAATATGCAGTAGACCCTATCCCAACATAACTCCCTACGGCATAGAGATAGAGCTAAAGCATCGTGGACAAGCCGGCGTCGACTCGGAGACCACGGTACCACATAACCATGGTCGGGGCCAACATCAATATCGGAGACCACCGTACCCACGACCTTCCCCGATGCCCCACCCGTACCAAGCATGTTAAGACAGAATACTACAAAAGGTGCTAGTATGAGGAGCGATCCCAGGCCCATACCCCACTCCACACACTAACGAAAACAATCACATGCATAACAATCACATCCTATCAATGCATGAACAGATAATAATAACTGAAATTAAAAGATGGCATGTGAATATGCACAAACATCACATCATATATAATCAGGTGATTAACATCGACTTCTTGTCCATTAATTATTAGGTTTAGGTCGATTCCCTTACGCGCTCGTTCGATAACTTGCTCCACGTCGCAAGATCCAAACGATATGTCACAAAGTCCTACAACATTATTAGGGTTTCATTAGAATATTTTTCTTAGGTTTCATGTTGGTCAAAAATCAACAAAAGATTACGAAATACCCTCACAGAGCTGACCGGTGGCATGTACCGGTCGCAGCTCTATGGGGAAGACTGGCGACCGGTATGGTCAGCCGGTCCCCACAGACCAGCCTCCCGAGGGATACCGGTGGCAACATACCGGTCGCACTATGTGCAACCGGTATAGTCGACTGGTATGTCTCCGGAAGACCATACATGGGTTTTCGACTGCCGTCGATCATCCTCCAATGATTTCCAAGGTTCCTCCTATCCATTCTAAGTCTAAACATTGAGTTAGAGTTATCCCCAACTCCTTCAAGTCTCGTTTCGATGAATATCATCTCGAAACTCGAATCTAGGGTTTGACGGCAACTTAGGATTTATTGGCCAATTTAGGGTTTTAGATCAACACCTACTTTGCATGGTATTGATCCACCCACACAACTAAAAGAAGATTGATTCAAACACTTACCGTTGACTGGCGTAGAGTGAGCTTCGTCGAACGGCAGTGGCGGCACCTTCTTCTTCTTCCTAGCTCCTTCTCCTTTCCAACCTCTTTCTTTTCTCTAGGGTTTGTGAGAGACAATGGAAAGGATTTGAGGAGGCTTAAGGGTGTATTTATATGCTAGAATTAGGGTTTAGTAACCCTAATAGGATTAGGAAAGTCTTAGGATTCGAAATCAGGTAAGTGGGACCCTCAGAAGTTAATTTCTAGATTTCCACACTTAGCTGCGCAGACCTGATCGGTCGACCGGTACCAAGACCGGTACCATCGACCGGTCAACATAAAATTATGTTGATTCGATCGTCTTTGGTCCGATTTCATACCTGCTTGTCATCCACTCGTCCCGTCTGGCCCGGTGATGATCGAAAGACCTGTCACGACATCAAAACCAAGGTTTAGACCGGGTTTACGGAGTACGGGTCTTACAACATCAATGGGGTCAGCTATGGATTTGTTCTATGGTATATCATCTCATTGGAACTCTCGGCCACTCCGTAAAGCATGGACTACATTACATTATTTTTGGAGAGCCCTGATTGACTATCTATGCCATTCATATGAGGATTTGGCCTATTTGATTATGAGTGACGGTGCGGGTTGGTCTCTAGTTGGTTGGGCAGAATACCCTTATTCTTCTCACGCAACAGGATAACAATTGGGTGAGTGTCCTTTCTATACTGGTATGCCCTGCCATAAGAACTTCCACATTCTTCTCTAACTCATTCAGTTTGGCCGACTCACCCGTGTTTAAAAAAATCCAAGCGGTTGCGAGACATCGTCCAGGAATCTTCGAAAGAAATAGTAAGTCCCACTATATAAGACCCACACTCCATGAACCTAATCTAAACCTTTAATTCATGTCGTAACAGGTCTTTCAATCATCACCGGGCCAGACGGGACGAGCAAATGACAATCAGGTACGAAAACATACCTAAAAGTATGATATTTTTCATACCAGTCTATGGTACCGGTCGAACGGTATGTCTGCGACTGGTTAGATCTGAAAACGGATCTTCGTGGGTCCCGCTTTCTAAATCTTGAGCCTAGGGACTTTCCTAACGTAGGGAAACTTCCTAAACTCTATCCTAGTCTATTTAAGGACCCTTAAACCTCCTTAAAACTCCTTGATTAATCCTCACAAACCCTAAAGAGGAGAAACAGATCGAAGAAGGAGAAAGAGCTAAGAAAGGAGGGAAAGGAGCCGTCGTTGGCCGTTGGACGAAGAACACCATAGTTGTGAACCAACGGTATATAAGACCCGTGTCAATCCAACCCGGTCTTACCACCTTGAACCAGGTTTACCCATCATGATCGAGTCAAATGGACCAAGGGCATAAAGGAGATCGAGATCCCAGGTATCAAATTGACCCAAAAACACTTAAAATAGGGGAAGGGTCGCATACCCAGCTAAGCAGGGTCAGACCTCCCAAAATAGAAAGTCAGACCCTCAGTTTTGAAGGGAGGGTCGGACAGCTTAAGACCCTAGGGTCGACGGGATCATCGACCCTCCCATCGACCCTCGGTTACCACAGAAAATAGAAATTTGGAAATTTCCATATTTTTGAATGGGATTCTTTTCTCATCTCGGAGGGACTTATTTTAGGATGTTCCTAGTCTATTTAAAGGACGTCCCTAAGCCACTTTCACTCCTTTCACAACCCTAATCGAATTGAGAGAAAGAGAGGAGAAGGAAAGAGGAAGAAGAAAGGAAAAGAAGAGAAATTAAGCCAAAAGAGAAGAGTTGCAGAGAAAGATTTATCTTCTCAGGTATGGATACTAATTCCATAAGTTTCTACAGACCTTAGGTTAGTTAATGTTGAGAGTGTGATCTCGGAGAAACCCAAATCATCAATCTATGGTTAGGTTTTCATGGAAAATCCTAGGAGAATGCATGAAAGCTATCTAGGTGGGTTATACATGATTTCAGACCATGGAATGAATGATGAATCGAATGTAGAAGCAAGCCATAGGACCCCAAACACGAAGAATGGACTAAAAAGTGGAAATTGGACCAAAGTGCACAGAGGGTCGCACCGAGGGTCGATAGACCATCCGACCCTAGGTGTTTCTGACCATCGACCCTCAGCATTCAGGAAGTCCAGAAAGAGGGGAGGGTCGATAGACCCATCGACCCTAGCATCGACCCTAGAATCGACCCTCAGTTAATAGAGTAGTTTTTAATTCTGAATAAATTTTAATTAAATTCTATCGACTTTGTTAGGTCTTCTAGCAATATAATAACGTTGTAAAGGTGATTCTAAAGCTTGGAAAAGTATCTTATAGCAAGCTAAGGTGAGGAACCATAACTCCAAACTAAATTGGTTAATAATAAAATGTTTTCTATTTCTTGAGTCCTATGCCATGCTTGATTCTATGCGAATATGTTTGTAATGTGCATACAGCATGCCATCCAATATTTCTATTACTTGTTCATGCATATTTACTTTATTGTTTATAACATGATGATGATGATGATGATAGGAATAGGCATGTGCTTGTATGTGTGTGGTTGATGTGCCTGATGCAAGCGAGTATCAGGGGAGGTGTGATGAGAACGTCAATAAACGTTAACCTTTGGCGGGTCTCAGCACTTTAGCTCTATCTCTAACTCAAGTCTTGTGCATTAGCATCGTCGTATCGCCATTACCTTAGCCGAACTATTATGTCGTAGGGTATCAGGGGAGGTGGTCTCGGTCCTTGTAGTCTCTGACTCTACCGGGGGGCCTTAGCTCTATCTCTATGGATATTCTGAGGGATGCTGGGGTGAGGCCTTGGATACACTTTTGGCATTAGGATTGGTTAGTTGCGAGCCCAGTTTGCAGCCCTCGCTAACAGGGGCTTACGTGTTGGTATGGCACTACATAGCAATAAACGTAACATTTGTTATATAATGTTCATGATTGGGTGCATGTGAGTTGACGATAAACGTGATCTTCGGGTAACGTCACACACTCGTGTATAGAGGCGGAGTCAATAAACGCGATCTTTGGCTACCTAAACCTTTCTATTGCTTACTGCAAACTTTAAAACCGGACCAAAGATATAAATTGATTTGCATGCATCTGTATTGTTGCATTGTTTTGGCTACTCACTGAGCCGTGATGTGTGCTCACCCCTCGACGTCGAATATTTTTAGTTGATGATGCAGGTTATACTGTTGAAGATTATATGAATGCGTCTGCGTACGGGAACGTGACAGCAATGGAAGCTGGAGCTGAAGAAGATACACACGACTCCTCTTGCGAGTGCAACTCGTGTGTATTTGATTAGATATTTTATAGGTTTCTTTATTTGGATTTATTAAAGACTTGTATTGATATTTACTTATGTCTCGATTGATACAGAATAAATTGTTATTTAAATTTTAATATCACATAGATTCTCAGTTCATCTTATTATAAGACTTCCGCTATTGTGTATTTACTCTGATTATGATTACGGATGCGTGTAAGTTTGGATAATGAGGGGATAGCCTATTTGAGATCCTGATTGAACCGTTGGTTATTTGGCGGTTCATCACATCATTCTGAATAGACCAGAATTGGGGTGTGACACGGTAAGTGCTTGAACTTCTCTCTAAGTTAAGCATTATGGATGATTAATCATGAATTGATCAATACCATGCAAGGTGAGGTATTGATCTAAAACCCTTAAATTTGCTGTCAAACCCTAATACAATCGATAAACCCTAGATTCGAATTCTAGGCAATGAATCATAGAAACTAGGACTTGAATAGGACATGAAACAACTCTAACTCGTTGCTCAGGCCTAGAATGCATAGGAGAAATCCTAGAACCAATAGGGGGTGACCGACGGAAGGTGAACACCAAGTTGGTGGTCTTCCGATGGCATACCGGTCGCACCATATGCGACCGATACTGCGACCGGTACCTCTCAGGGACTGGTCTGTGGGGGACTGGTTGACCATACCGGTCGCGCCTTGCCCCACAGTGCTGCGATCGGTATCTGCGATCTGTATGCACTGTGAGGGTGTTTTCAATATCAATTGATTTTCGACCAATGTAAACCCTAAGAAAGTTATTCTAATTCAACCCTAACATCGTGTAGGACTATGTGGTAACAAATTTGGATTCGGTGATGCAGAGCAAGCTAGCAATCAAGCGTCAGATAAAGGAATCGGACCTAAACCCTAATAACTTAATAACAGTAAAACGTTGTTAGTAATTATGATTCTGTGGAATGGTGTTTATACATACTCGCATGTCATCTTTACTTTCAGTTATTATATTGTTCATGCATACTCTCTATGTTAGGATGTGATTGTTAGGCATGTGATTATTTTCGTTGGTATGCGGAATGGAAAGGGTCTGGGGTCTGGGATCATTCCTCACACTAGCACCTTTCCATATCGCCTCTGTCTTAGAATGCTTGATGCGGGTAGGGTATCAGGGGGAGAAAGTGGCACTGTGATATCCGGCCTGCCCACTAGACTCGAGCCCTATCTCTATAACGTAAGGAGCTATGCTAGGATAGGGCCTACTATGGTGACATATAAGATTGGTTAGTTGCGAGCCCAATTTGTAAGCCCTCGCCAATAGGTGCGTACGTGTTGGTATGGGTAGAACATCAGAAAATTTTTTAGCGGTGTTTGATCCAGACACTTTAGCTCTATCTCTATTTCATGGTGAGTGCATGTAGGACGACAGTGGTGTTTGATCCATTGGGTGGATTCACACACTCGTGTATAGAGGTGCGGTGGCCACCAATCCTTTCTATAGTACATTGTAAACTTAAAACCAGACCATAATGTGAATGTTACTCATGCATGATGTGTGTTACATTGTCTGATTGTCTTACTAAGCTAAGTTGTGAACTTACCCTTGCATATATACATGTTTTTAGATATTGATGCAGGTTACACTGTTGAGGACTACGTGGATGCTCTAGTATATGGAAGAGCTGCTGCCCTGGAAGTGCAAGCAGGGGAGGAGGAGCATGACGCTTCATGCGAGTGCCCTTTCTGTGTGTACCTCTAGAATATTTGATTTGTTTATTTTATTTATTTTCAATTAGATTTATAAGTGATGTAAGGATAATTATTTATGTTTTGGTGTTTTGAATAATTGGATAATTTATTTAAATTATCAATAGAGTACTCAGTTCATTTAATTTAAAACTTTTGATGTATTTAATTATATTTTAATTATGGTTATGTGCAATGATTTGTATGAGTGGACACGGTCTTATTGAGATCCTAGTGTGAACCGTTGGTTCAGTGACGGTTCACTCACACTTCTGGTTCAGCCGAAATTGGGGTGTGACACACTGGGCTCGGATTGGTGGTTTCGAGGGTTATTCCAGGGGATAGGTGCTAGATCAAATAGGTATTGAAAAGACCTCATGGTAGGAGGTTCACAGCAACGCAAGAAGAAAATGATGAACGAATAGATTTGAGCCCAAGAATTGGGCAGAATCTGAGTAGGAGCAAAGCCGTAATAACCCAAAATCTCATATACAAGGGCATGGCAGGGGAAGCAGAAATTGGAAAGGAACATGTTATAGTTAACTATCATCTTATGGGAATAGGGGTGGCTGGCACGGTCGCTCTTGTCTGGAGTTATCAACTCGACAGACTCGGGAATGCAATAGGAAGCCCTAAGTTCCTGAATCTTCGCCTCAGTCATTAGGGATTTTAGAGAAGAAGCGACACAGTGAGGGCTGCCTAGCCAGGGGTACTTAAAGACTGTCTATCCTGGTGGTCTGGGTTAATCCCTGAACTACTTTCACCCTAGGTGGATCGCCGGGGTTGTGATCGATGATGAGTGGGCTCGGATGGGAGATTAACAACGGCTTTATCGCGAGCCATGACTGGTTAAGGGTTAGAATGCGAAAAATAGAAAAAATAGAGACTCGGGACTTACTTTGAATAAAAATACTTCGTCGCAAACTCTTCGCAAAGGAGAAGAAGCACCCAAAGCAAGAACAGATGCACCAAGCAAAACAATCGCAACAAGAAAATGGCAAAGGAGAACTATAAACAGTAGAGTGTAAGGAAGAAGAAGAGAGGAGAAGTCGGGGTTTTATAAGTTTGCAAAAGGGATCAACTGCCACGATGGATTTCAAGCAACGCGATTGACAATTAAGCTACGGATGTGACATTTTTTTAGGGAAGCGACACTTGGGTGGTTACGATGAATGGGAAAATGGTGGGATTTGTGTCACTCTTAATGAAGCGACGGCTCGATCAAGGTTGGAACGTTACCATGCGCATTCAATTGTCGATGACTCAATCAATTGCGAAACATTACAAGGAGAAAGTGCCCATTCGAATCATCAATGAGTTGGAAAAAAAATAGCGAAAAGTTATCGTAATGCCCCAAGCCTTAATGAGGTATATACACGTGCGGGTAAGAAGCATTTTCCCCAAAAGGGTTGTCTACTCAAGTCGAAATGACACTGAGGAGGCAAAGGGGTTATGTTGGGAAAAAATAAGTCCAAGATTAAATCAGACCGTTGATAAGGGACCAAAAATCTAGACCGATGATAAGGGATCATTAAAAGTGTCTTTGAGGCAGTACACGTGGCACACATCTAAGCTAAGAACATACGGATAAGGGAGAATCTATTCTGACAACTATTGGGGGGATGAGATCTAATTCGACCCCCCCTCTGGGAACAAGAGCGGTGATAAGACAGGCTGAAAGGAGTAGCTGGATATTAAATGCTCTGTCATTAATGCTCATAAATATCGACAACAATCATAAATGTCAGGTAGGCTGACTTGACCAGCCACGTCACCATATCGTAGACCAAATCGATAAAAAGTAAGATTTATACTCGATAAGTGAGAAATGACGGCCACAGTTGACAGAGAGAGTAGCTGACATGGACATAAGGGGGTCAAAGAGGATCGAATGGGGGTCGAGAATGACTGATAAGACATGTATATACCACCCTAGGGGGTCGTAACTGTTTAGTCCTAATCTTTCCTGTCTGATACGTGATGGAAATGATGGTAGGTGGGAGGAAGTTTATCCAAGAAGCTTCACTATGGTTCTATAAATACTAGAGAATTATCAAGTACAAAAGATCCAAAAAAAATTCAACCCGAAAACATCTATCTTGAGGTATTATTATTCTGATGAACTTCTCTCTGAAATATCCCATCTTTCCTACTGTTCATCTCTCATACTAAGAGGAGGAAAGCTTAGTGAAACTCCTGTATTTTAGGAAATCCCCTCTTAAAGGAGCTCTAGTGTTTCACTAAGAGCTCCATTCTGTTTGTATATAGAACCTACTGATTTTGGCATCGAAGTGGTCTCAGGATAAATCCCACCCACCTGATAGATTGTTCTTGTTCTATAGCTACGTGGCATCATCTTATACATTGAGCAGATTCCATTGACAACATTGTCCAGTCCAATTTTAATAAAATGTTCTAATCCAAAGATTGCACCCTTAGTTACTCGGTTTTTGTTCTCTTTTGTCCATCACATCATATGCATGGGTATGATACAATTATAGACAAATATAAAAAATAAAAAATAAAAACATCATTAACAAGAAACTCATGGCAATAACATCATTCTAGACCTTTAAATACCATCCAATGACCCTACAAATCAATAGAAATGTTGGTTCGACTGCTCCAACAGTTTTCGGATCTGAAACACCGCGTCCATCACAAAACATAGCTAATCTCTGCTTCTGCACCTTCTAGGAGAGAAGACGGCAGAAAATTTAATTTCCTTACTAAAATCAGACAGCAAGAAAGGTTCAACGTCATTTGAAAACCCCAATCCCAATCGAAGTTTCCCGTGATTTCCTAAATCCGTTTTCGCAGACCCTCTCCAGTCTCCAATCTCCATCTACAAATGTATAATCATTCCTCTCATCTCTCTTATCTCTTATCTCTAAAAAGTCTCCACCGGACTTCTTGTCATCAAATGTATAAGAATAAAATGGTTTTTTAACATTACAATAGAGGTAATATTGTCTTGTAAATTTTCAAACTGAGATGATGTCATCATTTAATGGGAATCTATTAATATGGTGAGTCTTTTTGATTATTTGTATTAAACGTTTGAATCGTATATAATATTTTGTGAAACCTATGGATGATAGATCGTATCCTTATGTGCATGTCTAAGTCCATTAGGTGCATGTCTATGTCCGACCGAGTGCTCCAGATTTAATTCTCTCATCAATTGTGCTGTGAATAAATTTTTTTTTCAACATGTATTATTATTTTAAAATATTTTCCCTTATAAATATTATTGATACTCAAAGTAAAATTAATACAACCAGGTTGGCAAAAATAAAAAATAAAAAAAATCAGCATGCTGAGTTGGGTGCATGTACAAGTCTAAGTGGTCCAGATCTCTGTTAGTTAAAACTCGTTTTAAACGCGTACCGTACTCAACTGTTTAATACGCGTATTGCCGTATTGATCTCAAAAATACTTTAAAATACTCCATATTCCAAACCTTGCCGTTTAAAACCAGTTTAAAACATGTATCGTACCGTATTCGTATTTTAATATATTTTAACATGCATCTTTAATAAATAATGAATCGATTAATCCCATATCGTTTAATATTCTTATTGCTTTCTACATGTTACCGATGTGGGATTAAAGGTTGCCACTTCCTCATAATTGTTTATAAACTCATTACTTTATTACTTGTTAGGGTGGGGTGTGGGTTATGGGTCATAACAATTGTATATTGTAAGCCACCATTGATCTCTCTCTCTCTCTCCATATGGATTCATGCTTAGAGTCTTGGACAAACATAAAACATCAATTAACTACTTGACTGAAGATGATAATTCTCACCATTTTATGACCAAACACTTCATAAATGTCATCTGTTCCTATTGATTTAGGTATGATTTTCCAATAGATTTACATATTTCATTAGTGTAATTTTTTAATTTATGGGAGTATATTGTCGTTTTTTTCACCGTTCCGTATTATATCTGATCTGTTTAAAACTTATACCGTCCGTTTTTGTTTTTTTGCCGTTCTCGAAATGTTTGACCGTTTTTTGTTTTGTTATGTTTAAAATTCGTTCCATCCCGTTTTATTTTTTTACCGTTTCCGTTTTAACTAACTATGGTCCAGATTCAATTATCTTATTTTAGTATTACTTCCACATTCCCCCAATGGATTTGAAAAATGAACGTGCAGTGTACTAGGAAAAATGAAGGAATGACATGTTTTCTTATTCCTTAATTACTTTGCTCTGGTTCAGTGGGTTACAACAAGAGAGTCATTGAAACAATTGACATGTGAAGAGGGAGAACCTTGGTCAATGAGGCAATATCGTTTAATGTTGCCGTGTAAATCATTTTCCCATATCATAGACGCTATAAGTGCATAGAAGATCAAATTTTCACACCCTAGGTGGTATATATATATATATCATGAAATCTACGGCGATAACATCATTTATCATGAAACCCATGGTAATAACATCATTCTAAACCTTAGTACCATCGAATCACACTACAAACCAATTGAATGTTGGTTCAACTGTTTCAATTATTCAAAAAATAATAATAATTGTAATATAAATAAATAAATAAATAAAAGAAGACCAAGGGAATCAATCAAGCTGTAAATATGTGACCACTAAACCGATCACTATTACAAAATAATGATAATAATAATAATTTTATCACAATCGGCAATGAACGTGGGATAGGTTTAACTCAGGAGTTCTAAATTTTGAGGTTTATATATATATATATATATATATATATATATATATATATATATATATATATATATAATGATAATAATAATAATTTTATCACAATCGGCAATGAACGTGGGATAGGTTTAACTCAGGAGTTCTAAATTTTGAGGTTTATATATATATATATATATATATATATATATATATATATATATATATATATATATATATATATATATATATCGATAGTTAGTAAAAATAAGACAGCCAAGTTGGCAAAAAAAAATTCAGCATTCTGAGTTGGGTGCATGTATAAGTGCATTAGAAATCGTCTCATGCGGTTCTGTCGTCTGTTAAGGGTCGGATTTTAGTTGACCCATCCCTCGATGTATTGGCAAGCGGCCAGACTGATCTCCAAACCTTTGGATCAATGGCAGGATCGTCCTACCGCAGGAGACGATCTCCTTCCTGTGCGAGTTGAAGTGGTCCGGGTTAATTTAAAAAATCAGGGTGCAATGTACTTGGAAAAAAGCAGGCATGACTTGTTTTGCTACTCAGTTATTTCGTTTCATTCTGATTTAGCTGTTGATCGAGTTCTCTTGGCTTGCTTTCACAATACCTCCTCCTTCCTCTGCATTTTTTGGATTTCTTGTTCTGCTTTGTCACTCTCTCTTAATTTGCTTTCGATCACTTGTGGAACATGGCGGGACAGCTTGTAGGAGGGACTTTCTTCTCAGCTTTCCTTCAGGTGGCCTTCGACAGGTTGGCTACCCCGGAGGTAATAGACTTCCTTGGCCAATGGAAGATCGACCAGGACGACGTTGAGAACCTGAAGCTCACCATAACCAAGGTTCAAACTTTAACTGATGAAGCTGAGGTGGAGCAGTTCACCAATGACAACGTGAAAGTGTGGCTCTACCCTGTCAAGCAACTCCTCTATGATGCGGACGACGTTCTGGAAGACTACGTCACTGAAATTCTCCGGGTGAAATTGGAATCCGAATCTCAAAACCACCAGCACCCCGACCGACAGCATCAGGTATGCAACCCTGTTTCTCTCACTCCTTCATCAAGTGACACTATTTTTTCTTCTTGGTTCAACTCTGGCATAGAATCTGCGGTTAAGACGTTCGATGAATTAAAAGATGTTCCACATAAGCTGCTTGGAATTAAAGAGTTCAGAGCAAAGGTAAAGGAAATCAATGAGAAGCTAAAGGGAGTTGCAAAAGACGGTTTTGACCTAGGTTTGGGATCGACCACCAGAGCTGGGTCTTCAAGGCGCACTGTATTCGATCAAAGGCCAGCCACGAGTTCTTTGGTTAACAAGAATAAGGTTTTCGGCAGAGAGAATGAGAAGAATAAAATCATTGAGTTATTGAAAGATAAAACAACTCAAAGTGACAACAATTTCTCGGTGCTACCAATAGTAGGTAAGGGTGGGCTCGGAAAGACCACCCTTGCGCAACTTGTCTATACTGATGAATCCATTATGAGTCATTTTGAAATCAGAGCTTGGGTTTGCGTGAGCGAACAGTTTGATATCGTGAGGATAACGAAAGAAATCCTCGAGTCAATCAACAACAGAAAACCAGAGTCCGATCTACTAGATGGGCTTCAGAATCAGCTCCAAGCAACATTGAGCAAAAAGAAATTCTTATTAGTTTTGGATGATGTATGGCATATGGACTTAACCTTCATCAAATGGGAAAACTTACAAACGCCTTTTGCAGCTGGTGCACGAGGAAGCAAGATTCTAGTTACAACGAGAGACCATAAGGTTTCATCCATGATGCGCATGTTATTCCTCATCAACTTGAACCTTTATCAGATGAGGCTTGTGTCAATTTGCTAAGAAAACATGCATTCGTAGATGGGAATTCATGGGATGTTGATGGGAAATTAAAAATGTTTGGACACAAAATTGTAGAGAAATGTAAAGGTCTACCTTTGGCTGTAAAGACAATAGCTGGCTTATTACGAGATAGGACAGAGGATGGTCAGTGGGAAGCCGTTTTGAAAGATAAAATATGGGATATAGAGGAGGGACAGAGTGAGATTCTTCCGTCACTCATGTTAAGCTATCATCATCTTCCTCCACATCTGAAGAGGTGCTTTGCATATTGTGCTTTATTTCCCAAAGACTACATATTTGATTGGATTATGTTGATCAGATTATGGATGGCAGAAGGCTTTGTACAACCAAAAGGAACAAAACAGCTAGAAGATATAGGAGCAGGGTACTTCCATGATCTCTTTATGAGGTCCTTCTTTGACCTATCTAATCTTCATTCTAAGATCAACTCAATACTGTTATGAACGATTTTCCGTCTCTTGATTTTTATTTTCAGTTTTCACAATGTCTTGCTATCAAGTCATTCTCTGAATCATCCGATATTTCAGGGTCATCAAAGTTTGTGATGCATGATCTCCTTCATGATTTAGCAGAGTTTGTTTCAACTGGAATATATTTTAGAAATGAGGTTGTTAACTCGTCAAAGATTCCTACAGCACCTCGTCACTTGTCGTTTGATTATGAAATAATTGACAATCATTTGACAAATTTCGGGGACATCAAAAATGTGAAGAGCTTGCGCACCCTTTTAAACTATAGTGTCATCTTTTATGGTGGCTGGTGGGGTGTCCTCAATTCATACCAATTTACACATCAATATTTACGTGTCCTCTGTTTGGCTGGTTTTTCAAATCGTGAATTGCCTCGGTCAATTGGCAATTTGAAACATCTACGGCTACTTGATCTCACGAATTCTACAATTGTAAGGTTACCTGATTCAATTACAAGCTTGTACAATTTACAAACACTGATCCTAGTTGGGTGTGTTTTGCTTAGAGATTTGCCTAAAGATATGGGTGACCTTGTAAACCTTCGCCATCTCTTTCTCCCTTATATTCCAGAACAGGAAATGCCATTGCGAATTGGTTGTTTGACTAACCTTCAAAAATTGAATGAATTCAAAGTGGGCTTGCATACTAGAATTGGAGAGTTGAGGGACTTGTCCCAACTCCTTGGGAGATTAAGAATTTCAAATTTGGAAAGGGTAGGCAACATCAATGGAATTGAAGAAGCAATATTGGAGGCCAATTTAAAGAATAAGCCACACCTTCGTAAGTTAGAGTTGTGTTGGAGCAGTGACAATTTTCCTAATTCACGAGATGCAAAAGTTGAGGAGAATTTACTTGATCAACTGCAACCTCATACCAATCTTGAAATACTAAGAATTGACTACTATGGTGGTACAAGATTTCCAAGTTGGGTAGGCCACCCTTCCTTCTCTAATTTAGCAATTGTAGCACTTCATGGTTGTCATAAATGTGTACTCCTGCCTTCTTTAAGGCAACTTCCCTCGCTCAAACACCTCAAGATCGAAGGCTGCAGTGCCATGAATATTTCAGGTAGTGAGTTATGTGGGGATGATGATTTATCAGTTAATAAGAAGTTCCGATCATTGGAGACACTTGTTATTCGGGAAATGACTGAGTGGGAAGAGTGGGAGGAGGTGGTTGAAGAAGAACAAGTTGGAGAAGAATTCCCTTGCCTGCATAAGCTGACAATAGAAGATTGCCCCAAGCTGAGGAGGTTCTCTCACCCCTTTTGTGGCCTAGTGACACTAAGAATAGAAAATTGTAATGCACTAAGAGAAATCCCCCAGCTCCTTCCTTCGTTGCAATATCTCATGATATCCTGTTGTGAGAAATTTGATGTCCTTCCGAGGGTTCCATCCATTCAATTGTTGTCATTGCACAATTGTCCTCAGCTTACAACATTGTCTGATGACTCTCAGCATCTATCATCATCATCATTAGATAGAGAAGCAGATCAATTCAGTTGCCTCCGTGACCTATCTATCTCCAGATGTCCAAACATGAGAAAATTACCATGCATCCTTCCTTCCTTGGTGAGACTTGTGATGGAATATTGTGAAGAACTCCCTTTCCTTCCGATGCTTCCTTCAATCAAGACATTGAAGTTGAAATCCATGCAATGCAACGAAATGGTACTTGAGAAGGTGTCTCATCTCTCATCACTTTCCTCTTTACATGAGGAAGGTAATTCAAATCTCTCATCGCTACCCAGTGAATTCTTTCAACACCTGACAAGACTTAAACGATTAGAAATTCATGACTTCAGTGAGCTGATGATGATGGTTGGACTTCAACACCTCACTTCACTGGCGCGTTTGGTAATTTTCAAGTGCCCTAAACTTGTGTCCTTGACAAACAATGAGGAAGAGGAGCAGAGACTCCTCCTTCCTTTTTGCCTTCAATATTTGAAACTTTCCAATTGTGACAACCTACAGAAGCTACCACAGAGCCTTTGCAACCTCCGTTGTCTTACACAATTAATAATTGAAGGGGCTACAAGACTCGCATGCTTTCCAAAGGAGTTGCACACACTCATGTCTCTCCATAAACTGAAAATTTCCAGCTGTCCAAATCTTGTTTCGTTGGCGGAAATGAAGTTACCAATTGGACTTCAATCTCTTCATATTAAAGAATGCAGAAATCTGAAGTCCCTCCCAGATGAAATGCACATGCTCACGTCCTTCTTTGAATTACAAATATATGACTGCCCTGTTCTCGAGTCCTTTCCAGACATGGGGTTACCCACTACGCTTAATAAAGTATGGATTCAAAATTGTGGGAAGCTGATTTCACCGCCTAAGGGGTTGTACCAACTCACAAATCTTCAAGAACTGGAGATTGTGGAATGCTCTTTTCTTACAGATTGCAAGAATATTGAATCCTTACAAAATCTCACCTCTATTTTATCTCTCTCCATTGGTGGATGTCCTAATCTCGTGTCCATTCCAAAGGGCGTGCTTCCCACTTGTCTTAGGGAGTTTTGCATCATCAACTGTCCAATTCTTAAAACGCTACATGGCGGACTCTCTGACCTAACCCATCTCACAAGGTTGAATATCGGCAATTGTCCAATCATAAAGAAGCTGTACCAAAAGAAGGAAGGAGAAGATCAGTGGTCCAATATTACCCCTTACGCTCAAGTATATATAGATGACGAACAGCAATAAAGTTTGCCTGTTCATAATAAAACCCAGGGGCAGAGTACAGGCTACAAACTACGAATGTCTATTGAGGTATTTCTTCTACAATCACAAATGTATAATTTCTATCTCTACTTTACTTTATACCAGGTGTTATTATATTTAATTTCTCTTCGTAGGAGAATGATTGATGAGACATGAGAGCATGACTGCAGAGTGGCAGATTGCGCTCTTCTTTAAAAATACTCAAGAATCACCACAAAGCGACATGGCAATTGCATGGTACTATTAAGCTAATTAGTGCTACCCATATATCATTGCATTTATAACTTCATAACTTATCTGCATCCCATTAGTTTCTGCTAATCTTAATTAAGCTTTAATTGATCACCAACAATAATGAAAGTTTGTACAGGAGGAATCTGTGCTACAAGTCAACAATTTATGTGAGCATACAATTCCACAAGTGGGTAGGTTTACACCACTCTTTCTCTCTCTCTCTCTCTCTCTCTCTCTCTCTCTCTCTCTCTCAATTACTTTTCATGTATTTGTAGAATTATTGGAAAGCAAGAATTGTGGGGTAAATGAATTATGTTCTGACTTGTCATCCTCCATTCAAGTAAGTATCCATCAACCATCTTTGTTTTACTGTATTATGAAAGTGAGGCAGAAGTTAAATGCTCCATATATTTCTGCCTTTTAACCTTCCTTAATCTTATGGACCCCTACTAAATTCCTTCTCTATAATCCTGTTTTTCTAAGCCAAGAAAAGAGTTTCCAACTTGTGTTTATCTATGTGTCATATGCTAGAAACCATTACCTAATTACAACATCAATAATGATTCCCAATACTTTAATTACAAGCATGGGACAAGACTTCATAGGATTTTCAATCATTAAGGTATGAAGGTCATCATCTTTTGTGGTAATTCCATCCCAGACTTATAGCCCAACAATAATTCCATCATTTGGAAAATATTTTGTTCCATGCCAAGCATAACTTGGCCATTCATATTTGGAGCTAGCTAAAATTATTAGGGATCCCAAATTATTATAGATCTTTATAAACACCTCCATTCAATGTGATGAATACCCTATCTGATATTTTTTTTTTTTTTTTTATTGTTTCTAAACTTTTAAACTTTTACTGTGCTCATAAAATCCATGACATCCGTTGACTCAAACAGGACTTTTTGCACTCCTTTTTCTCAGGCTTTGGAAATTTCTGCATACAACATACCTGCCGTAATGTTTAGCTCTTTACTGCCAAAGAAATACATCCTCCATAATGATTTTTCTGGCTTTTATGAAGTAGCTGGGCAGATGGATTCAAGCGACATGGAATCATTTATTAACGCTACAGAAAACTCATTTTCCCAGTGCTTTTGAGTGATGGAATAATAAATGCGGTTGTCCAATATAGCATACCATGAGGGAGTTTGAACACCCCATCACAAATGAAGGTTTTTGGCAACAGAACATAGTTTCATTGCTTATACGAGTATTTTCCATGTTGGATATACTATTTTCATTGCCTATTGGTATTTTCAATGATAGCAATAATACTTTCGTTTCCTATAAGTTCTGATTGGTTGCAAGAGAAATGTTTTTTATTTAGAAAAAACTATCATAATCATTGCTATCAAATGATTATGTTACTAACTTTAAATCATTCTATATTTAGTTATTAAGTTACATTTCATTTCGCATCCAAATCCCTTGTATTTAAAAAGTAAAATAAATTTTACATCTAAAAAGTATTATTATTAATTATGGTTAAAAATTTACATGTGGTATTATACTTATACAAGTTTCTATTTTTAAGTTTAAAAATTTCACTTCTCTTCTTTCTTTTTTTTATTTTCCTCGCCACCAAACTAAGCAATAGGTATTATCCATGATGGAAATAATGATTCCGTCACTTATTAGTTATTACCCAGACCACACGATTTTGTTTCAGTTGCCTATCTACAGATCCACATCCTCTCCTCTAAGAGAATCTGAAAGAGAGGTGGTGCTCTTATTGGATGGACAACACTTGGGGTTTGGGTGAATTCAGGCTCTCCATCTGAGCCGACACCCTCTGTTAGCTCAGCCTATCGGCTCAGTGTCAACTCAAATGAAGAGCTTGAACCCCAAATGTCTTCCATCCAAATGAGACACCACCTCACCTCGAGATTCTCATGGTGGAGAGGATTTGAATCCCCCATCTACACCGTTGAATACATATCTTTTCCGTCGTGGAAAATAACCCCCGCCATTGCTCTCAGTCAGTGTTATCTCTCTCCCTCGCCATCTCTCTGTCTCCCCGACCCTAACCCACGCCTGCAGCCTCCATAGTCTGACAGCAGTGATTGCTCTACAAAACAATTCTCTCTGGTAGAGACCAACATATCCGGTGAATACAATGTCTCAACCGACACCCTCCAGCGCCTGTAGTTCACTGATTATTTAGAAATTCTTATTGTTTTTGCTGATTTCATTGTAGGTTTTTCCCCCTCTTTGCAGATACGTTCCTTTTGCTAATGGGTTTGTAATCCCTTCTTCGGTACCGTATTGGACTGCTTCCGCTGCAGTTGATGACGAAAAGAATGTGTTTTAGCTGGTTGTGTGTGGGGCTTTTCGGCGGTTTCAGGCGCAGAACTCGAATGTGAATCGTAAGCATCAATTTTTTTATATGGTTGTCATTTGTCAATGGTTTTCATTATGTAATTAGTCGTTAATTTACACTTTGTCTTTCTCATAGTTCCTTTTTGTGGCTTCCAGGAACCTGGTGGCATCATTGCTTTTCTGGATGAGGCTTGGTATGTTTAATTTGTGATGCTTTAGCAAATGTACTATTTCATTTGTATGTTAATAAGTTTAAATTTTTATAGTTAGTGAACTATTGTGTTAAAATTTGGTTTGAGATGGTCAAATAGCTGTGGCTTATGTTTTTGTAGTATGTTTCCAATATTTACACATGAAACTTTTGCCCAAAAGTTGTACCAGACATTCAAAAACCATAAACACTTGCAAGCCAAAACTGTCCCAGTCTGACTTACCATTTGTCATTATGCTGGTGATGTAAGTATCCAACAGTCATGCTGCAGCTTGCAGTTAATTTGTCGGAGTCATATTGTTGTACCTAAAGGAGGGAAAATTGAATCTCTGTCATGGACAATGATTTCTTTTATTTTTCAGATCACTTATCAAATTGAGTTGTTCCTGGACAATAACAAAGATTTTGTTGTTGCTGAGCATCAAGCACTTTTGAGTGCTTCGAAGTGTTCTTTTGTCTCAGGGTTGTTCCCTCCTCTGGCTGGAGTCATCTAGATCATCAAAGTTCTCATCAATTGGTTCACGGTTTAAGGTATATGACGATATCTTCACTAATTGTTTGTTAATGCATGAATGTTCTGTTACAACTCAAGACCAAGAGAGAGTCCAACCCAAAAGACTAGTCTATTAGGTGGGAGAACCCCAAGACTTAAGAACCATACTTGGTAGGTATGGGATTCCAATGTGGGATCATAACATTGCCACCCCTTTTCAAAGCCGATGCCCACGTTGGCCCACTCTAAATTACCCACTCTGGACGGTTTTCACTCTGTTTCACCAGATAGCCATTTCCCAAGTCGCTCCTTCTCTAGGTCGCCCCTCCCGCAGCATCGGCCTCTCAATGAAAACACTAAATGTTACAACTCAAGCCCAAAGAAGAGCCCAACCCAAAAAACTAGTCTATTAAGTGGGAGAACCCCAAGACTTAAGAAACATACTTGGTAGGTATAGAATTCCAATGTGGGATCATAACATGTTCCCTTGATAGACTCTTGAGTTATTAAGATCTTTTATCTTTTCATGTATTTTTCCAGCAACAAATGCAAACTTTGGTTGAAACTCTGAATGCAACTGAGCCACACCACATTTGCTGTCTGAAGCCCAATAATCTTCTGAAGGCAGCTATTTTTGAGAACAGTAATGCTCTACTACAACAACTTCGGTGTGGGGTAAGATTATAATTTTTATCTTTTGGTTGGTTTGGTCTTCTTTCAGTACCACCAATAAATGTTTTCATTTTCCTATTTCAGGGTGTCATGGAAGCAATGAGGATAAGCTGTGCCGGATTTTCTCCTAGGAGAACATTTGTGAGTTGTTAAGTCGTTTTGGCATCCTAGCCCCTGCGGTTTTAGATGGAACGTAATTGGTACAATTGTTAATATTTGAGGCAAATATGGGTTAATCTTGTCTATTCTTCAAGGTGTTGATTCTACAATCAGAAATATATTAGTTTCTATCTCTACTTTTACATTATGCTATGTGTTAATATAATTTAACTTCTCTTTCTAGGAGAATGATGAGATGAGAGACAATGACTGCAGCCTGGCAGATTGCAAATTTCTTCGAAAATGCTCAAGAATCAACACAAAGCCACATGGCAATTGCATGGTACTTTTCAGCTGATTAGTGCCACCTATATATCATTGCTCTCTCTCTCTCTCTCTCTCTCTCTCTCAATTACTTTTCATTTCTTTGTAGAATTATTGGAAAGTCAGAATTGTGGGGTAAATGAATTATGTAAAAATTTTTTTTTAAAAATCCCAAAATAAAAAAAAAAAAAAAAAAAAATTTTTTTTTTTAAAAATTTTTTTAAAAAAAAAAAAAAAAATTTTTTTTTATATATTTTTTAAATTTTTTATATATTTTAAAATTTATAAATTTATAAAAATATTTATAAATTATTTTTATTTTTATTAAAAAAAATTTAAAATTTTTTAAATATTTAATTTATATTAAAAAAAAAAATTTAATTTTTTTTAATTATTAACCCATACCTAAATTAAAAATATTTTAAAAAAAATTAAATAAAAAAAAAAAAAAATTTTTTTTAAAAAATAAAAAAAAAAAAAAAATAATAAATAAAAAAATATAAAAAAAAAAAAATAAAAAAAAATAATTTTTTAAGACCTGTCGTGTTCCATTCTAAGTGAGTACACGACTCTATCTTATTTCCATCAACTCTCTTTGCGTTACTGTATCATGCAAGTGAGGGAGAGGTTAGTGCTCCATGTAACTATGTCCTTCATAATGATTTTTCTGGTTTTCAGGAACAAGCTAGTCTGCTGAATTCAAGCTAATGGAAGCTTCTATTATGGACAGTAGGTTTACCGAATTACTCGTATTTTTCTAATTTATTTTTAGCATATTTGAAAGGGTTGGGGGAAAGTTTTTCAGACTTTGTAGTAATTCATTTTCATGATGATAACAAGTGGGTTCACCTGCATGATGTTGCTTTGATGATGAAGGTGGTCTTTGCTAAGGCAATGGGGGAACTTAGTATGCTTCATTTCTTTGGGATTTGATCTACTCTTCAAGAAGCTCCTAAGAGATTTTGGAGGTCTATTGGTGTAAATCTTTGCATAATTCAATCAACCTAAATATTGATGGATGCTTGTTGAGGAATCCCGATCATGTGGATGCTGTTGGAGTTTTTGGAGTTTTCCTGGATGCAGATGATTATCCTTTGGGGTGTTTTTCTAAAATATCTAGAGAGGGAAATAACTTATAATGCAGAATTTGAAGCCTTCATTTCAAGTCTGGAGAAAGAAAAAAAATCTAATCATTGTGAAATAAAAATTCAATTATCATTGGATGACCACCTTGATTTCACATGGGACATGTGTGGTAATGTGGGACTTGGTTTTGATTGATTTTGAGTTGATTCTCTTTGAGGTGTACTCTTGTGTGTTCCTTATTGATGGCAATGTCGAAGGTGAGGAACATATAATTGTATTTTTTATTATATTTGTCTGGGTATACCTAGACATTAATTTTGTATATATATATATATTTATTTATCTTTTCTTAATATATCCTTTGTTGATGTTTTAATCAAAATTTAATAATAATTGTGAATGATATAGTTGTGAAGTTCATTACTGGAGGAATAGTAAGGAATTGAGAAATCAAGTAGTTCAGATTAGGTCAGATTGCTAGGAAAGTCATCCCACCACCATGCCTGAACAAGGCATAAATTTTTATCGATTAGACAATCTTGACTAATCGATTTTTTTTTAATTCAAAACAAAAATAGAATTTACTTTTGAGAAAAAAGAATTGGAATTGAAAAAGAAAACTAGACACATAAAGTGATTACTGTTTCATTTTTTTTTTTTTAAATCTTATGCTTTTTTATCTTCTTTTTTTTCCTATACATCCAAATATAGAGTAAAAGAAATCAAAGAAGAGCATATGTTGTTACCAGGATTGTTCTTTGCTTTAGGATGAGCTTGTGGAGTTGTCTTGCTTTTGTTTTCAAGTATTGTTCTTAATTTGTTGTTATAATCTGGTACCATCTTCGATGGCCTAATAATATTTGAGTGTTTTGTCTAGTTCTGATGGTTCAATTTGTTTGAATTTTTTTTTTTCATTGATTAGACAATTTTAATTTGCTGTGGCCTGACATAAAGTCATGTCCATATGATATGATATTCTTAATTTATTATTTAATGTTTGGAAATTTACTATTGAACTATTACGGTTTTAGAATATTCATTCCTTCCTCGTAAACCATGTAAGAAACTATTTATGGACAAGTTAATCAAATCATCTAAGAAACTGATAAACCGATTGTTAATCAATTTGGTTTCGGTTGAAAATAATAACTGATTATTAATTTTAGTTTCAACTATAATAGTATTGACCTGAACAAAACCCGAAAAACTAGCTATGAACCAGTATACACCCTTAAGAGTGTAGATTTATTTGGTAAGTTTGGCTCTCCGCAATGTGTAAGACTGAACCCCAAAGGGGATAACTCAGTTAGCAAAAGACCAACACCTCAAAATGAGTAGGTCATGAGTTTAATTCTCCTTGGGGCTCTACTTACCCAAAAAAAAAAAAAAGAGCAAGTTATGTAGTCTCAACAACAACAACAAAGCCTTATCCCAACTAAATGGGGTCAGCTACATGGATTCTAGCCCTCCAATCAGCTTTATACTATGTCATACTGGAAACAAGGCCTAAGTTATGCATGCCTTTCTTCACCACCTCCTCTAGGGTTCATCTTAGGTCTACCTTTAATTCTTTTAGATCCTTTATTCTAAATCAAATCACTTCTTCGTACAGGAGCATCTAGCGGCCTCCGTTGAACATGTCCATACCATCTCAAATGGTTTTCTCGTAATTTATCATGTATCAGCGTTACTCCCAAATCAGCTCTAATACGATCATTCTTTACATTATCCTTCCTAGTTTACCACACATCCATCTCAACATCATCATCTCAGGTATAATAAGTTTACATATATGATGTTTCTTAACTGTCCAACATTTCACACCATACATCATAGTCTGTCGACAACACCTCTTACAACGCCCCGCCCCAACCTCTACCCTCGATCCACCGCCTTGCATCTTCCCTACCCCACCTCCTACTCTCTGAGCTTTTGATAGTGTCGGCACTCGTGCACGCTGAAGATATGGGGCACATGGTCTTTGCTCCTCTTACCTTCAATTTATCCATTGTTGGTAGATTTGGCCGTGTGGATGAAGCAGAGGATGCAGAGTTATCGTGGAAGAAAAGGATGGGTTGTGATTAAAGAAGATGAAGAACTCTAAGGCCATGTTTGATAACATTCCAGTTCCCCTGGAGTTACTTCTGGTCCGAAGTCACTTGTCTACTTCTTCTCTGGTATCAGTTTTTTTAGAGTAGAATGCTATTTGATAACGTTACTCCAAAATCAATTTCAGAACTTATTGGGAGTGGAAGCTCGTTTGATAAAAATGAATTTGGAATCGATTCCAGATTTGGTGGTGGTGGTGGTGGTGGTTGGTGGTGGATGGCGGTGGCGGTAGTGGCGGGTGGTGCTGGTGGCAGGTGGTGCATGGTGGTGGTGGCAGCAGTGGTGTTGGTGGTGGCATCGGCGGTGGTGCAAGGTGGCGGTGGTGGTGGAGGTGGCGGTGGTGGTGGAGGTGGCGGTGGTGGTGGCAGCAGTGGTGTTGGTGGTGGCATCGGTGGTGGTGCAAGGTGGCGGTGGTGGTGGAGGTGGCGGTGGTGGTGGTGGTGGCGACAGCGTTGGTGGTAGCATCGGTGGGTGGTGGTGGTCGTAGTGGCAGGGGTGGGTTGGGTGATGGCGGTGGGTTTCTGTTGGTGGTAGTCATGGGGGGGTGGTGGGGGAGGCGGTGGTGGCAGTGGCGGCAGCAGCGGCGGTGGTGGTGGATGCGTGGGTGGTGGTGGTGGTGCCAATGTTGGTGGTGATGGCGATGGGTGGTGGTAGTAGTTCCCTTCAAAGTAGCTTTGGAGCAACCACAGCTACTATTTTTAGCTCCATAATTTCAGTTTCCAGAGCTGTTTTTATCCCGATTCACTCCACGAAAGTTGAAAGGTGAACTGATGTTATCAATCAATATTCTTCTCCGGATTCGCTCCCATGGAGCTGAGAGCTAAGAAGTAAGCTCTGGGAGTGTTATCAAACGTGCCCTAAGAAACCAGAGGTGATTCTACACCAAGAAAACATATTATTATTGATTGAGTAAATTGGATTATTATGCCGAATGATATTTTGGACCTTGTATCCAACTATGATCAATATTTTTTTTTTTTCTTTTATTCCAAGAGAAGAAAATATTGTGGCTCATTCCTTGGCCAGGAAGGCCTCGTTAGTGACTAGATGGCCAATTGTCATTCTTTGACTTCATGATTTATGTAATTGTGATGCTTCAGTTGTATCCCAATCCTCTTTTCTTGAATGAATACATGTTCTACCAAAAAAAAAAAAAGAAGTAAATTGAACTACAGAGAAGTTATATGATAGAGAAGACTAACAATACAACTATCTAGAAAGACTACTGGGCTAACTAAAACTAAATTATGATGGGCCTCTAGATGGGCCTGGGTCTAGGACAGAATCTATATCTACAACATTGACATCTTCGAGATTGGATATGAGTTATTGAGAGCTGCTTGGATTGGCTGAGACAGGGTTGGAGGAGCCTTGGAGGTTGAAGCTGGAGGAGTTACAACAACTCAGGTACGTCTCCCTCTCAGATTTCGTCAAACCGGGGAATCAATCAATCGATAACCATCAAGCTGATAATCCTGCCCTAAAAACTCCTGAATTCCTCTGATTGCAGACCCTACACCTCCTTCATGTCTTCAGGCTGCAATGCAAACAACGAATAAAAAATTTTCTTCTGCTGCAACTCCAGCTCTTTCCATGGATGGAGATTTAAGACCACCAAATCAACACTCAAAGGAGATACCGAACTAAACCCCCAGAAAGTTTTGATGCACAGAGAGAGGGAGACGAAGAGAAAGAGAAGAAGAGAGAGAAAGTGAGATTGGTGTGATTGAAAACCCCCGCAACATTTTTTATTACTGAGTGAAGAAGGCCAGCATCGATGGTATAAAATATGGCTTCCACTCTTCTTATGAAGAGTGAACTCATGCCACCAGAGCTTCCAGTCTTCCCCTCTCTTATAAGAACCACACGCACGCTCTGGTGGCGGAAATCATTAAAACAATTTGCAGCAGCAGCTTTCTCTTTTGAAACAGAGCAAGTTCCCTTATTTTTTTCAATTGGGATATTGTATTAATATTAATATATAGAGAATATGCATGATTTCTTGAATGTCGAAATTCCCCTTATACTGACCACCAAAATCTGAGCCAGTTACTTCTTTGCCCAATGAGAGGTTTCAGTTTCAGAATCTGGGTAAATTGTAGTTCAAACCAGAAGAACAACTTGCTTTGCATCACAAAAATGAATCTTATGAACTTACAATTGAATACCATCATCTTAATTTGAGTTTTGATTGGCAAGATAGCCAACTATCCCTAGAAGAAGAAACAGAGACACTTTATTAATTCTACTCTGACAAAGGCTCTGAGCTAAGGCTGGTAGCCACAATAGGACTTCTTACCACATGTTTCCCCCCAACTTCAACCCAGCTGAGAGCACCATGAGCCAGAAAATACTCCACCGTTTTTGGTACTTCGATCTTGAGCTTGTAACTCAACTTCTCGTACTTCTTCCTAAAAACCAACTTGTCTGGTATCACATTCACCTTAATCCCATCCATCACACTCAACTTAGCTCTATAAATTGACATCCCATCTCTCACATTCGTCACTGTTCTTTGAAATTCTTGCACAATTTTGGCATCAGAAGACGCATCATCTGAATGAAAGAAGGCGATGAATGATGGGTAGTTGAGATCCAAAGACTTTTTGGAACAATTGTTAGCAGAAGACCTTGTGATCGTCTTGATTTGATTCATGGTGTAATTCAATGCACAGAGGAGCCTCACATAGTCATCTGTGTTTGCATCATATATTAGTCCAGGCTCAAGCGCCTTGTTTGGATTAATTTGACCTGCCCCCATGTCTAGAGGACTTGCTGATTGGTTATTGTTGTCTGGATCAATGATGGGGTTGAGAGTATTATCTACAGAAACCGCGGTGGTCATCATGGCTGATCGAATAGCAGCAGGGCTCCATTCCGGGTGAGCCACCTTCAACAGTGCTGCAACCCCGGCAGCATGAGGGGTTGCCATGGATGTACCTGATATCACATTGAAGTTATTGAAAAGCTGAACAGATCCATCGTTCAACACCGGAGAAGTTTTAGCCCATGAAGCCAAAACCAGAGAGCCAGGGGCCATTATATCAGGCTTCAAAACAATTGGGCAGCTTGGTGATGGTCCCCTAGAACTATAGATAGCCACAGTTGGTGCTGGCTTAGTACCAAGAACAGTTTTTCTGAACTCAAAACTAGCTCTTGGATCAGAGTTCCCCTTGATGTAATCTAGGACAGTTTGTCCATCCTGAGGGTTAACAAAAGCCACAAGAAAAGAGCTTTTCATGTACGATCTTATATCAGAGCTGTTGGTTATGAAGATGGCTCCAGCAACCTTTGTAGATCTTACATAAGAGACTTGATCCCCCAGAGAATCGTTTTTGTCGTGGCAAACCACAATCTTTTTTCTAACTTTCTTCAAATCCTTTTCACTATTGCAGGCATACATGAACACAAGGGGTAATTGAGCCAAGTACCTCTTCCTGGCATACAATGATGATCCTGTGACTACTACTCCATTGCCCAGAGTTATGATTCCATTAAACTGCCGGTCGACCGTACCAGCAGCAACAGTTAGTAGCCATGGTGTTCCATTGCTTATGCTTCTTACATCGGGTCCGCGGTTTCCAGCTGATGCTGATACAAAAATACCTTTCTCCATTGCTGAAAAGGTAGCTATGGAAATTGGGTCACTAGTCAAGGAAGTCCCTCTTACGCTCAAGGATATGGATATAATGTCCACCCCATCTGAAATTGCTTGGTCTATTGCAGCAATATAATCAGATGTGGAGGAACCCTCATCCCAAATGACCTTGTAAATGGCCACATGTGCCCTTGGTGCCATCCCACGAGCAGTCCCATTGGAATAGCCAAAGTAGGAAGCACCGGCGACATAGTTGCCGGCAGCTGTTGAAGCTGTGTGGGTGCCATGGCCAACGGTGTCTCGAGTTGAATTCATGGAAATGGTGATGTTGGGATTTTTACCAAGTAGACCTTTGTTGAAGTACCTTGCTCCAATAAGCTTCTTGTTGCACATTGAAGAATTGAACTGGGTGCCTTCTACACATTTTCCCTTCCATCTAGATGGAACATCACCCATCCCTTCATCTTTGAAGCTTTCGCTTTCCGGCCAAATTCCGGTGTCGACTACTCCAATTATCACATCTTTGCCGTATTTCGCTGTAGGCCATGCTCCTGTGTAGGAGTTGAGGCCAAGGAATTCAGATGTGTGAGTTGTATCCATAGTAATGGACATGTCTTGAACTGATGATACATAGCCTGGAGACTTTTTGATTGCTTCGAGCTCAGAGGGAGAAAGAAGTGCACTGAAGCCATGGATGGCATTAGTATAAGTATAGATAAGGTTAGAGGTAGAACTGGTACTAAAACTAGAACTAGAAATATCAGATGCTGAAGAGAGAGTTGCTTGGAACCAACTGTGGTGAGTAGAGAAGGCTTTGGGCATTACAGATAAGTCCATATAAACGATATAAATGTTTGATTCTGCTAATAAGGAGATCATCAACTGTGAGAAATTGAAGAGGATGAAAAGTAGATAGGAGGAGCAGCTCGGAATGGCCATGGCTGTGGATGTTAACCAAGTTTCTCAGGCTAGATGTTTATATAGAAACAATTGAAAGTTGAAAGAGGCTTTAAGAGACAGACATATTCTTCCCCTTTCTTTCTTTATTATATGGTAGGGTAACCTCTGGACTGCATTGTCTATCATCTTCATGGACATGGTCAAAGGAGATTTTTCTCTGGCCCACCATGATTATTATGCCTAACCGGATGTTGTTCATGCAAGACTTAAATTTGGTTCACTGATGGGCCTTGTATTTTGAAGACAGATTGGTGATGGCGACATTGCCTTTATTAGTTGAAGGCAAGGCTCAAATGTGATGCAGTAGGTACACATGGGAATAAAATAAATAAATAAATTTCTGATTTAAGGGTATAATGTTATTCGGAAAACTGATAGGGGATCGGATAGGGGGTCGAGGCCGATACATTACATTCTTTTCAAAAGGATCCAAAAACCTAATTCTAGTATCCATCCTTGTGTTAGTCAGATATCAGTATCAGCCATTGCGATCATTATACAGTTACCTAAAACCATTATAATTACTAGTGAGTGGCCATTGTTCACAAATGCCAAATGTATCTCAACCTGTTCTAATGAATGACTGAATGACTGAATGACCAAGCGACAATAATGGATCTTTAATTATCAAAAGGTTCAAATTCTCTGAGAAATACCTGGCATCTTTAGGGCGGCCACCAACTCAGCCCTCTTAAAGCCTCCTTAATTGACCAGCAAGCAATATACTGTGAGTCAATCTTTGGATTTTTCACTTGACTTGTCTGTCAGCTCACTTTTAATTAATGGGAAATGCTATTTGTAACAGCTTCATGTTACAAGTATTCTTGTAGTGATCAGATTTGCATGAGTTCTTAAATGAATAATTATTCTTTTATATTGAGGCTAACCATGATGATTTCCTTTAATGTATACTCATGAAATCTTGTTATATTTAGACTTACCCTCCCAAGAATATGAGAAAAAGAAAATAATTTAACTTTATGAGACAAAGAAAAAAAAAAAAAAAAAAAAAAAAGTTAACTTTATTCCCCCAAAAAAAGAAAAGACAAGACAACATAATAGCAATTCTACATTCAAGAACTCAATAAGTTGGATAAGATCACACAAGGACCTAAGAAGTAATTGTAACTGCAATATAAATGAAAAATTATTCTACCCCTCGTTCCCAAAATAAATGAAGCATTCAATGTCACTAGGACTAGAAACTGAGGTTTTGATTGGTTGAAGGGAATTAAAGGGAAGAGAAAAAAAAAATTAAAACTTGAAAAGGAAACTTTAGTAACCAGTATAGCACATGATATATCACATGACTATATAAGTAATTCCAAATCATTTCAAATTTAGTTATTAATTTGTATTTTATCTTGCATCCAAATCCTTTGCATTAAAAAAATAAAATAAATTTCACATCTTATAAGTATTATTATTAAATATAGGGACCCTTAAATATACTAAGAAATTTATATAATTTATACAATCATGTTGTTTTATTGACTTATAGCTATAAAAGTTTCCTTTTTAGATTTGAAAATATTTACTTTTTTTTCTTATAATTTCCCTTGCAACCAAACTGAGCTTAAGTATACCTACTTGAGAACGATAGGCCTGAGAGTGGCAGGCTTGGGCTCAAATAACCAGATAGCTTTCTGTCAGCACTGAATGAATGTCTGAATATCCAACAAATACCACGATGTATATAAGACTTAGTTCTTGAGGGTCTATTCACATGCTGAGCTAATAATCCCTCATTGAGACTGAAGCAAATTGATAAGATGACCATATCCATCTTTGTTAAATGGGCATCCACCATTTTTTTACCTTGGCGGATTGGATGGCCACAAAACATTTATTTGTATCACTAACAATGCTTATTTCTGTTCTGCAACTGTGGTTGTATAAATGTAAAATGGTGTTATAGTGCTTCTTAAGTAATTCATGGCACTAAGATGGCTCTCCACTAATTAATATTTTCCTCCATTAGTTAGCATCTTCTGCACTAATAAAAGTCTGATATCAGAATTTCTATCAACAATGTTATCTAATTTTTCATCACCCAGTTAAACAAGAAAAAAGTCTGGAGGTGGTTTGGAAGTGCTTCAAAAGCTTACTTAAAATTATTTCAATCTCACCTGTTGAGGAATTTTAGGAGAACTTAAGAAAACTTTTATTAAGAATTCTGAACATTTTAGTGTTTGAACATTTTATTTTTTTTTTGGGGGTAGGTAGAACCCTAAGGACAATTGAACTCGTTATCTCTCCATTTTGAAGATTGATCTTTTACCAACCGAGCTATACCCTTAAAGTTAAATGTTTAAACATTGAAAACTCATGTTTCTTCGTTCAATCTGAATCTAAAACTCTCAATTGCATATGATGAATGTTTGCATGAAACCCTCTTTGTCGATCTTGAAATTTAATAGTTTGCATAAATCGATTAGAGATCATTGGTTATCGAGAATTTTGATGGATAGAGTAGCTACACTTGTGAATGATTTTGAAATTTCATGATCATCACTCATGAAGTGATACAATTCTTATTATCTATCTATATTTCTAGTGTCTGTTGATAATTTCATTTGATTAGTCCAGTCAATTTGAATGTTGAAATTCAAATAGATATTCAGAAAAAAATAATTTCAGAAAAGAGGATAACTTGGCTGGACGAACCTGGTATCTTAGCTCCTGATCTTCTTGTGTTCATACTACTGCATCAGTACAAAAAGAAACTGAAGCTAACGCTATAGTCTCGATCCCTGTGTAGAACCAAATTAGTCTTGATGCACCGACTCCCACCACTTATAAAAGAACGTGGTGGGCCAGATAAAAATCTTCTTTTCATGAGAACCCACAAGATGGGTTACCATATATAATAAAAAAAAATATGAAAAATACATTTGCAAAATGCTTCTAAAAGTTTATAAAAAAAGATAAATACCTCTTCTACAAATATTATTAAAAGACAATTAAACCTAGGCTGTTAATATTTTTCATTAAATACTGATAGTGAGAGATCGATATTTTTTTTAATGACCAAAGTAATTTTTTATAAATGTGAAGTACTATTTTATCCTTGTTGAAATAGGGTTTCGGTTATTGAAGCCCTCATTCAAAACCAAAACCCTCAAAGCTCTCTGAAATTCGGCAAACACGTTCAGCTTAAGAAAAGCTCTCTGAATATGGTCCTTCGATTTATTTTCTTCTGGTGTCTGGCTTCCAAATCATCGCCTCTTAATGCTCCATTATCCACCATTTCTATACGAGCTTTCTTGCGGTTTGATAAGTTTCACACGATGTAAGAATCCACCAGATGATAAACAAGGACTATTGCAGGTTTTCTTCACTTTTAGTTAACTGGTTTATCTCCGTAAACCTGTCACACCCCAATTCTGAACCAATCAGAATAGTGTGAGTGAACCGTCACTGAACCAACGGCTCACACTAGGATCTCAATAAGACCGTGTCCACTTAGACAAACCATTGCACAAAACCACAATCAGAATATAATAGAATACAACAGAAGTCTTTAAATAAAATGAACTGAGTATCTATTGTTGATAACACCTAGTTCAATTATTTAATGTGCAACAAGAAGCTTATTGGAGCAAGGTACTTCAACAAAGGTCTATTTAGTAATGACCCCAACATCACCATTTCCATGAATTCGATCCGAGACACCGATGGCCATGGCACCCACACAGCATCGCACCCACACAGCATCAATAGCTGTCGGCAACTATGTCGCTGATGCTTCCTGCTTTGGCTATGCCAATGGGACTGCTCGTGGGATGGCACCAAGGTTACATGTAGCCATTTACAAGGTCATTTGGAATGAGGGTTCCTACACATCTGATTATATTGCTGTAATAGACCAAGCAATTTCAGATGGGGTGGACATTATATCCTTATGCTTGAGCGTAAGAGGGACTCCCTTGACTAGTGATCCAATTTTTATAGCCACCTTTTCAGCAATGGAGAAAGGTATTTTTGTATCAGCATCAGCTGGAAACCGCAGACCTGATGTAAGGACCATAAGCAATGGAACACCATGGCTACTTACTGTTGCTGCCGGTACGGTCGACCGACAGTTTTAACTCTGGGCAGTGGAGTAGTAGTCACTGGGTCATCATTGTATGCCCTGCAATAGTGAAAAGGAACGGAAGAAAGTTAGAAAAAAGATTGTGGTTTGCCAAGATGAAAACGATTCTCTGAGTTATCAAGTCTCTTATGTAAGATCTGCAAAGGTTGCTGGAGGCATCTTCATAACCAACAGCTCTAATATAAGATCCTACATGAAGATGTCATTTCCTGTGGCTTTTGTAAGCCCTAAGGATGGACAATCTGTTCTAGATTACATCAAGGGGAACTCTGATTCAAGAGCTAGTTTTGAGTTCCGAAAAACTGTTCTTGGTACTAAGCCAACACCAACTGTGGCTATCTATATGTTAACTTATGCATAAAGGAAAGACAAGAAAATATTTACGTGGTTCGAACTTCTACCACAGAAGTCTACTCCACGGTGAGAATCCCCAAGTTCTTCATACTTCTTGGGGAGGTTTATTATCCTTTAAATAGAGGAAATAATACAAGGAAACTATCCATAGATAGTAATACAATCCATACAATTTGTACACCAACCAAATCAGCCTACTCAACTTTCCTTCTATAAGAGATCTTACCACAATCACCTACCCACCAACCAAATTACCAATCTTGCATCAATCACACCAACCAACTTTCCTTCAATAGAAGATCTTATCACGATCATGCTCAATCTAGCATGATCATTATCTAGCTAACACTCCCCCTCAAGTTGGGGCGAAGATATCATCGGAGGTCAACTTGATCAACATCTTGTGAAAGGATTTTGTGGGTAGAGCTTTGGTGAACACATCTGCGAGCTGATCCTCACTCCGGATATAAGGAGTTTCAATGGTGTTATCTTGACTTTTCACGCACAAAGTGACAATCCACCTCTATATGTTTGGTCCGTTCATGAAGACGGGATTAGAAGCAATATAAGTGGCTGCTTGATTGTCACAATATAGTTGCATCGGACGGTTAGAAGTCACAAGATCCAATTCCCGTAACAAAGCTCGAAGCCGGACGAGTTCGCTAGTAGTGGAAGCCATTGCCCGTATACCTTCGGCGCTAGAGCGAGCCACAACATTTTGTTTCTTACTTTTCCACGTGACCAAATTGCCACCCACAAAGGTGCAAAATCCGATGTAGTGGATTTTTCGTGCGAGGGACTTCGGCCCGGTCGAGAATCGGTGTAACCCACAATTCTCGTGTGATTATGTTTTCGCATCCAAATACCTCTTCCGGGCAAGATTTCGGGTAGCGCGGATGCGGTCAATAAGTTCCATATGTCCTTCGGTAGGTGCTTGCATAAACCGACTCACATAACTTCTTGCATAAGAGATGTCGGGCCCGGTAATTGTTAAGTATATTAATCTTCCCACTAACCGTTGAAAGCGGCTCCCGTCTTGTAATGGAGTAGTATCAATGAGAAATTTACTATTATAGTCCATGGGGGGAATCGGCGGGTTTGGCACCGAGCTTGCCGGTCTCTTTCAAGAGATCCAAAGTATACTTTCTTTGAGAGATAAACAAACCCTTAGTCGATGTGGCTACTTCAATTCCGAGAAAGTACCGTAATTTTCCTAGATCCTTGATGTCAAATTTCTCATTCAAATATTGTTTGAGAGCCGCTATGTCATAGAGATTATCACCGGTGATGACAATGTCATCAACATAAACCAACACAACAATGATGCCGTTGGTGTTCTTTCTAACAAACATCGATGAATCGGACATACTCCGACGAAAGCCAAAACTTATAAGAACGGTACTCAACTTACCATACCATGCCCGTGGAGATTGTTTAAGCCCATAAATGGCTTTGTTGAGCTTACACACGACTCCGGCTTGATGTTCTAAGGGATGACCCGGGAGGAGTGGTCATGTATACTTCTTCTTCTAAGTCTCCTTGCAAGAATGCATTTTTCACGTCCATTTGAAATAAAGACCAACCACAATTTCTGCTCTCGACATTAACACTCTCACGGTGTTCATTTTCCACGACCGAGCAAAGGTTTCCTTGTAGTCAACTCCATATGTTTGTGTATAACCTTTGGCAACAAGTCTTGCCTTGTGTCTTTCAATAGATCCATCACTTTTGTACTTGATCTTGTATACCCATCGGCGACCAACGGGGCGCTTTCCGGCGGGTAGGCGTACTATGTCCCAAGTGTGGTTTCTATCAAGGCTGAAAGCTCATCATTCATGGCCTTAATCCATACGGAAGAGACCTTAGCCTCGGCAAAATTAATAGGTTCCTTTGTGAGAATCAGCTGCTGTCAAGAATGCCAAAAATTCGGAAGAAACATTGTCATAGCAAACATGTTGTTGAATTGGATATTCGGCGGGTGTGATAGGTGAAGTAATCTCGTAATCTAATAGAAGGTTGTGACACCCGGTAGATCTTCTTCTCGGCATCGGTAGATCGGGACTTTCTTCAACTGTCTCTATTTTGCGGGGAGCGGCTTCAACGGGGTGAGGATGATCGCAATAGGATGATTACTATGATCACTAAATTCACTATTGTCACCATGTACAATAGGTATGGGAGAGCAAATTCACCATAGTCGGTATCAATCTCCCCCTGAATTTTGGTCTGCCCGGGAAAGAAGAGGTGACGTTCGATAAAAAAGACATCACGGAAATGTACATTTTTCGAACCGAAGGATCATACAGCGGTAACCCTTTTTAACAGAAGAATATCCCAAAAAAATGCACTTATGAGCCCGAGGATCCGGCTTTCCACCGCTTGAGAATGAACATAACAAATACACCCAAACACACGAAGGTGGGAAATATCAATGGAGCGCCACCGTAAAGAACCTCCATAGGGGATTTGGCATGTAAGGTTTGACTTGGTAGTCGATTAATCAAGTAGGGTGGTGAGAATCATCGGCCCAGTAGGACTTGGGAATATGCCCATGAAAAAGAAGTGATCGTGTTACTTCAAGGGAGATGGCGATTTTTACGCTCGGCAATACCATTCCGTTGAGGGTACCAACACAAGATGTTTGGTGAATAATACCTAGACCTTTAAGAAATGACTCAAATGAGGTATTGGTATATTCGGTGCCATTATCGGTCCTCAAGTATTTTATGGGAGTATCAAATTGAGTTTGAACCATGCAACAAAATTCTTGAAAAACTTGTAACACTTCACTTTTAGGCGTAATAAATACAACCAAGTAGATCTAGATTTATCATCAATAAATGTGACAAAGTATCTAAAACCATCCCGAGAGTCAATTGGAGCGGGGCCCCAAACATCGAATGAATTAATTCAAACAATTCGGTGGAAGTATGATTATGAGTAGGGAAAGGTAATCTATGTTGCTTGGAATAATGACATGTCTCACAAGTACTAGAATCAAGAGACAATGAGGGGATTAAGAGAATGGAGGACGAATCCGATGGGTGACCCATTCGCCAATGCCAAACCGTGAGTCCTTAGATGGATTTTGTTGAACAACCAATGCTTGCAGGAGAAAAGTCCAAAATGTAAACACCTTGAAGGAACCGACCTTCACCAATCGTCTTCCGGTGAACCTGTCCCGAAATATGACCTTGTTGGGAAAAAACATAACAATGCAATGTAGGTCTTTAGTAATCTTCTTGACGGATAATAGGTTACAAGATAGAGAAGGTACAAATAAAACATCAACGGTATTTGAAAAAATGCTGATTTTTCCAATTCCTTCAATAGGAACCTTTGCACCATTAGCCACGGTAATAAAGCGCCGATGACCATTATCATGGCGAATATCGGATAAAAAATGCGATGAGCAACACATATGATCGGTAGCCCCGAATCTATGATAAAAAGAATCTTTAGTAGAAAGCGGACGAGCAAGAGAGGCATTACCGGATCGCGGAAGTCACGAATTTGTGGTGGAAGTGGGAGTTCCATGTGGCGCATAGGCGATGGAGTTGGGCGGTGAGTTGTTCAATCGAGAATTGTGGTGTGGACGAACTAACTTGAGCAGCAAGAGGTGTATCGATCCTTTATCTTTGGGAGGGACGCAAGTGAGGATATAAAGACCAACATCGTCCTTGGTATGACCATCCCGATTACGGTGATCACAATGGAAAGGTGCATAGAGCTGCGTCCTTTTCCTCTCCCTCGGAGAAAGATCGACTTGTACCACGGGTGTTTCCCTCAATAGCAACATGACCATTGGGTGAGTGAGCGGAATTTTCAATGGATTCATTCATCACGGGTTTGGAGCTCATTACACGACGACGAGTTTCCTCTCGTTGAATAGTCGCACGGACATTGGTAAATGAAGGAAGAGTAGCACTCATAAGAATTTGGCGCTTAAGATCTTCATATTCGGGACGAATACTTGCCAACAATTGAAAAATACGATCCCGCTCTTCACGTTGAATGTAAGTATCAATTGATTGGGCGGGAGGGGCGTTCTGACGTAACTCATCCCACTTTTTCTTTAAGGAACCAAGATGCTCCGTAAATGGTTGGCCGGGAGGTTGTTCGGCATGAGCAATCTCTGTTGTAACTCAAAGATTCGAGAGGGAGTTATCAACTTGGTCATACATGTCCTTTAAGGAATCCCAAAGGATCTTAGAAGTTTCGAATAAGCAAATATTTCATATATTTGTGGTTCCATAGAATTAAAAAGCCATGACATGACCATATTATCATTGGCTTCCCAATCGGGAATTTATTATCCGTAGAGGTAGGAGCCTTGATTTGACCATTAACGTAACCAAGCTGGCACGGCCTCCAAGGCACGATTCTTGCCCTTGACCATGGCAAGTAATTGCGACCGGTGAGAAGGATAGAGGTGAGGCGAGTATTCATCTCACATCCTACTCAACTTTCCTTCTATAAGAGATCTTACCACAATCACCTACCCACCAACCAAATTACCAATCTTGCATCAATCACACCAACCAACTTTCCTTCAATAGAAGATCTTATCACGATCATGCTCAATCTAGCATGATCATTATCTAGCTAACACTATAGTTCTAGAGGGCCATCACCAATTGCTGCCCAATTGTTTTAAAGCCTGATGTAATGGCCCCTGGGTCTCTGGTATTGGCTTCATGGGTTAAAACTACTCCAGTGTTGTATGATGGATCTGTTCGGCTTTTCAATAACTTCCACGTGATATCAGGTACATCCATGGCATCTCCTCATGCAGCAGGGGTTGCAGCACTGTTGAAGGCAGCTCACCCCAAATGGAGCCCTGCTGCTATTGGATCGGCCATGATGACTACCGCGGTTTCTGTAGATAACACTCAACCCCATCATTGATACAGACATTTACCAATCTGCATACAAACACAGATGACTATGTGAGGCTCCTCTGTCCATTGAATTACACCATGGATCAAATCAAGATGATCACAAGGTCTTCTGCTTACAATTGTCCGAAACAGACTTTTGATCTCAACTACCCATCATTCATCGCTTTCTTTTAATTCAGATGATGGATCTTCTGATTAAGGTCAGTGACGAATGTTAGAGATGGGATGTCAATTTATAGAGCTAAGTTGACTACAATGGATGGGATTAAGGCGAATGTGATACCAGACAAGTTGGTTTTTAGGAAGAAGTATGAGAAGTTGAGTTACAAGCTCAAGATATAAGCACCAAAAATGGTGGAGTTTTTTCAGGCTCATGGTGCTCTCAGCTGGGTTGAAGTTGGGGGAAACATGTGGTGAGAAGTCCCGTTATGGCCACCAGCCTTAGCTTAGAGCCTTTGTCAGAGTAGAGTTTTGAAAGTGTCTCTGTTTCTTCCTCTAGGGGTGAATAATTAGACAATTAAGGCGCATTTTGACTGGGGTTGAACTTGTAATCTGTAATCTACGACTCCGTTTGGTTGTAAAGAAACAAAAAATTAAAGAAAAAAAAATTAAATTGTCAAATCTAGAAAAGAATTCTGTAGTCTTATTTATCATCATCTTTAACTCCAAGCGGCTGAGTGCTGACATCAATGGAGTTTCCAATGAAAATTGAAGCCCACTTGATCTCAGTTATTCTGTCAACATTTTTCACTAGGAAAATAAAGAACTTCAACAAGACTCTGATTAATGACAGAAGTGATTCCAAGAAAAAAAAAAAAAAAAAGATTTTTATTAGCATAGGATGGACAGAATCTTCAAGCATGACCCATTCTTACAGGGGATGTTAATGGGTCGGTCTGGATCTGGTTTTGGTCTGGATTAAATTGGTTTTAAGTTTTATAAGGCCTGATCGAAATATATTCATTAAAAGGTTCGGGTTCTGTGGGTTACACTGTGCACATTAATTAACAGGCCGATCCAGTTTCAGGTTGGTATCGGGCTAATTTAGGTCAGCCTCGTAGGAAACCCATTAAGGCCATCTAGAATGCTGAAGTAATGAAGCTTGGGTCCAATATTCAGTCTAAATCAGTCTAGTCCAGGCCATTATTGGGTATGGGTTCATCACTTAGATTTTTGGGTCAGTTTTGGGCTACCCCTGGCCGAACTGGGACTAGTAAGATATGCATACATCAACCCAAAACATGTCGAGTAACAGTTTGATTTGAATTGATTTCTAATTAATTCGAACTGACTCAATCCGGATTGTCGGTTCGATTCCAAAATTGAAACCCCTACACTTTTATCTAAGATGGGTGATCACATAGGAACACAATCTAGTTTTAATCAGGTGAGAAAGGAAACAAGAATGAATCAAATCTAATTGTAACTTAGATTTTAAAGTGTAATATCTCAAATTTGGAGAAGTTGGAAAAAAATATATATATTTTCATAGGGAGAAAGATCGGTATGGATGAAATGATCACCCCGACTCCTTAAATGACTGCATGTGTGCTACTCCCATTGGTCCCACACTGATGCAGAAACCACATAGTCGGACATAAAATCTTTTCCTAATTCCAATATATTCTGTTCACATTTTTATATAAACATTTTGGGCTGGATTCAACCTTGGGCCAAGACTAGGTTGGACCGGGCCCAGACGAACAGGGGTAAAAAATTTCGATCCATCCTTAGGCCCGGCTGGTTAATATCTGGAGTTTAAAGACCTCGAGCTAGAGTTAGGCTTTCAATACCCAGCTCAACTCACCTGACTTGCATCCCCTATGCCTACCAAATGCATCGTTGGGAAGTATCTCTAGTCCCTACCATGTAATGGCCCAGTGCTGCATAGGGATAGCATTTCTCCATCTGATATAAAATAAAATTAAAATTTGGTAATCTGCAGCAATATTTATACCAGCAACTCAATACTCATAAAATATAAGTAAATAGGGAAGCAAATATATGTCAGTGATTGACTCTAACCATATTATGCGGTAGAATAGAAAAACTTTGGCTTAAATTTTATTTGACTTCTCTTTAAAATCAAGGCAACGGTTTTTATGCATAATCCCATAAAAGTTCACCAATCATTTAATTTATGGGGTACAATTTTAGTATTTGAGATGGATGCTTTTTTCTCCATTCAATTTGGTCCATGTTATTCGAAGTGTGTATTTTATTTTTATTTATTTTATTATTTCTATTGGGTAGAAGTGTATATTAAATGAACATATAAATAAAGTAAAATCTCCAAAGTTAAAATCCAAATTAATTTACCATTTGTTAAAATTTTTGTGGAAGCTACTTTTCTTTATTGGGAGATATTACATCCTTTGCAATTTTTGCTTGTATCAGAGCAAGATCCGAGCCATCACAACTCATAAGTCTGTTAAGAAATACAATTTTTTTTTTCAATACTAGGGTGATTTGAATCTCATTCTCCTTGTCTTGTGGAGTGCGTAGAGTGTGTATTCATAGTCAAAATAATCGGTTACAATATCTCTTTGTTAAAGAGATTACAGAAGAATAGAGGGATTATAGGAGAATTAAATATAGGAGAGATTATAGGTCAATTACACAATACAAGAGATTATAGGGATGATTCAAAATTCAAACAAATGATTCTATACGTACATGAGGATAACGATATCTGAACAAGTCAGCTATCCTTACACCTCCCCCTGCAAGAGAATATGGGTGGGGAATCCATGGTGAGCTCGCAAGAAAATCGATGACTAGCCAACGGTTTGGTCAAAGATACCAGCCAGTGAGCATGAGATGATACCAACCGAACTTCAAGCTGCTTGTTCGTGACTTTCTCTCGTACAAAATGAAAGTCTATCACCACATGTTTTGTTCTTGCATGAAACTTTGGATTTATAGTGAGATACATGGTCCACAAATTGTCACACCATAGAATTGGTGTGCTTGGCATTTCAACATGTAACTCTAGGAGCAAATTCCGAATCCACATTAACTCAGCAGTGACCAAAGATAAAGCTCGATATTCTACTTCTATACTAGACTTGGCGACAGTATGTTATTTCTTGGAACTCCAAGGGATGAGGTTAGGCCCTAAGAAAACCCAATAGCCGCTTGTAGACCATCAATTGTCTAGATCATCAACCCAGTTAGCATCACTATAGGCTGTAAGATGAAGCTAGGCAACCCGTGCAAATGAAGATCATGATCAATTGTTTGCTTTAAATACCTGAGTATTATCTTGACCGTTGTCCAGTAGTTGTCTTTGGGACAATGCATAAATTGACAAACTCTATTGACAGAGTAAACAATTTTTTGTCTGGTTATGTCAACATATTGTAGAGCACCAAAAGTGCTTATATAGAGCATCGGATCAAAAAAATAAGTCATCACCATCGTTGGATAGTTTGGATCCTAGAGTTGTTGGAGTTGACAAACCTTTGACACCCTCCATATGAACACGCAAGAGGAGATCATGTACATATTTATGCTGATTCAAGAAATAACCAGTGGGAGGGGTAGCAGTCTCTATACCCGAAAAATAGTTGAGCTGTCCAAGATCTTGAAGATTGAAACTTTGATGGAAATCAAGGATCAAAGAAGCAACAACTTTGCCTGTATTTCCTGTGATGATAATACCATTCACGTAACACAGAATATAAGTAATGATAGTGAGGGTGTTGCGGATAAATAGGGAGGAGTCAGACTTTGCACCTTTGAATCCTAGTTCACATGAGCCTTTGGCTAAGTTGAAAGAACCAAGCCTAAGAGCCTGTTTGAGCCCGTATAGAACCCGATGCAACTTAATTGCGAACTTGACCAGGAGCATTGGGATCAATAAAGCCAGGCAGCTGGACCATATCTACTTCTTCTTCTTCTAGAAGACCATGCAGAAAAGCGCTATGAATATCGAATTTCCTGAGGCTACATCCTTTAGATAATGCCAAAGTGAGGATGATGCGGATTGTAGTAGGTTTCACCACTAGACTACAGGTCTCATTGTAATCCACACCCTTTATTTGATTGAATCCTTTCGCTAGCAAACGAGCTTTGTATCTTTCGATTGTTCCATCAAATTTTCGCTTGATGTGAAACGCTTATTTACAGCCTACAACAGATTTGTTTGGTGGTAAAGACACTAAAGTCCATGTTCCATTTTGTAACAAAGCATTATACTCCTCCATCATAGCATTGCACCAATGAAAAGATTTATTGGCTTCGGTGAAACATGGGGGTTCAACCTCAGTGGTGCTTAGCAAAGCCAAGGGGTACTGTTGGGTGGTAAGGTGGGTAACATGGTTGGGAAATAGACGCAGCTTGCGTGTATTATCGGCAGTGAGCATGACCATTCTATGAGATATTGGTGGGTTAAGAGCAGGATCGGGTGGTGGGATGGCATTGGATTGTTATTGTTGAACCATGATGAGTTAATTGGCTCCATAGTGGTATTGGTGGGTGCAATATTGTCATGGGATGGTAGAGGTGTAATGATGTTGGAAGGTGGTGAAACCTCATTGATATGAGATGGTGAAGGTAAAACAAATGATGGAGTAGGAACACTTATGGTTGGCATTGTTGATTGTGTTGCTGAAGTAGGTATGGAGCTGCTAATGGGACCGTTTGAATTGGTACCCATGGATGGTGACAAAGGGCTTTCATCTTTGGATGGAAAATGAGCTTCATTAAAAAGAACATTTCTAGAGATGTAAACCCGTCCTGTGGTTCGACACAAACATCGGTAGCCCTTGTGCTACTGGCTATAGCCAATGAAGACACATAATTGTGATCTTGGTTGCAATTTGTGAGAATTATATGGAAGCAAGAGGGTAACAGCGAACCCATATACCTTAATGAGTGTGTAATCAGGTGTCATGTGATGCAATAGCTCCCATGGAGAAAGAGTTGTGTTTGTTGGCATATGATTAATGAGATAGACTACCGAGCTAAACACATCATCCCAATATTTTAATGGAATAGAAGCATTGTACATCATAGTCAATCCTATCTCCACAATATGTAGGTGTTTCCATTCAGCCTTCCAATTATGTTCATGGGAATGAGAGCAAGAGAGTCAATGAAGAACACCTTGGTTTTTTTTATCAAAGTGGATAGGTTTTGGTATTCACCTCCCTAATCTGTCTGTAGGGCCTTGATTGGTTTTGCAAAATATTATTCTACTTGTTTTTTGAAATGTTCAAAAATTTTTGAAAACCTCAGATCGACTGGACATTGGAAAAGTCCATGAGAAATTTGTAAAATCATCAATAAAAATCGCATAAAACCTATGTCCATTAGTGGAACAAATAGGGGCAGGGGGCATCATACATTAGAGTAAATAAGTTCCAATGATTCATGGGTGGGGGTGGAAGAACATGGGAAAGACAACTTGTGAGATTTTCCAATTGGACAAGATGACCAAAAAGACAATTGATTAGGACCTTGAACAGGCAAGCTACTTCTGGAAATTATTTTGTGAATGATGTTGGAAGAGGGGTGACCCAACCGCTGATGTCAGATGTCAATGGAAGTTCGCACACCAAGGTAGACTCAAGGACTGAAAGACAGATTGGTTGGAATTGAAGTTGACTGCAACCGATATAAGCCACCATCAAGTACGCCGTAGAAGAGGACATGCCCCGAGGATCGATCTTTGACAAGACAAAAGGATGGAAGAAATTCAAATACGACATCATTCTCATTAATAAACTGAGACACACTTAGTAGATTTTTTATAATAGATGGGACATATAAGATATTGGAAAGATGAAGAGAACGGGAAGGGGAAGAAAATGTAGAGGAGCGAGTGTGGAGAATTTTCAGACCTTGACCATTACCAACTATAACCAGGTCAGTCCTTTGATAGTCATTATTGAGAGTCATATTACTAAGATCAAATGTGATATAATCTGTGGCTCCGAAGTCTGGATACCAAATGTCTAGTGGAGTTTGCAATGGTGCTGATAAAACAAGATTTGCCATAAAAGCATTGGACATTTGTGGTGCTTGAGTATAGGCCTGATCAAACCTATGATAACAAGCCACCTCAGTGTGTCCATTTTTGCCACAAACTGGACATTGCGATTTTTTATAGGAGGAAGGAGCATTGTAGTAGAAGTTGGATTGTCTACCCCTACCCCGACCATACCCTCGATTTGAATTGGATGGAGGATTACCTGAGTTGTTGTGATAACCGCGACCTGAGCTGCCTTTATTGGTGGAGACATTGTTAGCCTCAGGTGTTGCAAGCAAATGGTGTTGATTAATGCGTATTTCATGGGTAACCATCATAACAAGAAGATCCATTATGGAAATGTCATCTAACTTAGTGGAGATGGTTGTTACAAAAGCATTCCACTCTATTCCTAGTACATCCAAAATATAAAGAACAAGGTCATGACCATGAACAGAATGAGCTACAGCAACAAGGTTGTCAGCAATTGATTTCATTTTTTGTACATATTGAAATACAGCTTCTTCTTTTTAGTCTACAGTCGCTATCTTAGTTGCATGATCCTAGACCTTGACTAAGATGTGAATGATTGTTCAAGAGTAGTCCAAATAGAAGATGAAGTGTATTAACCAAAATTGTGATTCCATGAATCAGTCATCACAATATTGTTGAATCAATTGTTGTGAATTATCAAAGAGAGACAATTCATTACCTGAGTGAGGGAGGACAATATCCACATTAACAGCAATTGATCTTGGTATTGCCATGTCACATATGCAAGATTTTCGACGAGTAAAGTGGTAGTAGCAGCAATTGGTTCTGATGGAGAACCTGTCGGAGAAGGAGTTGATGGATGTAATGCCGGTGGGCAAGGTAATGTTCCATCAAAATACCCCATGAGTTTGTGTCCTCTAATGATTGGCAGTAGTTGAGAATACCATAGGAGATAGTTGTTGGAGTCTAGTTTGATAGAGATAGGATGATTAAATTTTGAAGATAGAGGGGATGCTGAGTTCTCTGTAGATGAAATTGCAAAAGAGGTAAGGAAAGGAACTTGAGGCCATTTCAATGTGAGTCGTAAAGGCTCTGATACCATAGAAGGACACAATACTAAGGTGAATTGAAGAGTGCGGTATATATTTATAAACAAAATAGTCTGTTACAATATCTCTTCGTTAGAGAGATTACAGAAGAATAGAAGGATTACATGAGAATTAAATATAGGAGAGATTGTAAGTCCATTAAACAATAAGAGAGATTGTATGACTGATTCAAAATTCAAACAAATGAATATATACATACATGAGGATAATGACAGCTGAACAAGTCAACTATCTTTATTCATAACATTTAAGACTATGTTTGGATATCAAGGGAAAGAAAAAACAAAAACTTTTGAAATAGGATAGAGAGAGAGACATAAAAATTCATCATATCTCGAATTTCCTATCTCTTAAAATTTTTGTGGAAGCAATTTTCTTTGTCAGAAAATTCTATATACCTTTCAATTGTTGCTTGTATCTCAAAACAAACTCTGAGCCATCAAAACTTACAAGTCCCTTACAAAATTATAAATATTTTTTTAAGACCATGTTTGGATGTCTAGACAAAGAGATTGAAATAAAAGAAAGAGACATAAATTCATCACATTACCAATTTTCTTGTCTTTTAAGTTTTTTTCTCATCGTTTATTTACCTCCGAACATAACTGAAAATAAAAATTACTGATCCATATGTTTAAGGGAAGTATATTAAGTTATAATGAATAAGAAGAAAAAAAAAATTAAAAATGATATATTAAAGCCAAAGGAACCAGCTAATCGGCCATCATTCCCAAATCTGAACATCAGGAATACTGAGCATGCTATATATCTCATACTTAGGGGTTTCAAAATTGGATTCAAAAATCGAAAATCGAAATCGAATCAATTCAGTTCGGATTAAATCTAAATAAAATTTTATTGAACAGGATTTGGGTTGTATTTTTAAAGGCTGATAAAAAAAAATCAAAATCAAACTAGACAAATTGAAAAGTTCGAAGCAAATTGAACCAATAAGACCAAAACCAAACCAGCCCGATAATGACCCAATAAGAGCCCATTAAGCTAACATTTCATTAAATATACGTGTAACAAACCAACACCGAATCTAAACCAACCTAATAATGGCCTGATAGAACCTAGTAGTCTAATTTTTTTACTACATATACATATAGTAAATCGAAACCGAACCAATAACGGACTAATAAGAGTCCATTAAGCTAGTCCAATAACAAACCAACATCAGACTGACCCGTTAACTAGCATGTACAGTACAGCCCACTCTAACCCAAATCTCTTATTGAATATGTTTTAAACTTCTCTTAAAAAATCTAAGACCAACTTGGTCCAGGCTAAAACCAATCCGTACCGGCCTGTTAACACCCCCCTCATGCTCATCTCTTCTTTTTAGAAAAATAATTTAAAATTTGATTAAAACATATGTTAGCACTCTCTCACATTTTTTTTCTCAGAAAGGCATCTTTTTTTCGTAGAAAAAAGACTGGCAGCTAGTGATGGTTGATCAAATTCATTCGGTGCTGGTGTTGCACAAACCAACTCATTTTTCTCTTACTTTACTTACGTCATTATCATGCTTTTCAAATAAACATCTGAAATAACAAAAATTACTTTCAATACAAACAAATATGCTCCATAGGATACTTAATAGGTTAAAAAAAAATCGTCTGTAATGACGGTTAAACGGGAGTGAGATTCTCACTGTTTATAATCCATCTGGATACACAAAGAATCTGAATCTTCACCACCAGCCGCAAGTCATTAGGATTTTTTTTCAGAAAAAGAACAGTATCCACTAGAATCTAGATTATTTGACATTGAAAATCCCGTTAAAAAAAGAGATATTATTATTCTAATTAATTTATTATTTCGTGACGTTTTGTCAATTCACGGAACCGATCCCGAAGACTCCAACAAAACGAGGTAGAGATTTGCAGAGAATTTCCTTTCCTACTGGTCAATTCATGCCACGTAAATCGCCATTAAATGCTACAAGCAACCACCGTTGTTAACAGGCTCTTTCGCGGCCACGCCCGAGCTCAGTCCCTGTCCCCCAAACCCGGACGTTTCTTTTCCTTTTCTCTTTTCTGACTCTGCTGCAAAGATTAAAGTGACTGTTCCCCATGCCTTTTTCTCTTCACATGGAAACCTGAAACAACCCAAAACACCATTCCTCTCCCTCTATCTCTGTGTCTTTGTAGGGCAACTAGGAACTGAAGATAGGGAGAGATGAAGGTTCGTAAATGTCTACTCTACACTCATCACCTACACATTGGTTCTGGTTCTTGATTGTTATTTTTGTATCTGCAATTTCAGAAGCATAACCCTTCAATTTCTTAATCACAGAGGGTCGCCATATTTCCATTCCTCTCTATTGCAGCTCTTTTCCTTTCAGCTTGTCTCCTCTCCTGTTCTTCCGCTCTTAAGGTTTCTTCTTCTCACTCGCTTCCTCATTTTTATTTTTATTTTCTATTACAAAACTTTTCATTTCAACCCACTTTCAGCTCGGGCAAACATGCGCAATAGACAGGAACTGTGACGCGGGTTTGCACTGCGAAACGTGCCTTGCTAACGGCAACATCCGGCCGAGATGTACTCGGATTCAGCCGGTGATTCCCACCACCAAGGTACCTTTTATCCATGGTCGCTAATTTTCAAAGTCGAATTTGGTTATTTTCTCTTGTAAATTTCTTGGATTTCTTTCTGTATCTTCTTCCGAATTTTTAGGTGAATGGGCTACCCTTTAATCGGTATTCATGGCTGACGACACACAACTCCTTTGCTCTTTTGGGTGCAAAATCGGCCACTGGAGCTGTAATCCTTTCTCCTGAAAACCAACAAGATTCAGTCACCAGTCAGCTTAATGTATGTATGGCAATCACTGATTCCCTTTCCCTTTCCTTTCACAGGCTAAAACTGAAAACTCTCTCAAATAGTAAAGGTTAGTGTTATTAGTTTAGCTGGTAATTAAAGGATAATGCTGTCTGTATTTTTGGTTGAGGTCTTAAATAAGGTCCACAGTAGCTTTCTATTTAATCTATCAAACTGCCATGATCACTCTATGTAATCATGTGTTTGAAGGAGTTGGTGAAATTGATTGTGCAGTTTGCTTTCGTAGCTTGTAAGCTAATCTAAATACCATTTCTTTTTGGATGATTCTCTCCTAATTTAAAAATCCCACTACCGGAATAGTTCTACCTACCCACAGAATTATTTACACATCACTTCAACCCTTCTTTTTTTTTTTTTTTTTTTTGGGGGGGGTCTTTTGGTGGGGGGAGGGGGACCCAGTTTTTATACATGGTCGTATACATCCGTGGTCATGCACTAGGCCTTTCCTCTATCGGGAAATGAAAATTTTGGTGTTATACATTGTCCATCTATTTCCATCCGATGATGGAAGCAACAGTTGTGTATGTGCATGGCCATGTACACAACCTTTTGCCTCTCTTTTTTCACGGGCTCTGTACATACATGGTCATACATCGGTGCTTCATCAAAGGAGGGGTCTAGATTTTGTATTACCCACTGTCCCCCTCTTCCCATCTAATAATGGGAGCCAGGGCAGCTACAGAACCTTCTTTTCACCCATGGGACGGTGGTGGTCATTTATTCCCCTTATTATACAAAGTCTGACACTATCTTAGAGTCTCATCCAACGACAATAAAGACAGGGAATCTCTTAATGGCAATGTCACTTAGGGGAGAGATTTATATCCCTTGATTCTCTTAACCTTGGGTGAGGAGAAACTTTTCTTATATGTAAATAGTGTTTCTAATTTGTCTCTAATCACAACTGAGGTTGTCAGGCTGGCATACCGTATCTATCTTAGATTTTGAAATAGACCATGGGGCCCAAAACTGAACAATTAAAGAATCAAAATTGGTTTGCTAAATGATAAAATTCTATGTTGAGATGATCCTCACAGTAGTTACTGTGGTTGTTATTGTTATTTAATCATCCATTAATACAGTGAATCTAAGCCCTCAAAAAAGGATATTTTTCTTATCCAACTCATCAGATATGGCTCTCTCTCTCTCTCTCTCTCTCTCTCTCTCTCTCTCTCTTCTAAGCCCTTACGGTGGGCTTGCAGAAGTAACTTCGATTTAATGGCCAATTCCCCAAAGTTTTCTCCCCCTTTCTTTCCCTTTTGGAGAGGAGGGAAGGGGAGAGGTAGGATGTAAGTTCCCTTCCTTTTTCTTCTGTTTTATTTGGAAGTTTCTCCTTTATCTAGTCAATCAAAATAACACACAATTTGGCTTAATTGACTGGAAATTTCTTTTGGGCTATGTTGGATGCCAAGAGAAGAAAAGAAAAGAAAAAACAGTATAAAAATAATGATGAAATAATTATCACTTTATGTGTCTATCTCTCTCCTACATTTCCAATTTTTTTCTTTTCTTGGCATCCAAACATATCGTTGGGGTTAACAATAATGCTTATTTAATAAATGTGAATCCATTGCAGAATGGTGTTAGGGGTTTGATGCTTGATATGTATGACTATGAGAACGACATTTGGTTGTGTCACTCCTTTGGTGGAAACTGCTACAACTACACAGCTTTTGTAAGTCTTTTCTTTATTTGTGAGACTGATTTCCTCATATCATTTAAGCTTGTTTGTAACTAATATCTCCAAGTTTTGAATAACCAGCAACCTGCAATTAACGTATTGAAAGAGATTCAAGCTTTTCTTGTTGCAAACCCTTCGGAGATCATCACAATTATTATCGAAGACTACGTCACTTCTCCAAGGGGATTGACTAAGGTCTTCAATGCTGCAGGCCTCATGAAATTCTGGTTTCCAGTGACTCGGATGCCTAAAAATGGTGGAGATTGGCCAACAATTGATGATATGGTCAGGCAGAATCAGCGTTTGGTGGTCTTCACCTCTAAATCAGCTAAGGAAGCCTCTGAAGGAATTGCATATGAGTGGAATTATCTTGTTGAGAATCAATGTAAGTTTTGACCTTGCAACACTTAAATCTGCAGCTCAGGCTACATTTGGTAACGTTTCTGTTCTTTAAAAATGCTTATGAGTTAAAAGAATTTTTTATGTTTCTGTTTCTACCCATTTGGAAACGTTGATAAGAAGAATTAAAAAGAACGTGTTTCAAAAGAACGATACCAAATGCAGCCTTGGTTGAAACAATTATTAAAAGTTGATGCAAATGCATTGTTTTTAATGATAGTTGGCTAAAATTTCAGATGGTGATGGTGGGATGAAAGCGAATTCCTGTCCAAATCGTGCGGAATCATCTCCCATGAGCACAAGGACAAAATCGCTTGTCCTCCAGAACTACTTCCGTAGTGCCCCAAACCTGGGGGAAGCTTGCAAAGATAATTCAGCTCCCCTTATGAACATGATGAACACTTGCTACAAAGCTGCTAATAATCGGTGGCCAAACTTTATTGCTGTTGATTTTTACAAGGTATTGAGGATAATACATACTGGAGTTTCTGTTCTTTAAAAATGTAATCTTACCTAAGGAAATCTGCAGCCTTTAACTCTGTGTTGTGGTGTGGTGTTTCAGAGGAGTGATGGAGGGGGTGCCCCAGATGCTGTAGATGTAGCCAATGGTCATCTGGCCTGTGGATGTACCAACATTGCCAATTGCAAGGTCAGCTATTATTATCATAATTACCTAATTTTAATCATATATACTATGATTAAGGTTGTTATATTGCAACCTGGTAGTCACGGGTTCGAAACACGGAAACAGTCTCTCTGCATTACAGGGGTAAGGGTACGTACACTCTGATCCTCCCCAAACCCTGCAGTAACGGGAGCCTCATGCACGTGCCCTTTTTTATACACTACCAAAAATTCACCTCAAGTCAAAAGTTTGAAGGTATTAAAGATGAACCTTATCATATGATCAGGCCATAGTCGTCAAGGCGCCAAGGTGAACGAAGTTGGAGGTTTGATGGATGCCAAGGTGACCAAGGCGGCCTATTTTCCAAGGCGCCTAGACGCCCAGGCGGTGCCTTGACAACTGTGGATCAGACTGATATTTGGCCATGGATAAGTTATAAGTTGGGATCCATCTAATTGTGAGTTTTGATCTCCTTTAATTAAGACATGTGTTAAATTGTTGGGAACTTGGGATCCATCTAATTGTGAGTTTTTATCTCCTTTAATTAAGGCATGTATTAAATTACTAATGGCTCAAATCATTCTACAAATCTTGCGTGCATCACGGAAACAAAGACATTATCCTTTGGTTTCCACAGCATCTAAGAAATCAAAAACTGGTTTTCATCACAGCCAAAATTGAATTAGTATCTGTTGTTGATTTCAATTTCAATCATTTTGATGGAAATCAATGTAATTTTTGTATGAACTCAGTCAATTTCAAGTTTTCAACTGAAATCATGAAAGATTCCATCTAATTGGATGTAAAATGTTCTTTAGTATTGTAAAGCTGCGATCAATATGCATTCCTAACATAGAATGATAATGGACGACAGATTGAGGCATTTATGTTCTAAGCTTAGAATGCAAAATGAGCTAAAGAGCATATTCCAAATTTGGCCGCATTCTCTAATGCATTCTATGGTCCAAGAACGAGAATGTGAGTTTGACTCAGAATGCATTTTTTCATAATTGAATAAACAACTACCTACTGAATATAGTAACTAAACTTTCTTCACAGCCAGTTTGTAAAAATTGCAGCTATTTACATACTTTTTTCATCATCTTACATCCATGGATTCAGAAAAATTTTTAAAAACCTTCATAAACCCTATATATTGGAATAGGTTTGCTGCCAGGCAGTGTGGTCCCTGCATCAATGTGGGGCCAATGGGAGAACCCACACGGGCATTCATATGAAAGGACGTTGGGGTGGGGGGGGGGGGGACACCAGATTTGGCTCCTCTGTAGTGAGGCCGAGGATCACTGCCACTCAAAGTGGATTACACTGCCGGGCAGCGGTGTTTTTCTTTTATATGTTATAGTCTACAAGTGAGAGAAGTTAGAACTCCAATTCCAAATGTGTAAGATCAGTATGAGATTAACTTTTTTTCTTTATTTTGATGTGTGATTTGCAGCCAAACGCAGCCTTCGGAACATGTGAAGTCCCAGACCCAGAAGCTGTAGTGACTCCAAAAACCAGTGTTGCTTCCTTGGAGAGAAGACCGTTCCAACTACAGTGGTTCCTTGGGTTAATCTCAACCATTTTTCTATCATTGCTATTATGGTTATAGGTTCTTTCAGATTTCCCTGGAGTCCGTTTGGTTAGAATTAGGTAAAAGTGAATTAAATTTATCATTGGCAAAGTAGGATGATCCATTTACCCTATTGAAAACTTCAAATCCAACCATGAATATCAGTTCTTGGTCATCCGAATACCATTGTGATTTCTCTCCAACTGTATAGTCGGTATTCAGGGTATAGTGACCAAGGTTCTAAATCCAAGTATCGGATATGGTATTGGTCGTTTTGAAATCGATCCAGATTGGTCGGCAATGGCCAGTTTAGATTTGATCTAGTTGGAAAGGCAACTTTTTGGAATCAGTCTCATCCCATGACACGGATTTATTATTATTTTATTTAAAAAATTGAATATTATTTTTATACTTCGAGTAACTGTGAATGATCACTCTGTGGAAATCCTATTCAATCCTATTCATTGATGATTGACATGTGGTACGGAATATTATAAAAATATAATAGGTATAAGATCAGATTGGCTGATCCAGACGAATCACTATTGGATTCGGGTGTTCAAAACTGGTCGTGTTCAAAACTGATGATACAAATTGGCATCGATTACTTGAACCATGACATTGACGACTCCTTATTATTATTATTATTATTATTATTATTATTATTATTATTATGTAGAAGGGGATCCGATGAAAGAAGTTTGTGGAACTAAGGGTGTCAATTGGGATGGTTCTGTATCCATTCCAATCCTAAGGAGGCCATTCCTATAACCGTCACATTTACGGTCTTAAAACTAAAAGCTTGTCCCATTTAATAATGCAATGGTGCAGTTTCTGTTCCTTAACTGTTCTGGACACTCAAAAGTTTACCTCCTAAAGATTTTTCAACATATTTTATAGCCATCGCCCATGTCAACAACCTGGGTTTAAATGGTTTTGTATGGTACCGGTTCCAAGTTGTTCTTAAATGATCTATTGGTTTTAGAACCATTAGGAAACCCATCCCAAAACCTTCCTATACCATTTAGCATTCGGTCCCAAAATGACTTCCAAATTATCCCATTTAGTCACGGAACGGTTTTTGGAAGGATTTTAGTAGTTTTCTAGGACGGTTTCTAGTTCCAGACCCAAATTGACACCCTTATGTGAAACTCATGGAAGGTGACATTACAATACAACCATGGATCGGAATTAAGTTAAACTATTATTAGGCTCTTTGAGGGAGTGGCAACTCAACTTAAAAAAAAAAAAAAAGGACAAAGATCCTCTCATATAATCTAATCCCTTCAGCCGTGATACGGCGGTTAGAGTTCACATTGCGTGTATAAGGATACACCGGGTGAACTCTAATAACCGGATCATAGTCAACAACAAGAGAGGATCCAAACCTTTAAACAGGGGCAACGGTGCAGAACCACATGCGGAACATTTGGTTATTCACCTAAAATTCAAATTAAAAAAAAAAAAAAAAAACTGAGAGGGAACAAAGTGACAAGGGTCTAGTCCATACCTCCAAAAGATGCACCCATTGGGGTTACCTTCTCCACTTTATAAGTACAAGATCTTTTCCTAACGTTGGCAATGTGGGATTATTTGGGATAGAAAATTAATCCATGACAAAGGGCTCAATATGCCCTTCAATAATTTTCACATGGTAGTTTAGGGAATAAAAATCCCTTGTAGTGATTGTTGCCTGGCAATGATGATCCTGACCAGTGACCATACATAGTGCATCAACATGTGTCCTAGATTTTCGATGTATTATGTAGGAAAAGTATGTTACAGAGTAAGTTTGAGACTATTACAGAGTTACAAATAAGAAAATAAATATTGATAACATTTAAGGCAGATCACTTACAGAATTTATGAAGTAAGATTAACAATATGGATAGGGCTGAGTCGTGTCACCGGTCATTATCCTTAAGATTAATTCACCCCTTATGTGCAAAGAGTTTCCGTGAGATTAATCCCCAAGATAAAACAGCCCCGAAGTCGAAGCTTCTTCCACTTAGGTTGCACTCCAACAAGTGGTCTTCGTCAGAATCCCGATGGCTACAATCAACACTCAAAGAGAAACCGATTGATTTTGATAACTATAAAAAAAGCGGGAATAAAAGTTTGGAGGAGAGAGAGAGAGAGAGATAGAGTTGTGTACAGATAAACTGTTGTAACCTTATGCTAATGGACTCTTTTCATATTAATAGAAGAAGAAGTCCCAAATCAGAGGGTGCGATGGAAAGTTGTATTCATCCGACGGGTTGTGATGAAAGGGTGCATCAGTAGAATAGACGGTCATGATTTAATCTCCCCAACGATCATAAAGATCAATGGTTGAGATCAAACTAATTTGAATATGTATCTATTCAAATACGTCATGTCTCTATGTATTCAAATACGTAGAGACATACCCTTTAAAAAAAATAAGCCAATGGATACACCCGCACCTGCACCCGGCTCGGCTCGGCGTGTGTGAAAAGAACCCCGGACCCCCTGGACCCCCCGGACCCTTCCCTCTAGAGGCATCCTTTCATTTAAGGGTTCAAGATGTTATAGGTCATACAATATATATATATATATATATATATCTCCTCAATCTTACCTCTCCAAGCAATATGGGACTAAAAGAAGTTCTACAAGCTATGCCAACCAAAAAATACAAGTAGGAAAATTTCCCTCTAAAACCAAAATCAGAAAAGAGAGAAAATTTTGAAACTTTTAATTGATTTTGTTTTTAAAAATCTAAAAACCCAACATATTATGAGTGACCAGAATCTCACTACTACTTGACAGTCACTACAAACGATCCTAGTCCATAGTTTAGACCTTAAATCCTTTGCTCACTTATCAAATATTAATTTACCCAAGACAAAAGTAGGTATTGACAAACCATGTATTATAATAGTGGGTAAGACATATATTCATAAGACCAAGAGGGACACATGGTCTGTGGTACACAAATTATCATATAATGGTGAAGCGAGATCCGGTGGTCAAACTGTCGTTCACATTACCTAAACTAGGAAATGAACAATGCGATTGATTTCACTGGAAACAAAAGAGAAAAATATAATCTTCAAAAGAAAAAGAGACACGTTATTAACAAAGCATGCACATTTTTTTTTCCCTCCAATGAAGGTATTATTTTATTTTTATAAGGAAAAAGAAAAAAGTATTCCCATTAACTAATTGGACCATAAGAAAAACTGTCATGTCCACACTCTAAATAAAATAAATGGTTAGATTGGATCATGGTTTTTGCAATTTAAATCAGATGGACTTGATAGATTGATTCGTATCGATTTTGAATATGATGGAATTCGATCCAATGCAGATTTTTTATACTAATGCACGAATAATAGTCGAATTTGAATTTAAAATTTTACATATTTTTTTTTTTTAATAAAGATTTAACATATGATGTATCGAAACCATGTAACATCGTTACCTGCCATGTGAATAGGGAATCTTTGGCCTTTCTTTATACAAAAAATAAAAAGAAAAACCCTTCTATTATTTATTTATATATATATATATATATATATATGATTAATTATTTCCCATAAGCATATATATATGATTAATTATTTCCCATAAGCATATATATATATGATTAATTATTTCCCATAAGCATATCCCACATACGCATGGTCTTTGGTGTCTTCTACCAAAAAATAAAAAATGCTCTTAGATATCAGTATCATATGATGGATTGTGATTGATATAATATTATTTTTGTTCAATCGGTATGGAGATTGATATCTGACTGATACGGTCTAATACGGATCGATATTGACTGATACATGACTGATACTAGTTGATATCTAACCAATACCAAAACGGTATTACCCCATTAGTATATAACCGATACCTAATGTATACCAAAAATATATGCCACGTTAGCATATAGTCGATACTTGACCGATAATGGCTGATAGCAATATTCGATATTGTTAACTAATTGATGGTTAGCATATAATCGATACCTGATCGATACCTGATCGATAATGGCTGATAGCAATATCCGATAATGTTAACTAATTGATGATGCACGCATCACCATAGGATGTTAAGGTAGAGAGAGAGAGAGAGAGAATATTCAAGAATGGTGCTGAGAGTAGTCAAATAAATAGACGCCATTAGAGAGCAAATGCCCCAGTTTCGGTTCATCTCTCTCTTCCCCACTGCAGACGCCGGGCGGAGTCAAGCGGTCAACTATTTAGGCAGTCTCGATTCTCGACTCACGTCTTCGTCTGTTTATAGGAGAAGAGCTTTCCCCAGCTGTGCCGGGTGGGAACGTGCCCGAATTTCCTGCCTCGGAATAAATTTGTTAATACCCAACGTCGTACGCCCAGCGTCTCAAACCGGTTGAGTTTTGCAATTGTTTGCAGTAAAACCTCTGGTCTCGTCTCTTCTTTTCTGTTTCATCTCTGTGAATGGCAACCTGAAAAAAATCCAAAAGCCACCTTCTTCTTCCTCCTTCCTCTCTCTCTGTATAGGGAAGGCTGGCATAAGAAACGAAGGAAGAAGATAGAGATGAAGGTTCGTAAATTAATCTTTACATCTCATTATCTCTCCACATGTTCTGGTTTTGCTTTGTTTTGTTTTGATTGCAATTACAGAACAAATTTCATTCTTCATTTTGCTGCATTGCAGATATCCGCTTCATTTTCAAACCTCTCCATTGCAGCTATCTGGATTGCCGTTTGTCTCATCCCTTGTTCTTCCGCTCTTGAGGTTTCTCTTCTGCTTTTTGATTTCTTATTTGTTTTATGGGAATGGGGAAATGTAACTGTTTTTTTATTTTCAGAGAAAGTCTCATGATAATTCTGCATCAGGTCGGGCAAACCTGCAGTACGAATCAGAGCTGTGGCGCGAATGCCCTTTGCCAATCCTGCGCTGCGAACGGGAACAGTCAGACAAGATGTACTCAGATCCAGCCGGTCATTCCCACCACCAAGGTACTCTTTCTCCTTACCTCCTAATAATCGATTTCTGGCTACTTTTTTCTTATCTTTTATGTTTTTTGGGGATTTCCTTATGTTAATTTCTCTGATTTGATTTGGATGGTTGGTTTGATTGTTAGGTGAATGGACTACCTTTCAATCGGTATTCATGGCTGACGACGCACAACTCCTATGCCCTATTGGGAGCAAATTCGATGACGGGTACTTCAATCCTCTCTCCCGAGAATCAGGAAGATTCAATCACCAGTCAGCTCAATGTATGTATGATTCATTGATTCCCTTCCCTTCTCCCCCTCAAGGCTTACTGTGAAACCTGAAAACCCTCTCAAATTCGGAAAAGTAGCCGCCCTTGGCGGCGAGCCTGTGACATCTCGTTTATCTTTTAAAGAATTTTTATTTTTGGTCTTCTCGTAATCTCATTAATCTTTCTTTGGGTGGAGCTAAAAGTGAATATGTTAGCTGTTGGCTCATCTGTATCTGTCAAATTGATCTATCAAGAAACTCAAAGTATCTTAAATTCAGTGATGTTTCTTCTATTTGGATTTGGTAGAATTTCACAGGTCACTTGTAATTTACGCTATGTAACCCAATTCCTCTTTTCTTTTTTAATAAATTATTTCCTAATTTAAGAATCTCAAGGCCCCAACATGTTCATACCTACCCCAATTATTTGCACAAATTACCACCTCTTTATAACTGTTCATAAAGTACTTCTGCAAAGATATCTTTCTCTTTTCTTCTGGGTTTGTATGGGGTGGGTGGGTACAGCAAAGAGGGGTCTCATGTCTTTCCTTAATTTGTATAATATGTTGTCCCTATATCATCACTAATCATCATTCACAACTGTGGTTGGCATTTACCTTGATCTGCTAGATTCTGCAAAGACGATCAGTTGGACGAACTTAAGTGCCTATATCAGACAGCCTGGATCTTCCAGAATTACTAGTTAGTTGGATGATCAAGAAGTGGGTCAATATTACTAATTAATCAGAGGATATTCTTCTGATGCCGATCTGGTGGGCTATGGACATCAAAGCTTGACCGGTCGCTCAATACCCCCCACCCCTCCCTCAAATACCAAATATACCCCCCTTATATTGTGGTTTCCGTGATGGTCCAATGAGTGTGCTGAAAGGGAATCAGTGTCAATGCACCATTGGTTGATTCTATTAATCTAGGCCCCCTGAAAGGATCTTTATCTTAACTAAAATGGAAGAATTCAATAAATCTGGGCCCCATGAAAGGATCTTTATCATAACCAACCTGGAAGAAATATCTCTTGTTTTAAGCCCTTATGTACTGGGCTATCAGAAATATCAATTTGATTTAGTGTCTAATTAGGCAAAGATATCGTCTTCTGTTTTAGTAAACTATCCTTTGTCTAGCAATTTAGGTCAACAGATTGTAGATTTTTTTGGGGGGGATCTTAAGAAGTGTGAGTTCCATTGCAGAATGGTGTCAGGGGTTTGATGCTTGATATGTATGACTTCGAGAACGACATCTGGTTGTGTCACTCCTTTGCCGGCAAGTGCTACAACTACACTGCATTTGTAAGTCTCTTCTTTATGAGAAGGATCATGGTTTATTTGTGAGGCTGACTTCCTCAATTGATTCAATCTTATCTGCAACTAACTACTCCAAAATTTGATATAACAGCAACCTGCTATTAATGTTTTGAGAGAGATTCAAGCCTTTCTTGTTACAAACACTTCAGAGATCGTAACCATTTTTATTGAAGACTACACAGCACCTGGGGGATTGACCAAGATCTTCAATGATTCGGGCCTCAAGGATTTCTGGTTTCCTGTGTCTCGGATGCCCAAAAATGGTGGAGATTGGCCGACAGTCGATGATATGGTAAAGCAGAATCAACGTTTGCTGGTTTTCACCTCTAAACCGGCCAAGGAAGCCGCTGAGGGGATTGCGTATGAGTGGAACTATGTTGTAGAGAACCAATGTGAGTCTACCTCCCACACACCATTACTACTCTTAATCAGAATCAAATTTGTGGTTTTTAATGGTGTTGGGCTAAAATTTCAGATGGTAATAGTGGGATGATAGCGGGTTCCTGTCCAAACCGTGCTGAATCATCTCCCATGAACACAACAACCAAATCACTCGTCCTCCAAAATTACTTCCCTGATGATCCAATTCTATCGGAGGCTTGCAAAGATAATTCAGCTGCGCTTATGAACATGACAGACACTTGCTACAAAGCAGCTGGCAATCGGTGGGCAAACTTCATAGCTGTTGATTTTTATCAGGTATTGATGATGATGATACATTGTAGAGTTGCTATTCTTCAAAAGTATCATTTTACCAAAGGATATTTACAGCAAAAGGGGCAAAGAATACTTATTTGACCTTTGTGTTTGAACTTTTGTTGTTGCAGAGGAGCGATGGAGGGGGTGCTTCAGAAGCTGTAGATGTAGCTAGTGGTCATCTAGCCTGTGGGTGTACTGACATCGCCTATTGCAAGGTCAGTTACCTTTATTATTATAACTCAATAATTCCCCTTGCAATCAATCAGAGCCTTAAGGAAAAATCTTTTAATGAGTATGATAGCTAAAGCTAGGAACTAAATTTTAGATCAAAACAAAATTCTCCTTACCTGTAAAACAAGGTTATGAATCCAGGTATCGGACACGGTATCGACCATCTCCAAAACCATTGTGATCCAGGTCGGATTGGTGTACGTATCCAATGGGAAGCTGACACATGGATACTATATATAACAAATATTAAAATAGGATTGGCTTGAGGATCAGTCAAGTCCAAAACCGATACGAATTGACCAATTCAACAGTTCCGATACCGATTACTTAAACTAAGCCTGTGAAGACTAGAGCCCTGCAGTTGGTTGTCACTGGGACTAAAATGGTTTCCTTTTTTGTTGTTTGACATGGTGAATCCTGATCTCCTTGGAGCCCATAAATTAGAGCCTGAAACCATTCTACAATGATTATCAGTTTTACAAACCAAACCACCCCCCATTACCCCCCACCCCCCCCAAAAAAAAAAAAGGAAAGTGAAAGGGTTAATATTTTGCTTATTGGTTTCCTTAGCATTGAAGGAGTCAAATTTTGATTTCAATCATGCCCAAAATTGAAATATCTTCAGTATTATAATTTCAAAGTCAAATGATTTCGATTGGAATTGTTAATTTGTAATAATAAGTCATACAATTTCAAGTTTTCCACTGAGATCATTAAAAATGTTCAATGATTTTGACTGAATCCTGTTCAACATTTGAATTCATGCTTATAACACAATAAAACTCGAAGTACAGGGATAATGATTCCCCTGTTTCAATGGCCCGTTGACAATGATTTCCTTCTATGGGATGTTATAGGGCCATCATGGAAACCTCAAAATACATGAATATTGACATTAAAATCTTACGATGTGCAGGCAAACGCAACCAACGGAACATGTGAGGTTCCAGCCCCAGAATCTAGTCCCACTCCCACCACTCCAACTTCGACCGAACCAGCGACTCCACAGGGAAATACCAGCGTTGCTTCCTTGGAGAGAAGACCCCTTCAACTGCGGTGGTTGGTTGGTGCTGTCTCAGCTACTGTACTATCTACGCTGTTTTGGTTATAGTTTCTTGCGGATTCTGGTGCCCATTTCCTTTTCCTTTTATTTATTCCCTCATTCTCCCTCCACTTTATACACAAAAGACACCAAAAATGTTTCCTCCAGGGAAATTATATTCTTTTTTACTGATTTAATAAAGGGACCTTCTAGTTCTAATCACATATGTTACAAATTAGACTCTAACCATGGCCTTGATTTTGTTATTTGTTAGTTCAGAATCTTCAGATAGGCCTGAAAATAAAGATCCTACCATCTCTTATTCACATTTTAAATTTCAATCAGATCAGAATTTTTCATGACGTTAAATTTTACTGTGTAACATTTTATATGTAAAATTTTTTTTCAATGTTTAATTTCAAGAGATAAAATATACTATCTCTAAAGAAAGGGAAAATGAATTTTGTCTTTCTTTTACCTATTAGAAACAATGATTGAAATAAAAAAATTTACATGTACCGTAAAATTTTATAAAAACAATGGAACCACAGCAAGAGTTTTGTGACTCCTGCATTAGTATGGGGGCCAATGGGAGCATGCATACAGGTAGGGGTGTTAACCAGTCAGTCTCTGACGAGCTTAATCAGTCCCCACCAAATTAACACCGTGCACTGTGATTGCGTGTTTTGCTAATTGGTCCATCGTTGATGAGGCATGAACATATTTATATTCGGGCCGGTCGATTTTGGTCCTAATATGTGTTATGCTAATCAGGCTAATCAGTTGTAAACAGGCTATAATGGGCTCATGCTAAAACGTAAATAGAAATAGAAAGATGTTAGTTTTCAAATCCATAATTGTTTTCATGTTGTAGGTTAGATACCTTATTGTAGGATTGTAAAAGCCCTCATTAGGTTTGTGATCACCCATGTAGATGAAGATTAGGACAGAAAGAACGAGTGGAAGACTCAAGAAATGAAATAGAGTATAAGACGATTTAATGTTTAAGGTTTTTAGCTTAGGGTTGTATCTGTTTGGTTGAAACAAGTTTCAGTTTGGTTTAAAGGTATATTTGGTTCATCTGATTGATTCGGTCGGGATCCGGTACCGTCGTCTGCATAGTATTCCAACTGCCTTCCTACCCCGGAAGTGTCATCGGCTTGGTCCAAAGACTAGCAGAGGGCACTTAGTACGAATGGTTCCCATGCTGCCTTCGTCTGCTGATGGACCGTGGTGGGGAGTTGGGCTTATCCTTCATGCGAGCATGGTCTGCCTGTTTGGTTTAAAACAAGTTTCAGTTTGGTTTAAAGGTATATTTGGTTCATCCAATTGATTCGGTCGGGCTCCACCCTTGCACCATGAATGCCTATTTAATAATCGATTTGGTCTAATCCCGGTACATTTAATAATCAGGCTGGGTCGGTCTCGGTCCATTATTGGCCTAGCACGATTGGACTACACAGTTCGCACCTAAAATTGACTCCCTGCGCAGGCATCCAATAGGGGTCGCAGTGATTATTTAACTTTCCTATGTCTAAGTACACATTATTGGACAAGAATTTTTTTCCCTATTACAAAACAAGCAGAACCATCTCGGACTAATACTCATAAACTAGCGCAAACCAAAGGAAGCAAAGGATCTGAACAAACATGGAGAGAAAACACCCCACGATTAAAAGTTTCCATTGATTATGGAATCCAACTTTCTTCCACCAAAGAATGTTTATGATGAAAATCCAAGGGTCACATTTCATTTCCTCTTCAAGAAAAACTGAAATTTCCCAAAGTATTCATGCATATTATTTCCTAGAACAATAAAAGCAAAGCTTCTAATGAAAAAAAAAATTTAGTTTCAGGTATTATTGGTTGCTGCCGAATCGAGAACGATTCCAATTAACATGTAATCGATACTATTTAAAATAAGAAAGAATCAAGTATCAGATTGAGATCGGTCATGACTGAAACTGATAGAGATCGACTGATCCAGAGGTCTGATAATCCTACCATCCATCACAAATTTTGAAGAAAAAATGATGTTATCTTATATTGTTGATGTATCTAACCCAAAAGCTTAAATTATTAATTGAAGAGGCACAACTAATATATAAAAGAATCCGACATCCTCAGAGTTGCTCAATGTAGAATTATTTTTACGTGGTAATTTGCGGCCCTTCTTTCGGATTATCTTACATGGTTATATATAATTAGCACAGTGAACACAATGGATCTATTACCACGTCGAGCTGTGTAACCCCAAAACTGAAGCTATTAGGCTTAGAGACCCAATTAGTATATGAAAGCATCCAAAGTCCGAAAGTTTTCCAATATTTCCTATATATTTGAAAACCTGTGAGCTAGAATATATATGGGCTTAAATAATTTGCTTGAGTTGGGCTTGAGAAGGGCCTGCCTCTAGACCCTTAGGTTGGGCTTGGCCCACCCAACCTTATTCTTTCAATGAATTAATATCCAACTCAAGCAAATTTTCTTGGGGATATTTTTTTTTTTCGTTCTCAGCCATAATTTGTTTTTCTTTTATTTTCATTCTTTCAACGAGTTTATATTGTTTCTATTAAAAATAATTATATTGTGTACCCAAAAATTGCACATTTGTTGGCAAAAAAATTTCTTGACTAGCAAGTCTAGAAGGTATCTCTATTTCAATGCCAAGTTTTACCATATACAAGGGTAATGTGGTAATTTTGACTGTATGGATATCTGTGGTATGATATAGATTGCTCATATGTTAAATTTCATTCAATGTCTTTTAAAAAGGTTTTATTTCAAAAAATATTTTCAAAGCTTTATTTTGACAATTAATAAACTCGATTTCCATTTAAACTGGACATCTTCTGCTCACAAAATCCAACTCAATCCAATTTACCAAGTAGCAGATATTTGTTATAGTCTAAAAATATATGCTAAACTAGATAACTTCTTAATTTAGATCAACAAAATGGGAAAGGATTTCATGTCCAACTCTGTGGCTTGTGCACTAATGCTGGGACTAATGGTGCATACACAAGCATCCAATAAGGGGGGTTGGGTGGTTTTTTCACCCTTTCTGTGTCTGGCACAGGTACACAGCCAGACATGAATCTTTTTCCCAATAAAATATACCATACATTTACCCTGAATTTTTTTTTACTTCAGTTCCGTTTGTTTTTGACGTAAAATTTTACATGTAACATTTTGCAAGTTAAATTTTTTTTTTTTTTTCAATGTTTCAAGAGGTAAAATTTAATGACCTTTAAAAAAGAAAATAGAAATTTGTCTTTCTTTTACTTTTGAAGAACGAAAATTGACACAAATATATATATATATATATATTCTTTTATTGTTTTTGTTTTATTCCTAAAAGTTTTAAAGGCAAAAGTAAAAAAAGATTTTTTAAATAACCTAGGGAAAAAGTAGGTTGTTAAGTTATAAGGAGCATACGCCCAACCACAGGATGGGCGAAATGATCACCTCCTGCCCTTGTGAAATGAAAATTTCCACCCCAGTGTGCTCCCTCATTAGCCCTCACAATGGTGCTAGGGCTATGCAAACAGTGACTCCCAATAATTTAATAGTGACTTGTCTTGCTTAATTTTTTAATATACATGTGAAATGACAAATTTGACCATCACTTAAAAAAAAAGTATAAAATGAAAATTATGGCATGGTTTGTCTTTGTGATTCCCACTTTTGATTGCCTTTAACTAAGGGTGTCAACGGGTTGGTCCTTGCTAGTTTCAATACAAGTTAAATCGGTGTCGAGTTTTATAGGGCCTGACCAAAACATGTCAATTAAGAAGTTAGGGTTGGGTGGGCTGCCCTATACACATTAACTAATGGGCCAGTCTAATGTCTGTTTGTTATCAAGTTGGACTTATCGAGCTGACTTTGGGCCAATTCGGTGTCAGATCCATTTACTAGCCCAATAAGGGATGTCATCTTACTGTAGTGTTGAATCTACTGATGGGATAGACCACCATATATCCAAATCCTTGACATTCTGTTTAATAAAGACCAAGATGAAGTTTGTTTCACTTGGCTAGTCCACCTTAACGGTTCGGTTTCAAGCTAGCCCAGACCAGTCCGCAATTAACAAGTATGATAACAAATTAAAACTGAAATATGTCCACTATCAGTTCGGTCCAGATCAATTTTAAGTTAATTCGAGCCAGTTCGATCTGGCCTACCAGTTCGTCTCAAAATTGACACCCCTACCTTCCACCATGCCCTTCAGACCTACCATGTAGCAGCTCACTCAAATGAGGTTGAAATTGTGAATAAATGGATCCTATTTTCATATACTTGCATGTCAAGTTTCACACATGTTGAATTTTGATCTATAACTTGACAAAAAACCATCCACATCATTTGCTAGGTGTCCAACGGAATTATCATATCATACTTCCATGTGGCAAAAATATGAGACTTGTGGATTTGAAAATTGGGCTCATTAATGATGAATCCAATCCCCTTAAAATAGTTATTGATACCATTATTTATATCAAAACTGATATATCATTTACTAAGCAGTGAAAATCATACAGTTTATGTAATAGGTATGGTATGGAATTGTATCGATTTGGTATGAAGCCGACCAATAACGTTTAAACAACTACTTAAGTACTTGACTTAAAGTGTAATAGTAATACCCTTAACTCTTAAAAGCTTAACCAATTAACCATATCTAGCTATCCTTAATCCCTATCACATTCTCTTCCTCTCCTTCAATCCTTTCTGCTTACTGCACTTCTAGTTTCATGGCTTCAGTCTCCAAAGACTCTTAAGCTTAAGTGCAGAAACATACGGCTTCAATCTTCACAGTTCCTTATATTGATTAATGCTTCAATTTAATGGCTTTCTTGGGCTTAGATTTGTTTATTAACGACCGGACCCATGCAATTGATATAAAATCATTTAAACAGTTTAATGGCAAACAAAGTCGTTTAATAGTAAACCAAACCATTAAGAAACTGATTAAGGAACTGATATTCTTAACCGCTTACAATACCGCAACTGAAACTATTTTAACCATTTATACAAAAAACCATTTACGTACTGATTTACCGATACTGATTGTTGCTGTTGAAAATTGGTCCAACTAAGTTGTCCACATTGTATCAGAGTTGGACACGTCGTATCCTAGTTGGCTACGTTGTATCCAAATTGGCCACGTACAAACTGACCTCACACGGTTTAGTCGAATTTAAGTTAAGAACCTGAAAACAAAGGGAATCTTACAGAGGGATGGATTGGGTAATCCGATGGCCACTCCAATGATTAAGTTAGTTCGCAGAACAAGTAGTATAAAACAAAGTGAATGGAAATTGCTTCTTCGAGAATTGGGTAAGGTCTAAGTCGAATTCAAGGTAAGAACCTGAAAACAAAGGGAATCTCACAGAGGAATGGATTGGGTAATCCAGTGGTCACTCCAATGTTTAAGTTAGTTCACATAGCAAGCAGTGTAAAGCAAAGTGAATGCAAATTGCTTCTTTGAGAGTTGGGTAAGGCTTAAGTTTTAGAGTGGAAAATTATCCGTCCATTTACTTTTGTGCTTGCAAATATATATAGGAGTGTTTGAGTGATGGAGATGCGAATTTTCCATTTATTGATTGTTGAACCGCTAATGACTACACCTTCAACAGTCCACCATTGGATGATAATCTTGTGATCATCGTAGAAATAGTTGCCAGCATACAAGTCCGATAAACATAGCATGTATGCTTTGATTGAGGAAACGTTTCCCTCCAAAGTGGGAAACACCCTAATTCAATTAATACTCTACCACGTATAAAACACATGTTACACCATTAATGTCCTCAAATTCCTAAATACATGTTACTCTGTCATAGGATGGCAGAATATGATATTAACAGTTGCCCGTTGCTTCTTCAGATTTTTTTAAATGTGAAAAAGCAACCTTAATGTGGAGTTGAATATTAAGTTCTTCTTTGGCCAACTTCAATAGTTGCTTGCAAGTCTGCTAAACACTCCTTAGGAGTCAAACTTTGATTTGAAGTGATTACACAACCGCTTCTGTCCTCGAACACAATTGCCTTTTTTGAAAAATTTTTGAGGCTCAAGTCCCGGGTTTCGTGGGACGTTCCTATCTGCATTTAATGCCGCCTTGATCCATTGAGCAGTGGGGTAAGACACGTGTAAGGTAGTATCCTCTTCCCATTATAATATGCGGAAATGTTGAAAACGAGACGATATTTGGTTTGTAACTTTATGAATAAACCGCTGAAAGCACAAAGTATTTCGCACACTTACCCAATGATTGACACCCCCTTTGAAGTCTTCTAAAGCACAAATTTGAAAAGTCGTGAAGATCGAAGCTTGATTTGGTAGCTCCTCCTGATGGATTCACATCGTCTCCTCCCAGTGATTTTGGGAGGACGCGACAACCTATCTCGGATGGTTGCCACGTGGCTCTCGGGTGAATCTGAGACCCACGTCTGAGCCGACAACTCCTGTCGGCTCGGCTTGTCAGCTAGGTGTCGGTTCGGACATGGGTCTCGGATTCACCGAGAGCCACGTGGCAGCCATCCAGGGCAGATTGCCACTGTCCTCCTAGAACCACTGGGAGGACAGGATGCGAATCCCCTCCGGATGCCTCTTCGGACTCCAAACGTTTTGAATCCATAAGCCGTACCTATTCCCTGTAAGAACCGTGCTCTAAAATCCGGTTTAACCATGGTTTTATGCGATGACAGGTGCCCCAATCATAATCGGACCGGAAAGCGAAGCCGGGCAAGGGACCACGCAAGAAGCCGGGTGAAGAACCAATCAATTTCAGGTACGAAAAATGTGTAAAATTGGCCAAGTACATACCGGTCTCACCATACCGGTCTCACCATACCGGATGCACTATCCTGCAACCGGTATGGCATACCGGTCTCACCATACCGGTCTCACCATACCGGATGCACTATCCTGCAACCGGTATGGCATACCGGTCTCACTATACCGGTCTCGCTATCCTGCGACCGGTATGTGTGAGACCGGTATGTGTTCTGAGTCGTGTTTTTCTCTCAAAAATGGAAACTTAAAGTTTCCATATGAGGGGGGAGCGTGCTTTGGACGGCCTCCCTCTATTAATAGAGGGGGAGACACTCCATGAACCCCTTTGTTCTGAGAAGGAGTTGAGGGTTCAAGGAGGTAGACGCCGCCAAGGAAAGAGCTGCCGGTGGAGGAACACGCCGCCAACTGACAACCGCTACCGGTAAAGTGCTCTATCCTTCCTGTAGTGTTGCTTATCGGATCTGAGCCGCGAAGCGGCGTGAGATCTGATGGAAAATGCTTAGATTCCTTTCGTCTTTCTTTCGGATCTGGTTGGTTTTTGGCATTCTAGCCAAGATCCGTAGGACCCTTCGCAGACCGGACCTTAGCGTAAGATAGGTGAAACCTTAGGGAGCTACCGTGGAGACCTCGATCTCGGAAATCACGCCGTAGGGTATATCCTTGGGAAAGTCCCATTGTATGGGCCGCGGTGTATACGGCCGGCACCATACCGGTCGCACTCGGCCAGATCCGAAGTGAGACCGGTATGTGTGCATCCGGTATGCATACCGGTCTCACCCATACCGGTCTCACCCATACCGGTCTCACCATACCGGTCTCACTATCCTGCGACCGGTATGTGCCGGACCGGTATGTGTTTTGAGCCCCTGTTTGTTTGGGAAAGCCGGGGTTTTGGCTTCTAAAACTCTAATAAATGGAAATTAACATGAAAATATGATTGTGTAGGACTTGTATGTGAAACTTCTGACGCCGAAAAGGATTAACACCACGCGTCAGGTAAGGGACAAGACCCGAAACTTAAATTAAAGATTTAATAATAAACCTTAGAGAGCTTTTTAATTTTCTGTATCAAATTATATGCTTGTTTGATGGATTGTGCATGTCACATGTCATGTAGTGTAAATTCTATTTGATTTATCTGTTCATGCATTTCATATGCTAGGTGTGATGGATGTTAGACATGTGATTGTTTTAGTTGGAGTGTGGAATGGGAAGGGTCGGGGGCCTGGGATCATTCCTCACCCCGACACCTTCGATAGCACCTTATCTTAGCATGCTTGGTATGGGTGGGGTATCGGGGGAGGTTATGGCGGGTGGTCTCCGATGTTGACGTTGATCCGGCCACGGTGATGTGGCATGGTGATCTTCGATGTCGACGTTGACCTGGCCATGACGCTCTAGCTCTATCCTTATGCCATAGGGAGCGATGTTGGGATAGGGCCTACTTGCGTATAGTTCCATCTTGGTATGCTTGTTGCGGGTAGGGTATCAGGGGGAGGTGAGGTAATGTGGTCTCCAGCCTGGCCTGCACGCTCTAGCTCTATCCCTATGCCGTAGACGGTTGTACTAGGGTGGAGCCTACTTGTATTGACATCTAGGACTGGTTAGAAACGGAACCCACTTGCAAGCCCTTGCCAATAGGGGTTTAGGTATTGGTACGGTATGGGGTATCAGGAGGAGGACGTGGGATTGTGGTTCTTCCTGCCCGCCAGACTCGAGTCCTATCTCTATATCGGAGTGAGTGATGTGGGGCGACAGTAGTAGTGTGGTAGGAGCCTGACTATTGGGTGTGCTCACACTCTCGTGCATGGAGGTGCGGTGGCCGCCAAACCTTACCATAGCACAATTGCAAGTTATACCTGGCCCAAAGTGTAATGTTAACTCATGCATGTGGATGTTGCATTGGTCTTGTGCTTTACTGAGCTGTGTTGTAGCTCACCCCGATATATATATCTCTCTTTTCAGATTTGGATGCAGGATATACGGTGGAGGACTTCGTGACCGCCCCAGCCTACAGTACGATGGCTGCCCTGGAGACACAGAGTGTGGAGGACGAGCATGACGCGTTATGCGAGTGCTCCTTCTGTGTCTTTCCTCTTTGATTTGATTATTTTTAATTTAAAGCTTTGTAAATAAATATTATTTAATTCTGATGGATGATGGAATAACTGGATTAATTATTTTAATTTATTATTTAGTTCAGCTCATTGATATATTATTTTCGCTGCTAGTATTACTCTGGTTTTTGATGGTTTGCTCAGGGATGATTGGTTGACACGGTCTTTCGAGATCCTGGTGTGAACCGTGGTTTATTACCGGTTCACTCACACTTCTGGTTCAGCCGGAATTGGGGTGTGACATTCCCTCTCCTCCACATCATCTCCTTTTCTCTCTCGCTCAGATCATCTTTTTTTTTTTTGGGTAAGTACCCTCAGATCATCTTACTTTTTCTCTCTTCCTTCTCTCTCATGATTCTCTCATATTATCACCACATCATACATATTATCCACATCATCAGTGGGACCCACCAACTTTCTCTCTCATCATTTGCTTCTCTCTCTTCATTGCTCTCACCATTTTCTCAATGAAGATACTGTTCACATCACCAGTGGGACCCACATACTTTCTCTCTCCTTATTTTCTCTTTCTTCCTTTTCTCTCTCATCAAAGTTGGCTCATTTACCAACAATTACAACCTATGTTCAATAAGAAGCAGTTGACAGCATATAGGTCCGATAAATATGGCATGTATGCGTTGTTTGAGGAAACGTTTCCTTCAAAAGTAAGAAACGTCCTAATTCAATTAATACTCTACCATGTCTAAAACACGTGTTACACTATCGCTGTCCTCAAATTCTTGGACTCGTGGCACTCCACCATAGGTTGGCAGAGGTATTAACACTGATTACCAATCGTTAAAGATAAGCAATTTCACACCGTTTATCTAAAGTTGGCTCATTTGCCAACCATTACAACCTAGAAGCAGTTGGCAGTATACAAGTCTGATAAACATGGCCGGTATGCGTTGATTGAGGAAACGTTTCCTTCCAAAGTGGAAAACATCTTAATTCAATTATTACTCTGTCACATGTAAAACACGTGTTACGCAATTGATGTCCTCAAATTCCTACACACGTAGCGCTCCATCATAGATTGGCGGAATATGGTATTAACACGAATTACCAATCGTTAAAGTTAAGCAATTTCATACCGTTTATCTAAATTGTACGATAGTGGGGTTGCCCTATTACCTAACATACTAAACAAATACCATACCGATATACCAAAACCGTCCGGTTTAAGCTGTATCCAAATGAGTCCATTGTCTAACCCCTATGTCGAACTGCCCTTCATATAAGGGAGGACGGAAACTCCAATCTAGTTTAATTATAAAAATACCCTTAGGAAAGTGCGACAACTGTCAAATCAATGAGCATTGGTGGAAGTTTAGGTATTCAGGTTTCCATCCTCCCCTAATTGGGATCCGCATCCTATCCTCCCAGTCATTCCTCCATCCTCCCCTAATTGAGATCCGCATCCTCTCCTCCCAGTCATTCTGGGAAGACGGTGGCAACCTCCCTCGGATGGTTGTCACGTAACTCTTGGTGAATCCGACACCCACATGGCAGTCATCCAAGGGAGACTGTCACGTCCTCTCAGAATGACTAGGAGGAGAGGATGTGAATCCCCCTAATTGGATGTATATTTTTTACGGGTTATTATCGTCTCTAATTGAAGGATCTTCCAATAGAAGAGAGGATCCAGCGGTCTCTCTTAACCAGGCGCACCTACTGATGCATTGATAAACGCACTGAGTTAAAGAGAGACCGCTGGATCCTCAATTGAAGGATTACATTTTCTTTTATTATCTCCATTCACTCCTAAGAAAGGCTGGCCCACAGTCGTTGTAACGAAAAAAACAAGGATTGCCCCTAGTATTGCCTTGTGGGCCCGCTGTTAGAATGGTCTACAGATAAGAAGCTCCGTATTTACAGGTTAAGAAACCCCTCCGGTTTCGTCGGACCCCTCCCTCACGTTTTTTTTTTTTTTGGGTCTCTCGGAAAATTGGTGAAAGTGAGACAAAATCCACAAGTAAAACTGAAACCAGTAACTGAAACATCCCCTGCATGTGGCTGCCACTTGTCAACAATCACAGAGCAAAAGTAACGGGTTATAAGAGAAAATCTAAAACGAGATTCTCCCTACGTCCATCGTGCGATGACCTCTACAACAGGTACAGCGTATCAGGTATCAGCTTCTTTCTTTCAATAGTCAAAAGAAAACGTGCAAATTGCATGCACCTTATCCAAAATAAAATAAAATAAACGCATGAAATGCATGCACCTTATCCAAAAAAAAACTAAAAAATTTTAAACGGAAATGATGACTTGTAAAGGTGATAAACCATGTGGTTTCGGTTTAACGAAGCGGTTTTTTGTTTCGGATTATACGTGTTAACGGTAAAATCAAAATCGAATCATTGATTAAACGGCTTTAATTTACTTACCAAAATCGATTATTTTAAACGGTTTTTGATTTTTTGATTGTGAAATGGTTTAGTTGTCAAGAGGGAGGAAGAGAATAAGACACAAAGAAGATGGGAGAGATGAGGGGGAAAGTATTAAATAATATTATTCTCTTTTTTTGGGTATCTAGATCTTCAGTCTGACTAGTTTCGCGGGTCTATACAAACCCTACAATCGCATAGACCAGGTTATTCTAGGATTGAATGAGACCATTCTGAACACCCTTTTTGAGTGACCCTAAGGTAGTAAGAGGTGTTGAATTCATAACATTCCGCTTCCTAAGGCGTAGGATCTTTGCAATTTAGAAGTAGGTTATGCGGAATGTATTAGAATAATATATATTTCTACGAATAGACCTTCAACAGTAAGGGATTAAAATAAAAGTTTAATTGGTTTAAGCGATTTCATTTTTTAAACTATAAACAAACTGTTTAACTAAACGATTTCATTTTTCATTGTAATCATTACAAAACTAATCACTTAAAACTAATTCGAAAGAATCCAAGAAGATAAAATTAATATCAGTTTTGGTAGTAGTGACTATGGAAAGTAATTCATAGGCAAAGGGATTTGGTAAAAGATTTTCTTAAAAAAAATCATGTAAAAAGGAAGTAATATAAATTGCTTTGCGTGTTTATTTTTACCTTAACTTTTTGTGTGATTTTTACCTAGAATCAAATAAAACCTCATATCTTTATGAAATTTCAAGAAACTGTATTTTTCCTACAAGGAAAATGTTTGATAAATGAAATATGAAACTAACAAATCATCTCCTTAATTATATTCAAAATGTCGTTCCTTTGGTTCTCAAGTTTCTACAAAAATAACATCAATTGTATAAATCTATAGTTGTTTTTTACCTTAGTTTACTTTTGGGTTTTGATAGCTTTGATTTGATATATAGAATCGATGTTTAACAGGACCGGGTTCGTCTCCTGTCATCCAATAGGAGTGGTCGACACGTATTCTGATGCAACCCTACTCTTTCGCTAGACGATTGGACAACATGAGAGAGCTCTATCCTATTTGTAATATATGAGTTAATTTTAAATTTGTTTTGATGACATATCTTCCTAATGGAAGCCCAATTAAGCCAATGATTCGACTGTTAATATTTGTCACGTGGCCTCGTGCATTGGTTACACCGTTTTTTATGCTCGTTTCGATTTGAAATGTCATTGTCACGAATTTCATCTACATGACTTTTACGGTTTATCTGTATAACCAACAAATTTGAACCTTTTCGTTTCAATTATAAGCAATCAATTTTAACTTTCGAAATTGAATCCACCGCAGACATCTCAGTCTGACTATCTTCAATAAGTCTTAAATTTTGAAGTTGATTCTATCATATGTGTGCTAATTTGATTATCGAAAATGACAACTAGACGCGTGTATAAATGGCATGCCCAGTGCATCAGACCCCATTGTAACTTTCGAAGTTGATTCTACCGTCAACATATTAGTCTAACTATACCTTCAGTAAGTGACATGTCTTAAATTTGACGTCGATTCTATCGCATTTGTGTGCTAATTTGACTATCGAAAAAGACAAAATGAACACGTGCCCAGTACAAGAGACTCCTGCAAGATCTGAGAAATGGTTGATGTACGTAGCCTTACTCCGCCTTGTAGGGAAGCTATTTTCAAATTCAAATCCCCGACAACCAAGCTACAATAGAGAAACCTTACGGACAAACACGTGTATGTTCATCACATTTGTACAACATATTTGATCGAAACAAAATTTATTCCATTACAAAAGTAAACAAATTCACGTAATTAAACAAAATATTTATTTCTTTCTACAAAACATGACTAGCTCATCACCAATTACAATTTGTCTAACTGTTTTCTTAGGATTCACCCTCTTCTACATTGCTAGTCTATATAGTAATTATTAGTTTTACCTTAATTCTCCATTTGTTTTTTTTTATATAAAATGATAGGAAAGAAAATTTTCTAATAAAATAATATTACCATTAAAAAAAACTTGACAATGTCTGTGTATCATAGCCCACCTTTTTCAAGTGATAGGGGATGTTATCCTCCCCTTTTCTTAATTTTCATGTAACAAAATTTTAAAACTACTTTAGAAACGATCTAATTAAAATTAGTTTTTCTTTTAAAGTAAGCAACTTAATAAAAATAAAAAAATAAAAGAATAAAAAATAACTTCATAGCTGAACGTTTCAGATAACGTTCATACCTCCCCGAGGTCTTTTTGCCACGTTAGTATTTTTCATGCAAATCTTTAGTTGCAGAGAATCAAAATTGACTCCTTCAGCCTCTCCTCCCTCCTCTATAAATTGGTTTCTCCGGCCTCCATTCCATATAAAAAAAAAAACCCACCCTTCTTTCTCGCTCTCTCTCTCTCTTTCTCTATAGGGCTCTCTCTCTCTCTCTCTCTCTCTCTCTAGAGCTCTGTTTTATAAAATGGTGAAGAATGAGGATGAAAATAAAATTCAGACGAAGAAAAAGGGTTGTCGATGTAAAATTGAAATCAAGAGAATAGATGATGCTTCTAAGAGTCAAATGACATTTTCAAAGCGTAAATTAGGATTAATTAAGAAAGCCCATGATATCTCAGTTCTATGTGATGTTGATGTCATCTTTGTATCTTTCTCCCCTTCTGATCATCCTCTTCATTTTTGCAACCCTAGAAGGTCTTTTTTTTTTATCTATTTATGTTTTCTGTATTCCATTTTTTTCCTTTTTTGTTTAATTCATCTGCTTATATTAAGTTTTTTGTTTTTTTTTAATATACAGGTTAGAGGATGTGCTGCTACGGTACATAAATCTACACATCAACGACAGGAATTAGTATGATCTGTTCATGATATATACCTGTTCTTTCTTTTTTCTTGATTTTGATTCTCCTTTTATTTTGTATCGCTTTTGAGTTTTGTTTGGACTGGAGTTAATTTTTGCTCATGATGATCTTTTGTTTTCAATGGTGATGATGCAGTAAAATAAAGAATGCAGAGGTAACTTAGCTGGGTTTCATTGTTACTGTTTTAGTTGGGGGAAATTTTTTTTTTTTGGTGAGACGAGAAATGGAATCTTATGATTTCTTTTTTTTTTCTATTTTTGCATGGCTGCAGCTAAAGCTGAAGGCGCTTGAACAGATAGAGCTTGATGAAGACAAAGTTGCATTTGTGAAGAACCAGTCTGTTCTCTCTCTCTCTCTCTCTCTCTCTCTCTCTCTCTCTCTCTCTCTCTCGTCTTCTTCCCTGGATCCTTGTTTTTCCTGAAGTATCATGAGCTGGGTATTTCATCACCACTGAATTACGTACCCTGAATCATTCAGAATATAGTTTTTTTCTAAATTTATTTACAACATGAAGAACGTGGAGCTTCAAGATTACATTGATCAGAAGCCATGGAACGTAAATTGACCATCCTGTCAGACAGAGATAGAATCTTTGGGACTCGGCTGGTCTCAAGTTCGAAATGAACTTGAGACTGGCTAGTGTCAGCCATGTCGGTTGGATGGTTAACACCTGTCACTTGGTTCCATCCAATGGTGTGAGAGTTATTAAGTTATTTTGTAATTTTTTTTTTACTTTTTTCGTACAATAATTCTCATACCGTTGGATCGGGCGGAGTGACAGGTGTTGGCCATTCAGCTGACACTGGCTCCGCTCAAGCTCATTCCAAACTTGAGACGAGCTAAATCTGAATCTTTGATCAAGACGTCAGTCATGTAGAATATCTGCAGAATATAGTGAAAATAGTTCAACTGCGTGTACTTGTTTCTTTTTTGAGGGTATATCAACATCTATAATCACTAGGTCCCACACTTTAGAAGTGGGTCCCATACCACATATACGATGATGACATCACATGGAAAGTACATGTACATACAGGTGATCTGAACTCGAATATGGTTAAAAGAGCAATGAACCATTCATGCACCATATATAATTTATTTATTTATTTTTCCCTCTCTTTAAATGATTTTCCTAATTTTTTATATCTCTAATTTTACTTGTTTGTGGTGTTGCATAATCCATGGCTTTCTTGAAACCCACTGCGATGTTATGAAACCAGAATTGATGTAAGTACTTAATTTCTCTAATGTTTTTTTTTTTTTTTTTTTTCCGTAGAATGGTTTTTGTATGGATCTGGATCCTCTCCTGTCGCTCAGTCATGCCAGTCATGTACATCGGTTGGGCTAGGTATGGGTGTCAACAAGCTAGTCCGGGTTAGTTTCAGTTTGGGCCAAATTGGTGTCAGGTTTTATAGGGTCTAACCGAAACATATCCATTAAGAAGTTCGGCCTGGGTGGACTACACTGTGCACATTAACTAACGGACCGGTCCGTTGTCAATTTGTTATCGGGCTAGGCTTATCAAGCTGACTTCCGACCAGTTTGGTTTCAGTTCCAATTAGCAGTGCCATCTTACTTTGGCACTGATGGGATTGACCACCGTATATCCAAATCCCTGATTTTCGGTTTAATTCGGGCCAAGAGGATGTTTGGTTCGGGCCTAGCCAGTCTGTCTTAACAGTTTGGTTTCGGTCTAACCCTGACCAGACTAAGACCGGTAAGTATTATAACAAGTTAACCTAAAACATGTCCACTATCTGTTCGATCTGAGTCGGTTTTAGATTAATTCAGAGTAGCTCGGTCTAGGCTATTAGTTTGTTCCCAAAATTAACACCCCTAACAGGAAAGATCTTTTCCTTCTCGTACATAGTTGCTAGGGTATTAGTTGATGGGTCAGGCTGGGTCGGATCGATAATTGACACTTATCTTAATGGGATTAAATTACTGACTTCTCATTCTTTCTTTCTATTTATAAACTAGTTTGTGAAAAATCAAATTACGGATTTGAGATCGGTGATAGAAGCTGGAGAGAAAGAAATCAGGCAGGGTTACCATAATAACTTGCCCTCTTCATTCATAGGATTCATTTGTCATTAAAATTTTGTCTCATGGTATTCAAGGAATAATAATACTGCAATTTTCTCTCTGTCTTCTACAGCAATTTCCTGCCAAAGCTCAATATCAGCTCTTTACAGGAAGCTACTTGGAGAGAGAAATACTTGGCATCCAGTTTGAAACTTCTCGGAGAGAAAAAGGTAACCCATGAACCCGACCCATATATCCATTTAGAGAAATAATTTATATTTAAGGAATACATTAATTACCATACTGCCCTTTTCTCTCTCTTTTTTTTTCTACTTTTCAGCTCGCAGAGATGAGGATCAACAGAAATCGATCCCCAAACTGTGAAACAAGCATCTTCACTCAGGTAAATTCAAAGGAAAAGAAGGAAGATAACGGTTCATTTATAGGGGTGAAATTAGAAACTGGACCGGTTTGAATTTTAGGGATTTCGGTTTTAAAAAATATCATTCCGAATTGGCCAATCCAATACCGATTCCTTGAACCTTGGTTGCAATCGAACTGGATTAACTGGCTGATTGGTATGGTATTTAAAACTGCATTTGATTAGAAAATTAACAATTAAACTTTACTGGTTTTAATTGGTTGCCTCACCCCTGAACAAACTGGTCCAACCGGGAATGAACAACCAAAATGGATCAATGTCTCAATGACTGGATTGGGGCAGATGTTATTTTCTAATAAGAGAAACTTAGGTGCTTTAAATGTCATTTTCATCTCTCTCCCTCTCTCTCTCTCTCTCTCTCTCTGAATTACTTGAATAAAATTGATTTAACATCCTTGATGAGCAGCAACTATTGGAGATCACCCAAAATGATCCGGTGAAGCCTTCGTCTAGCTTTGAGACTGTGGATGCAAAAGGTGAAACTTGGATCACTGATAAACAACTTATAATGGAAAAGGACCCTTGGCTGAATGGCGAAATTCAGAGGTTAATTACTTCTTATTCCTATAATCATCAATTTCTTATTTTGAAGCTTCACACACACAAACACACACACACGACTACCCCTCACGTATTGTCCCTCTTTTGGGTGATACTGTATCTGTGACAAATGTGGTCCTTCTTATGGGTGACTATAGTCTCTCGTTTTAGACCGTAATTGAGGAACTTGAAGCTATGATATCATGTTAAGTGTCTATCTCAAAAATTCAAACTTGAAAGTGAAGGGACTCTCAAGTATATAAGGCACCCAAGGTTTTTAGAATTGACCAGTGTAGGATTATTCCCAACAATCCCCCTTACTTGTTGCCCTTCTTTTAGATGGCAATACACGTGACAGATGTGGTCTTTCTTTTGGATGATAGTCCCTCTTTTTGGGTGACCATAATGAAGGAAGTTGGAGCTCTGATACCATGTTGTTTCCATCTCAAAAGTTCGAAAAGGGTTGCACATGTGGCATTTCTGTACTCTGATTTTATATTGAAGTGTCTAATCCAAAAGCTTAATCTGTTAATGGATAAACCCAACTAGGGGTATCACCGGGCCAGGCCAGGCCAGTTTCAGTCAGGGCCAAATCGGTGTTGAGCTTTATAGGGTCTTACCGGAACATGTCCATTAAGAGGTTCAGACTTAGTGGGTTGCACTGTTCACATTAATTAACAGGTCGGTCCAGTTTCAGGGTGTTATCAGTCTTAACTTATCGGGTTGTTATAGGGTTGGTTCAAGCCAGTTCAGGTTGAAAGCTTAGTAGGAACTCATTAAGGCTATCCAGAAGGCTAAAGTAGTGAAACTAGGGTTTAATATTCTGTCTAAATTGGTTTGGTCTAGGCCATTATCGGGTTCAAGCTCAACAGTCAGCTTTTTCAAGGCCGGTTTCGGGCTAGCCCGAACCTGACCTGGACCGATTGAATATGCCCTTAACCCGAAACATGTCTAACAGTTCGGCCTGGGTCTATTTTGGGTTAATTCAAGCTGACTCAGTCTGGGCTACCTCGGTTTAATCCCAAAATTGACACCCCTAGGCCCAACTGATATATGAAATCATCCAAAGTTCTAGAATTAGTCAATGTGGGATTATTCCTATCACAGTCAACAAATTCTTATTCCAAATACTATACTTCATTACATGGAGATTCTTTGACATGAAGTTTGTAACCGAATTAACTAACAAAAGGAGGATTGAAAATAGTTATTCCAAATAGTTATTCCCAATTTAGTTTAATACAGGCATTTTGTTTCATCGTAAAATTTTTCATGCAAATGATATTTTACATGAAAATTTCCCTCAATGTGAATTGCCTACTTTTTTAATATCCGTTCTTTATATTTTACATTAAATCAACAATATAAAAAAAATCTTATTTTATAGGAAAATTTTCTTTTTCTTTTCTCTTACATGAAAACAAAGAGAGCCAAGCCATAGTAATTCTTCTACTCAATGCTTCATATCCTTGAAATTTATCTTAATTTCTAATTGAGCTTAACCTTTCAGGTCTCGGTGGATTCCTGTTGGCTATAGAGAAAATAATGGGGATGTTGAGAGATATGAGACCCCTTCCATGGTAAGTACCTAAATGACTTGATATTTATGCAGTTAATATTTTACTTAACTAGGGAAGTGCTTGTAGCACAGTGGTGATGGGCCTGGTGGCTTTCAGGCTGATGACTACTGGAGAAAGTCCAGGAGGTCGACTGACTGAATATCCTACCTTTCATCGGGTGCATGCTATGTACTTGCACCCCAAGTTCTCCACCCTCTCCCTTCCCCCATTGGGTTAGACCTACCAAGGAAAAAACACTTGAAACACCCAACAAATCTTCATCCGATGGTTGAAATTATGACTGTATAGGTACATGACTGTGTACTAAACTTTTCGCCTAAATTTTATTTTATAATTTTCTTTGAATTTCTTTTTATTTGAAAATAACTAAGTTTTATTAAAATTCCTATTTTGTGAATCCAAAACCTAAAGTAGACACCCTAATTTTAATTTATGATACAATTCCTAGCTTATTTGTATGAATTTAAGACCTTTCATTTGGGAAAAAGATCTTCTCAAGCTTCCTCCAGCCAGGATCCGATGGTCAAGTGACTATTGAAGCCCTTATCAATGTATGAGTGTATGCACCGATTGATCTTCTGCCATCGGATCCCCGATTGGAGAGACAGGTCGACTGGAGAGGATCCAAGTCCTTCATTTTGATGATCATGAGCATTATTTTAGGAAACGGTCGGAGATATGAACCAGCAACAACCAAGTGACTCTAATCATACAGAACAACCAAGGGACTCTTTTGGTAATTTTGCAGAAGTAAGTCCTCTATTTTTTTTCCCCCTCTCTCTCTACTTAATTTTTATTTAACCCAGAAAAAAATGCAAATCAGTGAATTTCAACTAATGATATGATTAATTGTGGTGTTTTTATTGAAAGCAGAACATTAACATATACTGGCACAAAGGTGAACCATACATGTTTAATCCAGAAGAAACGAATTCGCCTCCAAATGCTCCCATTCAGGTTTTAAGTGATCCGCAGGGATCGGTCGAGTTGGCCGGATCCGGATCAGAATTAGCCGGGATTGATCCCTTGCAGCATATCGAGTCATGGGATTGGAACATGCTGGCAGCTGCCGTGTCAATGATGCCTGATGATATGACACCTGATTTAGGCCATGCAGGATTGATCCAACTGGGGAGCGGATCAGGATCAGGATCAGGATCGGCTGTTGATCCTTACTTTGATCCCTTGGAGTCGAACCTTGTTCCCATCACTTGTCCCCACAATCTGAATGGACCTGTAATTCCCGGTCCTCCAAGGTATGTGTTCTATTTACTTGTTGAATTTAGGAATCCTATGTAGCAAGGGATGAATTTCCGGGTTTTGACCGTCTCCTCTCGTTGGAATCTCATGATTCAGCTGTTAAAGTCAGTCTGAAGGGACTGGACAACAGGAGAGAATCTTTTTCTAAATTTCCATACTAAAGAGAGAGAGAGAGAGGGCAAAGCCTAGATTAACCCAGCCCAAGAGTCTATAATGACAAATGGAGCCAGGCCTAGGTTAGACCAGGCTAGGCGAACGAGGGTTTTTCTCTTTCATAGCCGTAGAAGAAAATAAAAATGAGGAAAAAGGTTCTTTGAATGGCATGGCGGAGTCATAGCAACTCCAGCATCCCCTACTAATGATTGGACTCAAATCGTCTTGTGTTGTTGGAGAGGCTCCAGTTTGATCGCACGACTGGAGTTCACCTGACCCGTTTACCCTTCGTCCGTAAAAAACAATGCCACTCAGTGAACCCTTCTCCTAAAAGTAATATTGGAATTTAATACAGCTTTGGGTACATATATCCTTTTTCTTTTTCTTTTTTTTTTCTTTTTTTTCTTTTTTTGGCTTTTAAAATAATATTCTGCCTGATTTGCAACAAACCCTAATTTGTGTTTATGCTTTATTCTTAGGGATCCATCGTCATCACTCTATAACCTGAATTATGAAAATCCTGGATCATACATGGATCTACTCTTCAGTGTGATGAATAACGATAACGCCATTAATGGCCAATCTATCAGTATCAATTCAGACCAGCATCTCCAAAACCTGGAAATGGCATCAGGGCAAGTTGAAGGATCCTCATCATCTATCCATTTAACTGAACAGCCTCTCCAAAACCTGGAAATGGCATCAGGGCAAGTTGAAGGATCCTCATCATCTATCTATTTAACTGAACAGCCTCTCCAAACCCAGGAAATGGCATCAGGGCAAGCTGAAGTATCCTCATCATCTATCAATTTTACTGATCTTGAGATGCCAGATGAAGAAATTCAGGTCTGGATCTTAATATGGGTTTGGTTTTCTGAGTTTATAATCTAAATGGGCTTTAAATGAATGGGCCCCCTCTGGCCCACATTGCCTCATTACAAATTTAGCAACTAAGACAAACTTATCTGGTGAATTTGCAGGCAATGATCAATAACATGTGGATGAACCCAGAAGAAGAACAGAGGCAAAAGGATGAATTCGAAGACAGTTTCGGCAATATCGCGGAGAACAAGATGGTGACCATGGAGGAAATAGGGATTTACTTTTGATTAGGGCAACAAACAGTTAAAAGACTTTTTATGTCATGTTACCTTATCTTTTATTCTGTTAATAAGTTATTAGCATTGATCTTATACATATCAATGGTGGTGGTTTTTTTTTTTTTTTTTTTTTTGGATAATATCAATGGTGGTTATTGTTTGATAGGAATCTGGACCCCCAATCCACATTTGATTTACTAGTGGTGCAGTTGGGGTCGATCTGGTCTGGGTTTTTGAGGCCTAGTTTGGGTCCTCAATCCATAAACCAGGCCCAAGTTTGGATGGAAATATACACCATTATCTCATTAAAGAAGTAGCAGATTCATGGCATTTTCTGGTTCTTACAATTAGTTACAATTAGAGTTGCAACAGTGGGCCAAAAACCAAACTTTGTTTTCAGTGGGGCATCACCTCTGAACAAATGATTAAAGTAGGCCCAACTTCAACAAAATTGCCCATGTCTGTATATAAATGCTTTCTGGCTTCTTGGATCTAACCAAAACCAGCTAGGGCCCTCTACCAATTACTCACCACACTCAATCTGTCTGATTGTTGTGCTCCCCATTTCACCATAAAATTGAGCAGCCCTAACTCAATGTATGCTTTGCATATACTATCTATACTTGGGTCATCAATCATTCTAGATTTTCCATCTGGTTTACTTGTCTGTATCAAACTGTTCTCAGTTCTTATACAAACCGATACCATATCAAATAAAATTGCTGTTTTTCATATCATTACTGTATCGATTCTACTTCGATTAGGTTTAATAGGGTTTTAAACAATCGGTTTCGGTATCCGGTTTTAGTACCAAATTGACACACTTATGCTAGAGACCCTCCTAGACCAACTATAGTCTATAGATCAATAATGAAGCAACAACTTTGTGGGCATCTTAGAAAGACTAGTTACAAGTATGGGACAAATCCATACTTGCCTTGTTCAGCTCACACCCTCGCTCCATACATAAGGGGCAACATCCACAGGTTTATTCACTTCATTTTTTATTGCCTTTAAGATATGAAATGCTTTTTACTATTCCATAACTTTCTCAAAACTCGGTCATCTCAATAGTTCGAGTTTTACAACTGTTTAATTTAGAATACTGATTTAAGCATCGGAATCACCCCGGGTCTAGAAGCTAACCTCTCTTGGCTACTTCTCCTTTATCTTGCAAGTCATCAGACTCCCGAGGATGACTGCGCAATTTTCGACATCAACAAAATCAACTCGGCCAAACTTTGGCCTAGCTCAGTCACATTTCGCATACATAGAATTGCGATGGAAACGACTCCGGATCAAGTCCGTGGATTTCAATGAGTCTATCACAACCATTGGTTGAATTTTGGAAGATGACAAAGAAATAAGCTATTGAAGCTCATAAACAAGTTTTTCTTTTTGTTTTTTTTCAATCAAAATTTCAACTTTCTAACTAACCTGAAGACTTCCTAAACAGAAATGCCACACTATAAATGTAGCAATGATAGCCCTATAAAAGTGGTCCACTGTACTGACTTTACTTATCCTACATAATCAGATTAAGATAGCCAAAATCCAATGTAGTTCTCACCCAAAAAAGAAGAAAAAAATTCCAATGCAGCTAAACCATCATCCAATCATTCATACATCCCAGCTGTCAAAACTTTTTGGGTCACACACTCAAGGTTATCTAGGCTGTCAGAACTACACTAAGCTCCAATGAACCATGTGAATGGAGGGTCCATTACAGGGCTGGTTTGGTTCGGATTCAGTGTCCCTGTTGGCCCAGTTTGATTCAGACTCATCAATTGATATTACCTAACTCTAGAAACACAGTACAATTATAACCTAATAAGGTTCGGTTTCAGTTTAATGCAGACTGAATCTGCCAGGTTCATCAAGGGGTATCTGTTGTAACATTTAATCCCTCATTTAAAGATGCTTCTTTTAAAAGAAACTTCAACATGGTTGAATCATCATATATGATATACACAATGATAGCATATATGCTATATGCTCCAGAAGCAACAGCTTAAAACTAAATTTCATCTAACCAAGAGAGGAGGATGATGTAAATGACAATTTCCATGGGCCAGCTCTGGATTGGGAGTACAGGCCAGATAATCAATTGATCTGCTATTCACATTTTCTTCAGCCTGATATTCATCTACTGCTGTTCTTCGCATTCTTGCTTCCTCTAACTACCTCTATTGGCTTGGCAGCCACTTTCATACCCACTGCTATCACCTGATTCCATCGCTCGCTTCTCCATCAACCTCTCTTTTAAGCGTCCCGAGTCTCTCCCTGCCCGATGATCCTAAACAAAATTGCAAGAGAGATGCTTCAGTTAATCAATGGAAGTAGGCTAAAACATTTGTGTTAGTTTGAATCCACAATCATGATGTGGTCATCAGCTCAATCTCAGGGTAACCATAGAAGAAAATATTAATACAAAAGTAGTGGCACAAATATGGAAAATGCAGTATAGAAATAAAAAGTGAAGGAAGATGCACACACATCTCTGAAGGGGAAATCATCAGCTTCTAGCATATGAATCACATGACCCATCTTTGGCCTCTTCTGTGTATCTGGGTCAACACAGCGTAAAGCTACTAAGAGAGCTCGCTTCAGTGCCCTTGATGAAGGCTTCTCAGGTATCTTAGGATCCAGAACTCCTTCAGCATTCCGATTTGTAACCTTTGTTTTGAGCCACTCAACCAGGTTCACCTGAAACATCACTCACTGTAAAGAGGGGGGAAGAAGAACAACCTTGAAATGCATTTGAGCTTGTGTTATCACATTCCCAGCATATGTAATCAGCGATATACTACTAACCTCTCCAGTAGGACGGCTGTAATCAACAGGGTTCCTCCCAGAAATTATCTCCATAATAAGAATCCCAAAACTATATACATCACTTCTTTCATTCAACATGCCAGTACTAGCATATTCAGGAGCCACATAGCTACAAAATAGAATCACAAAAAGTTATCTTCCTCTCCCTGGTTTCATCCATTCATGCTCAAGGAGGGGGAAGGAACATAGTGAATTATCAACATTTGAAGTAAAATTCAACCAACCCAAATGTTCCCATGACACGAGTTGTGATGTAACTTCTTTCTGAGCCCAAAAGTTTGGCAAGTCCAAAATCAGAGACCTTAGGATGCCATTGCTTGTCAAGCAAAATATTGCTCGATTTAATGTCGCGGTGAACAACCTTTGGCTCAAGTCCCTCATGAAGGTATGTCAACCTAATTCACCATGGAGATGTCGGACACTGTCAATGACATTACAATCTGAAAAAAAAAAAACAAGGTAGAATATGGTTTAAATTGAATGGAATCATACCCTTTTGCTGTTCCAAGGACGATATTCATCCTAATCTCCCACGTAAGAGGACTGTAAGGACCTACATCCCCATGGAGCCACTGTTCTAAGTTACCATTGTCTACGTACTCGTAAACAAGCATCCTGAAACATATCAAAACAAGTTAAAACATCCATTTTTCATGGAATTTGAGATTGGTTTGATACATTAACAGAAAATGTCTTAGCTTGCGAATTGCAATGAACTGAAGTTAAGATTGAAATGAAGAAGAAAAAAGAGGATGAAGAGGGTAACTGTAACAAGGATCAGAGTACCTATGAGCTCCTTCAGCGCAGTAACCCAGTAACCTCACTAAATTCTTATGCCTAACACGTCCAATTGCTTCAACTTCAACCTTGAACTCTCTCTCAGCTTGCCCCCTGAGGAAAAACAGATACCCAATTTAACACTATCTGGTTTTCTGATATACAACAATACCAATGAACATACTAAAGAAGAATACATGTTTTTTGGCAGGGAGAGACTGCCAATCACAAATTTGTGTAAAAAAACACCATTCAAGCAGCCAAAATAAGACTACCACATCCTAGTTAATAAAATTGGTTTAACAGAAACTGGATTACATCTCAATATCACACAGGAATCCAGTTCCGCACAGATAATAAGAAGATATAAATATGTATCAGGAAGAAGCAGGGGAGGGGTGAATGTGTCGACATAAATGGAAAATCGAGTGAGAAATTACCTGTTATTGAGCAAGTTCTTGACAGCAACCTGGGTATTATCCCTCAAGACTCCACGGTAAACAATCCCATAGCCACCCTCGCCGATTACATTCTCGTCAGAGAATCCATTAGTTGCATCCTCAAGCTCTCTAAGGGTATACCAATGGCCCCAACCCAAATGAGAGACCTCGGGGACGGCTATCGGCATCTGATCAACTGAGCGAGTCTCTCCGCTGCCATGGGAAGACCCACTAGCACGTTCAGGGTATGAAATTCTATGGTCCTTTCCAATCTCAATGTGAATTCTGTGAAACCCAATTGGCTTTTCTTCCTCCGGCGGAGGAAGTAGAGTTTGACACCCAATTGTATCCACTGCTTCCGGATCAGGTAAGGGGTGGCTTGCTAGAAGTAACGCTAGCGGCTGATGAGTCGTTGGGTCTTGCTGATGGCGAGTGGGGTTCCTGGTATGGTCGATTCGGATCTCTTGTATCTCCTTTGAGACATTTGGGATTGTCGGTTTCTGAGAAGGATTATGTCTGCCATTGTTATTGCGTTTCGAGGTAAACCAGAGGGATATTAGAAAGAGCACAAGAACAAAGGCAGCTCCAACGCAGATACCCAATACAACCCACAAACGAAGGCCGAATATGAAGGTACGTTTCGAAAGCTCATCATTCAGAAACGCAGCTTTGTTCTCAGACATCCTTTTCTTCTTCTTCTTCTTCTATTTGGATTGGCGAAATTCAGTTTTCTGTCGCAGAAACAAGGATAGATAAGGATGGACGCAATAGCGCTCAACGTTTTGTGCGAAGAAGAAGAAAAGAAACAGAGAGGAGAGAACGAAGAAGAAAGCTGCAGCTGTCATGATAGGACTACTGTCATGCGAGTGAGAGTGCCTTGTGGTTGTCTCATAGATCAAAGGTGGGGTAGATCTTATTTCTGACTTTTCTTTTTGTTAACTTTTGTTTTGTTTTGTTTTGATTTGTTATTTGATTGTTTCCTTTTCGCCTAAATTCAACAAAGTTTGTTTGTATGTTTTCCAAAATATATAATTGATGAACCCAAAAAAGCATCATTAGATTTTGATTTCAGGAATTTTAAGTGAGGGGGGCTGATTGAAGCAGTATCTCCTATATTAATACTGAATCAGATGTTTTTGCTTTTTAATTTCTTTATCTATGTGGGAAGGATCTTTCAGTAAAGTGTTGCTTTGTTTAATCAAAAGTTTCATAGTTGCTGAATGTATTATTAGATTATATCAGATTCAATGATTTTAGCTTTCTAAACTTTGTTTGATGAAACTTTCAGGGATTTGAGAAATCCCAACAAAAACCCCATTATTGATCTTATCTGCAGTTGATCATCTGTTAATGTGGGATAAGTTAAAGGAAACTGTCAGACTGAAGAACAGCACTCAAGAGTCAAGATGGCCACCACACACTATGGTGTCATAGTTAAGTTGATGAGTGTGTATGTCCTCTTGTACTGATGTGTTCTACTGTTTCAAGGGTAAATATATTGTAAGTGGCCCTTTAGCCAATCTTGGCTACTGAATATCTATATTTTCTACCGTATGAGAGCTGATCTAGTTTAGTTTTTCAATTTTTTTTTTTTTTTGGGGGTAATAACGGGTATTCACATCTTTGACTAGTCCGCCAAGTCAATATAGAAATCTTCTTCCATCTGAGATTTAGTAGGATAGTTGGCGGCCCAGATGGATGGTCGACACCTGGCTCCTAGGTGAATCCGAGTCTTCCATCCGAGCCGACACCTCAACCGACAAGCTAAGTCGACAGGAGTGTCCGCTTAGATGGACTGTTCGGATTCACCAGAGAGTTAGGTGTCAGCCATCCATTCGGGCCGCCAACTCTCCTGCCAAATCTCAGGCGAGAGAGGATGTGGATCCCACGAGTCAATACTCACAAATGCATGGAAGGGCCAATCCGAATTTGAATGAGAATCAGTCTAGTTGCACTCAGCACTTAATACTCCGTATGAGTAGTTCCAAGACAATGAAAAGAGTCAAACTCAGAACATTTCGTTTCCTAAAAACAACTATGAGCATTTTATTATAATCATTTACTTTATTTCTATTTATTTTTTGTTTTTTTTTTTTTTTTTTGTGATTGTACTAGTATAAAAGATGGGCCCCAAAATGTCCACCTCATTTCTCCTACAATTGTTTTTTACTTTTCCTTTATTTTCTCTTAATTATGGGGAATTGTAGAGATGCATGTATGACATGATCCACAGGCGCTGCTCATTATGGGGAGTTGTCTATGATTGTTAACCCTTGAACCACCAGTTTTTTCATCCGGTTTCAGGCCCAATTAATTTTGGATCAAATTTTTGTTGGAGTGGGATGTCTTGTATTTGTTGTATGAGTTTATAGGCTGATTTGGATTGTTCGGGTTTTGAGATTTGTAGGAATTAGCCCAACTTGCATGGTACACTTGTTCATGGAAGCTCAAGGAAATGGAAGGCCGTGTGAGAATGGGTCAGGATCGTCAATAGCGCTATTCTATGGCAGTGCTGATCCTGACCATTAAGAGTGCATCTAAACATATAACCGATGTACTTTCAATGTTTAGGATCAGCAATACGATCTTTTTCTATGTGAAAATTCAAATTAGTAATTCTAAGGAATTTTCTTTTAGAAGTATATGAATAAATCAAAAAATGTATTTGTATAAGTTTCGCTACATCAATGAAATTCACATTAAATTGCATACATTGGTATCTTAGTCCACCCAGATTGCCAACCTATGGTCCTTATCATTAGTGGAAAGATCTCATCTCCACCAACCAAAATCTACAAGCCATTACTTACACAACGCTACCACTACCCATTGCTACCCTACTCTTAGGGTCTACTGCCATTGAATCATGTTACCACTTTGTTGGCTTTTCAATCATTGTTATAATGTGATTATTCCTCTCATGCCGGCATGAAAAAATTCAGTGGCTATATGGTTTACTATACGCACATATTGATATATTGGTATACGCATACAGTGAATGACAGCCACTTGATTACCTCACGCCAGCATGAGGGGCGTGCGAGAATTTGAATCCTTGTTATAGGGATTTTTCTTATTGACATCAGATGTTTGTCAATAGCCTGTTGATATTGGATGCCGGGGTTAAGAGGTTTTCATCCTATTTCTTATTTATGAAGTTCTCATTCTACATCTTATTTATGAAAGTTTGCTATAATAATTCTTTCTTTCGATGCCTCCAATCACTGCTGTCCTTTTGGAATTGGTACTAAGCTCCGGATTTGGTTGACATGGGAGTTATAAAAGGACCAAGAGTGGGAATTTCTTCGCTAGGTATGCAAGTTTGGCCCTGTCGGCCCAAGCCTGCCCTGAACCTGAACGAGACTTGGACTGAGATATCCTGGCCTTGAGGGCGAACTGAAAATTTCTAACCCAAGTCAAGGCTAGCCCAATCCTGTCTTCTTCTTCTTCTTTCTTTTTCTCTCTCCCCGGCTTGGTCCAGCCCCTGCAACTCTCTTCCCCCTCCCCAAGATCAAGGTCAACCTGGTTCAACCTTGAGGACGGGTCAAGGTTGAATTTTTCAACTCCTAAAATCAGGGATGGACCAGACCTGGGCCTAGCTAAGGGGGCTCAGTGTTGGGCTGGGTTTTCAAATTTCCCAACCCAACCCAATCCTGTTGGTGCCATGTTCTTCACCTCTAGACTGAAATCTTAAGCCCAAACTCGGCCCATTAATATAATAAGGATAACTTGCACAGACACCTTGTGTGGAAATAATTGAAAAACTTGATTAGACTCGGGCGAGTCACCTGAATCGAGTTAATTTTTTCAAAACCTGATCCGGAGTCATGATGTAGACTCGCCCATGATGAAAAAAAAAAAAAAAAAAAAATTACTCTTACCTCTCCTAGACTATTTGCCTTTCTTCCTTACTTGCAAATGGTTGAAGTGATCCCATATGGTGGTAATTTGAGATTGCTTACAATTTTCATTTCCTGAACGATTTGAACTTTGTTGCTTTGCAGAATCTGATTTTTTATTTTTGAAGTATAAAATGAGAATCCATGGTTTTTAATTTTTTTTTTTTTTTTTTTTTTTTTGGGGGGTTAATACCATGGTTCTGAAGTTGCAATTAGTGTTTTGGGTTTTCTCCACTTCTTTCTAACTTTTTTTTTTGCATATAATATATTATGACATATATAGTTGTTTGGTATAATTTATAGTATCTATTTATATTTAAAATAAATTGATATGATTTAAAATCTACAAATAAATTAGAAAATGTTCATCATTATTGTGATAATCTATTATTACTTCTTTATGTCTAATGGTATTAAATAATTATTATTTATGATTCGTAATTTATTTTCATAAATAATTTATTATAAATAACTCATAAACATAAACGTAAACTATACCTAAGAGTCCCTTAGAGGTTTGGAGAAAGTAGTCGATTTATTTTTAGAAAAAGATGTTGCAAATCTACTTAGGATCATTCCGTAGTTTTTCACTTTTGTTATGGCTTTTATGATTGAGATTCTTCCCCCGTTTTTTGTATGGTTGCTTCGTCGTCGTTGTGGATTCTTTACAATTTCTAGATTATGCTATTTTAGCACTTTGTTTATTTTACTCTTTTGGGATTCATGTGGTGCAAATTACAATATATTTTTATGAGTTAAATTAATTATAAGGTTAGTTGGTTCAGTGAAAGTCTGATTACAAGTGACCAGTTTAAATATAATTAGAGATGAACTAACTTTATCCACTGTAAGACTTGGTTCAGGATTGGGATGGTGTTATAAATATCAATGGTTAAGGTTTCCATTACCACAGTGTTATTTCTTCTCCTGTTCCCATACGCAGAGAGAAACAAGAATCCCCGATAGACTGAAAATGGTCGGAAAACAATATACAATGTACAGGAATATTTTTTTACATTGTTTATTGTATCACATTGTGTTCTTGGTATTGAGTGATAACAAAGTTAATAGAAACCCTAATGGATTGACTGAGAAACCCCAAAAAAGATCTAAAAGATCTAACAAATGTATTGATATATCAAATTATTTAGTTTATGAAAAAGATACATCGCTCATGAGTTACAATTTGATTTGGAAGGATATAGCCTCTATCCTTCATCTATTCTATACGCAGCAAAGTTAACTATGCTCATTAAATAAGTTCTAAACCTTTTGATTGACACCTACGGCCTCAGAGAAAAGTAAAAAAAAAACCCTTCTTATTGGACTTTCAAAACATATGATTTTATACACCAACAATGGAAGAATACATTTCGCCGTACGAGATTAAAAAAATAAAAATAAAAATACAAGGAAATAATCACATGAAATGAAAACGAAAGAAAAGAAAAGAAATGAAATTTGACGGAATTTGTCTGGAATCTGACAAAAAAGTTGTCGGAATCCAACAGATCCAACAAGTTCACCGATCAGTTTTTCGAATGGAGAGTTGCTCCAACATTGGTCGAACATTATTTCATTTGATAACACTTCTATTCCTATGTTCCTGTGTTAAATTGGTATAGAACAGAGAACTCGAACAACTGAACTTTTCTATATTATGATGAACAGTTGATACAAAGTATTTATAATAAATCTGGAAAAACTAAAGGGGAAGAATGTAAAATCACTAACACTAAAATATTTACTTAAATACAATCATATCGTAACATATCGTAACATGCCCCCTCAAACCGATGGAGACAAACGTCGGAGGCCAAGCTTGCTAATAAGGAATGAAAGCAATCCCTGGCCTAAAGCCTTTGTGAGCACATCAGCCCGTTGGAACTTTGATGAGATATGATAAGGTTGAATCAACTTTCATTGGATATTTTCTCTTATAAAATGGCAATCAATTACTATATGTTTGGCGCACTCACGAAGCACTAGGATTGCCAAAAGTTGAAGAGCAGATTTATTTTCACAAAAAACCGATATTGGGAAATGATATAAGAAACCCAAATCAGCTGATAAAGACTTGATCCAAGTAAGTCCACATGTTAAGGTGGCAAGAGCACAGTACTTGGCTTCTGCGGAGGAGCGAGAAATTGTATGCTGCTTCTTGGACTTCCAAGAAATAAGGGTACGTTGATCCAAAAAATACCACATACCCAGTCGTGGACTGTCGAGTAATAGGGCAGCTAGCCCAATCCTGTCGAGTAATAGGGCAGCTAGCCCAATCCGAATCACTATAACCGGTGAGTACGGGTAAATTCTGCCGAGGCATATGGAGACCAAGAGATACCATGCCTTTGAGATACTGCAAGACTCTATATGCAGCTTGGAGATGTGGTTCATGAGGCAAGGTCATAAACTGGCTCAATACTTGCATCGAAAAACAGATATCATGTCTAGTGACCGTTAGGTAAATCAAGCGGCCCAATAGTCTTCTAAATGATGTTGGATCAGCTAACAATGGGCCAGATTCATTATCAAGGTTAAGGTTTTGTTCCATGGGAAAGGAATTGGGCATGGTTGCAAGTAGCCTAGCATCTTGTAAGATATCTAGTGCATATTTTTGTTAGGTTAGTAGAAGCCCATCTGAAGTTGTAGTGACCTCAATGACCAAAAAATATATAAGATGACCCAAGTCTTTTATGTGAAAATAGGAGTGCAACTGAGTTTTGGTGGCTGTAATATGAGCCATCCGAACCCGTGATGATAATATCATCCACATAGACCAATATAATAGTAAACACATGCCCTTTCTGAAAAGTAAAAAGTGATGCATCACAAAGAGATTGGTTAAAACCCATTGCAAGAAGTGCATCCACAAATTTCTTATTCCATTGCCGAGGAGCCTGTTTCAGTCCATATAAGGACTTTCGAAGCAGACATTCCACACGCGGAGGCAAAGGATGACCCTCAATAGTAAAACCAGGGGGAGCATGCATATAAACCTCTTCTTCTAAATCACCATGTAGGAAAGCATTCTTCACATCCAATTGATATAAGGATAAGTTCTTATATGATGCAATAGCAAGTAAACACCTAACAATCACCAATTTGGCGAAGGGTGCAAAAGTCTCATGGAAATCAAAGCCCTCTAATTGAGTGAAGCCTTTAGCCACCAAACAAGCTTTGTAGCGTTCTATTTGGCCATTGGCATGTCCTTTGATTTTAAACACCCACTTGCACCCAATAGGTCGTTTGTTAGGAGGTAACGACATAATGGTCCAAGTGTTATTTTTGGTCAATGCAACCATTTCCTCAGCCATGGCCTTTTTCCACTGAGGGTAGTTACTATCTTGTATATAAGTTCTCGGCTCAACCTCAGAATACAGATTAGACAACAAGGCTTCGTAACAAGAGTTATGAAAAGAAATATGTTTCTCAATTGGATATACAATACCTGAAGATGGAAAGGATGGAATCTATTGAATGATTGTACCACAAATATAATCTCTTAAGTGAACATTGGGTCTATGAGGCCGAGAGAACCTGCTAATAACAAGCTCATTAGATGCAGTAACAGTAGGTGCAGTAGAGATGGAAACAGGTACTATGTCATGCGGTAATGTAGGATGAATAATGGTAGGAGCTTTTGTAAGACCCGTGTCAAACTAACCCGGTCTTACCACCTTGAACCAGGTTTACCCATCATGGTCGAGTCAAATGGACCAAGGGCATGAAGGAGATCGAGATCCCAGGTATAAAATCGACCCAAAAACACTTAATTTTAGGGGAGGGTCGTACACCCAGCTAAGCAGGGTCGGACCTCCCAAAACAGAAAGTCAGACCCTCAGTTTTGAAAGGAGGGTCGGACAGCTTAAGACCCTAGGGTCGACGGGATCATCGACCCTCCCATCGATCCTCGGTTTCTAACGAAACTGAAATTAGAAAATTTCCTAATTTTCGGTTGGGATTCTTTCCAAATCTCAATGGGATTATTATAGGACATTCCTAGTCTATTTAAAGGACGTCCCTAAGCCACATTCACTCCTTTCACAATCCTAATTGAATTGAGAGAAAGAGAGGAGAAGGAAAAGAGGAAGAAAGGAGGCTAGGAAGAAGGCTTAGCAAAGAGGAGAAGAATTTGCAGAGAAAAGTAATCTTCTCAGGTATGGATACTAATTCCATGAGTTTCTGCAGACCTTAGGTTAGATATGGTTATGGTTGAGTGTAGGATTTCGGAGAAACCCAAACCATCCATTCATGGTTAGGTTTTCATGAAAAACCATAGGAGGATGCAAGAAAACTATCTATATGGATTATACATGGTTCTAGACCATGGAATGACTGTTGAATGAATGTAGGAAGCAAGCCATAGGACCCCAAACACGAAGAATGGATTAAAAGTGGAAATTGGACCAGAGTGCACCAAGGGTCGCACCGAGGGTCGATAGACCATCCGACCCTAGGTGTTTCTGACCATCGACCCTCAGCATTCGGGAAGTTCGCATCGACCCTAGCATCGACCCTCAGTTGACAGAATGGTTTTTAAATTCTGAATAAATTCTAATTAAATTTTATCGGCTTTGTTAGGTCTTCTAGCAATCTAATAACATTGTAACGGTGATTTTAAAGCTTGAGAAATATTTATTAGCAAGCTAAGGTGAGGAACCTTAACCCCAAACTAAATTGGTTAATAATAAACTGTTTTCTATTTCTTGAGTCCTATGCCATGTTTGATAACATGCGAATATGTTTGTAATGTGCATACAGCATGCCATCCAATATTTCTATTACTTGTTCATGCATATTTACTTTATTATTTATAACATGATGATGATGATGATGATAGGAATAGGCATGTGCTTGTATGTGTGTGGTTGATGTGCTTGATGCGAGCGAGTATCAAGGGAGGTGTGATGAGAACGTCAATAAACGTTAACCTTTGGCGGGTCTCAGCACTTTAGCTCTATCTCTAACTCAAGTCTTGTGCATTGGCATCGTCGTATCGCCATTACCTTAGCAGAACTATTATGTCGTAGAATATCAGGGGAGGTGGTCTCGGTCCTTGTAGTCTCTGACTCTACCGGGGGCCTTAGCTCTATCTTTATGGGCATTCTGAGGGATGCTGGGGTAAGGCCTTGGATACACTGTTTGACATTAGGTTTGGTTAGCAGCGAGTCCAGTTTGCAAGCCCTCGCTAACAGGGGCTTACGTGTTGGTATAGCATTATATAGCAATAAACGTTAACCTTTGTTGTATAATGTTATGGTAGGGTGGATGGGGACGACGATAAACGTTAACCTTCGGGCGGGCTTCCACACCCTGTGTATAGAGGCGGTGTCAATAAACGTTAACCTTTGACCACCCAACCTTTCTATTGCACATTGCAAACTATAAACCAAGACCAAAGATATAAATTGACTTTTTGCATGCATATGTATTGTTGCATTGTTTTGGCTACTCACTGAACCGTGTTGTGTGCTCACCCCTCGACGTCGAATTTTTTAGTTGATGATGCAGGTTATACAGTCGAAGATTATATGAACGCGTCAGCGTATGGAAATGTGGCAGCTATGGAAGTTGGAGCTGAAGATGGTACACACGACTCCTCTTGCGAGTGCAACTCGTGTGTATTCGATTAGATATTTTTATAGGTTTCTTTATTGGATTTATAGACATGTATTTGGTACTTAATTATTTATGTCTCAGTTTGAACACAGAATAATTTGCTATTATTTATGAATACCATTTTAGTTCTCAGTTCATTTATTTATAAGACTTCCGCTATTGTGTATTTACTCTGATTATGATGGTGAGTATATGAAGGTTCAGGTAACGTGGGGATAGCCTATTTGAGATCCTGGTTGAACCGTTGGTTATTTAGCGGTTCATCACACCATTCTGAAATGTGCGGAATTGGGGTGTGACAGCTTCAATGGAAGGTAACAGTAGGTGCAATGGAAGGTAGATTCTCATATATTTGTTGGTAACGGTTCGGTCAACAAAAGCCAAGTCATAAATGACCGACTTGCATTGACCGTGGTGGCCACCTCAGCCTCGGAAGACAGTCTAGACTTTGGTCCAGCATGGGAAGGACAGAAGGCAATGACCATCACCGGTGGCCCCGCCCCGCATCTGGCAACACGTCTACTAAAGCCCAGAAGGCCTATGCAAGGAGTGTAAAGTCCACTGAATGGTCGGAAAAAAGGACGAGAACTGGAGATTTCTTAATCTTCAGCGATGAAAACCTTTGCGGGCTGGAAGTCCCTCATGACGACGCCATCGTTATCACTCTGCGCATCGAAGATAGTGACGAACACAAGATCATGGTGGACACCGACAGCTCCACGGACATAATATATTGGCAGGCCTTCCAGTGCATGGAAATACCCCTGGATCGATTTTCACCAGTAGATTACCCGTTGATTAGCTTTTCTGGAGATCTGGTGACAGTCAAAGGCTCAATCCGCCTGCCGGTTCGAGCAGACACTCAACCCAAAGAGTCACGAGTTATGATGAACTTCTTGGTCGTCGATGTCGCTTCTTACAATGCTTTACTCTATCTACCCGAGCTTCGCGCCCTGCGATCTGTCCCATCTACATACCACCTGGTGATAAAATTTCCCACTCCCAGGGTGCAGGAGAATGCAAGACAGACCAATTAGTCGCCCGAAAGTATTATTCCGTACTAAATTGTTGTTGGAGTTGGTTGTACTTGTGTTTTTCAGCATGTCGTTGCTTATTGCCGTCTACCCTCCTTGGCCAAATGTGTTCGCGTAGCGGACTCTTTTGGCCAAATGGATCACTTGCCAGTTTTTGGGAGCTCGATCTATCATCCTAGGCCAAATGTGTTCTCGAAATACACTCTTTTGGTCAAATAGGTCACTTTTGTATGTTGGAGCCCAAGCCGATTTATTATATAACATGCTATAAGTATACACTATACCCAAAAACTCAAAGGAAGATAAGCTTGAAACCTTAATGATCTAGCTACTTGAAGAAGATGTCGATGTTTACGCTCAACAACTCCATTTTGTTGTGGAGTATAGACACAGGTTAATTGATGGACAATACCAAGAGAATGAAACAATCTTTGCATGGATAAGGACAAAAACTCAGAACCATTATCAATTCTAATAGTTTTTACAGTACTGGAAAATTGAGTGGACACAAGTTGAAAAATTTTTGAAAGTATAGACAGAGTTTCAGTTTTAGTTATCATAAGAAACACCCACGTAGTACGGGAAAAATCATCCACAATAGTAAAAAAATAGTGACAAAAAGAATGAGATGGGGTAGAATAAGGACCCCAAATATCACAGTAAACAAGCTCAAAATGAACATTTGCTCTAGACACACTTGTAAGAACCGTATTCTAAAACCGGGTCTAAACCATGGTTTTATATGATGACAGGTGTCCCAATTATAACCGGACCGGAGGGCGAAGCCGAGTGACGAGCCACTCAAATTTCAGGTAAGAAAAAGAATAAAAAATGCCTAAACTCCATACCGGTCTCACTATACCGGTTGCAGTATAGTGCAACCGGTATGTATACCGGCTGCACTATACCGGTTGCGGCGTCTCCAACCGGTATGTGCGACCGGTATGCCTGATTCCGGCTGTAGATAGACTCCAGTGAGCCTTTTTCTCAGAATGGAAACTTGAAAGTTTCCATTCTGGGGAAAACTTTCCATGGATGGTCTCCCTCTATTAATAGAGAAGGAGACACTCCATTGCTCCTTCTCAAACACCCTAGCCGTCTGGAGAAGAACTGAGAAGGAGCAAGGAGGAGGTAGCCGCCCAGGAAGGAGAGCACGCCGCCAACCGACAACCGTCGGTAAGTGCTCTATACTGTTAGTAATGTTAGGATGTCGGATTGGAGCCGCGAAGCGGCGCAGCGATCCAAAAAGCCTAGGACTTCCGTTAGTTTCTCATTCGGATCTAACCTAGGTTTGATACGGCGTTCTAGCCGAGATCCGAAGGCCACTAGAGGGTTGGACCTTAGTAAAGGATAAGGGAAACCCTAGAGACCTAACTGTTAGCCGACAAGGAAGGGAGATCCGAGATCTCGCTCTCGGATCCAAACCGCAGGGTACATCGGATGGACTATAGGTCCAGCGGTATGGGCCTGCGGTATATACCGCAGGCACATACCGGTCTCACTCAGTGAGATCTGAGTGAGACCGGTAAGTGCCACCGATATATACCGGTCGCACATATCAATTGCAGTATGTGCAACCGGTACCTGCGATCGGTATGGGTTTCCGAGCCTGCTTTGCTCAGTCAAACCTGGTTCTGACCTCTGAAACCTTTATGAATAGGTGCTAACTTATAAATGTGATTATGTAGGACCTATAGACATTGTGAGTAAGCTCTCTGACGCAGAACGGGATCAGTATCACGTGTTAGGTAAGGAACAAGACCCCAAACCTAAATAACTAATTAACAGTAAACTTTTGTAATACAATTTTGTGTCTGAATAAATATATTGCTTGATGATTGTGCATTTCACATGCCATGTAGTTGTTTCTTTTATTTATTATATATTCATGCATTTCTTATGCTAGGACTGATGGATGTTAGGCATGTGTATGTTTTAGTTAGTGTGTGGAATGTGAAGGGGATGTGCCATGGATATATCCACAGCTAACACTTTTCTCGTATCGCCTTTACCTTAGCAAACTCAGTGCGAATAGGGTATCAGGGGGGGACGTGGGATTGTGGTTCTTCCTGCCCACCAGACTCGAGCCCTATCTCTATGTCGTAAGGGGGTTGTGCTGGGGTAGGGTTATATAGTCTTTACCTTAGCATACTTGGTGCGAATAGGGTATCAGGGGGAGGACGTGGGATTATGGTTCTTCCTGTCCGCCAGACTCGAGCCCTATCTGTAAGACCCGCACTCTGAAAACCCGGTCTAACCTTGGTTTTGTATCGTGGCAGGTCTTCCGATCATCACCGAGCCAGACGGGGCAAGCGGATAACAAACATGTACGAAATCGGACCGAAGTCGACCAATTATACCTAATTTTAGGTATACCGGTCGATGGTACCGGATGATGGTACCGGTCGACCGGTATGGCCTGCACAACTATTTGCAGGAATTTGGAAATTGGTCTCTGCGGGTCCCGCTTTCCTGATTTCGAATCCTAGAAGTTTTCTAATCCTAGTAGGGTTACTAAACTCTATTTCTAGCCTATAAATACACCCTTAAACCCCTTAAATCCTTTCCATTGTCTCTCACAAACCCTAGAGAAGAGAAAGAGCTTGGAGAGGAGAAGGAGCTAGGAAGAAGAAGGAGGTGCCGCCATTACCGTTTGACGAAGCTCTCGCTACGCCTGTCAACGGTAAGTGTTTGGATCCATCTTCTTACCCTATGATGGTTGTGTGGGTGGATCAATACCACGCAAAGTAGGTATTAATCTAAAACCCTAAATTGGCCAATAAACCCTAAGTTGCCGTCAAACCCTAGATTCGAGTTTCGAGATGATATTCATCGAAACGAGACTTGAATGAGTTGGGGATAACTCTAACTCAAAGCCTAGACTTAGGATGGATAGGAGAAACCCTGAAAATCCATGGAGGATGATCGACGGCAGTCGAAGAACCCATGTATGGTCTTCCGGAGACATACCGGTCGACTATACCGGTTGCACATAGTGCGACCGGTATGTTGCGACCGCTACCTCTCGGGAGGTTGTTTGTGGGGGACCGGCTGACCATACCGGTCGCCAAGCTTTCCCCACAGAGCTGCGATCGGTACATGCCACCGGTCAGCTCTGTGAGGGTAGTTTGTGATCTCTGTTGGTTTTCGACCAACATGAAACCTTAAATAATATATTCTAATGAAACCCTAATATTATGTAGGACGCTGTGACTTATCGTTTGGATCTTGCGACGTGGAGCAAGTAATCGAACGAGTGTCAGGTAAGGGAATCTGACCTAAACCTAATAATTAATGGATAGTAAATCGTTGTTAATCATTGAATATCTATGATGTGATGTTTGTGCCTATTCACATGCCATCCTTTACTTTCAGCTATTATTATTGTTCATGCATTCATAGGATGTGATTGTTTTCGTTGGTGTGTGGAGTGGGGCATGGGCCTGGGATCGCTCTTCACATTGACATCTTTTGTAGTATTCTATCTTAACATGCTTGGTACGGGTGGGGTATCAGGGGAAGATCGTGGTACGTTGGTCTCCGATATTGATGTTGTCTCGGCCATCGTTGGGTGGTACTGAGGATTTCGAGTCGACGTTGCCTTGTCCACAATGCTTTAGCTCTATCTATGTCGTAGGGAGTTATGTTGGAATAGGGTCTACCTGCGTATTGTTTCTATCCTAGTGGGTTAGTTGCGGATAGGGTATCAGGGGGAGGTGAGGTTTGGTGGTCTCCGACCCGGCCTGCACGCTCTAGCTCTATCTCTATGCCGTAGACGGCTATGCTGGGATAGAGCATACATTGTTGACATATAGGATTGGTTAGTTGCGAGCCCAGTTTGCGAGCCCTGGCCAGTAGGGGCTTATGTACTGGTATGGGTAGAGTATCAGGGGAGGTGCGGGTATACCTTAGCTCTATCTCTATTCCATGATGGGTGCATGTGGGTTGGTGGTAGTGTGATTACTGTGCGACACCACACACTCGTGTATAGAGGTGCGGGGGCCACCAAACCTTTCTATAACACATTGCAAACTTAAAACCAGACCACAGCATAAAAATGATTGTTACTCATGCATAATCTTGTGAAACTGTCTGATTGTCTTACTGAGCTGTGTTGTGTGCTCACCCTTTGTATATACATTGTTTTTAGATGTTGATGCAAGATACACTGTGGACGATTATGTGAACGCTCCGGCGTATGGAGGTGTAGCTGCTTTGGACGTACAGGCAGGGGAGGACGAGCATGATGCTTCATGCGAGTGCCCTTTCTGCGTGTACCTGTGATTTGTTTTATTTAGTTGTTTCAGTTATTTTCGTTTGTTATTAAGAGATGTAAGAGATTATTATTTTATGTTTGAATTTGAATAATGGGATATTTATTTAAATTATCAATAGATACTAAGTTCATTCTATTTAAAGTCTTCCGCTGTATATTTATATTCTGATTGTGGTTATGTGTAATTGGTTTGTATGGGTGGACACGATCTATTCGAGATCCTGGTGTGAACCGTTGGTTCAATGACGGTTCACTCACACCGTTCTGGTTGGATCAGAATTGGGGTGTGACACTATCTCTATGTCGCAGGGAGCCGTGCTGGGGTAGGGCCATTGATACTGTATTGACATCTAGGACTGGTTAGAAACGGAACCCACTTGCAAGCCCTTGCCAATAGGGGTTTAGGTATTGGTACGGTATAGGGTATCAGGGGGAGGACGTGGGATTGTGGTTCTTCCTGCCCGCCAGACTTGAGTCATATCTCCATACCGGAGTGAGTGATGTGGGGCAACAGTAGTAGTGTGGTAGGTGTCTGACTGTTGGGTGTGCTCACACTCTCGTGCATGGAGGTGCGGTGGCCGCCAAACCTTACCATAGCATATTTGCAAGTTATACCTGGCCCAAATTGTAATGTTATCTCATGCATATTGTACTGTTGCATTGGTCTTGTACTTACTGAGCTAAGTTGTGAGCACACCCAAAATATATATATTTCTTTTCAGATTTGGATGCAGGGTACACCATTGATGACTTCGAGGCTGCTCCAGCATACGGCACTGTAGCTGCCATTGATACCCAGGCAGTGGAGGACGAGCATGATGCGTCATGCGAGTGCTCGTTTTGTGTTTACTCCCAGTGACTTGGTTATTTTCTATTAAAGCATTGTAATAAATATTATATAAATTTGATGGATGATGGAATAAGTTGGATATTTATTTAAATTACAATTTAGGTCTCGACTCATTTATTTATTTCCGCTGCTATGTATTATTCTCTGATTTGTTAAATTGCTTGGGGATGATTGGTTGACACGGTCTATTGAGATCCTGGTGTGAATCGTGGCTTAGAGTCGGTTCACTCACACTTCTGGTTCATCCGGAATTGGGGTGTGATAACACTAGTAGGAAAAGCAGATCTAACATGTTTGGCCAATGGACACACATCACAAAAACCATTGTGTTACGGTTGGAAATCGTCCGCCGATCTGTAATCTGAGCAACCTGCAATCACAGAAGTTAAACAAGGGAGTTGGGCGACTAAGCCCCGGGTACATTCCGATGCCTAAGTCAGATTCCCAATGTAAACAGTCAAGAGACAGCCGGAAGCTATCTCCAGTTTAGAGAAATAGGGGAACGTAGAGAGAGTTTGAGTGTACGAGAGAATGGAGAGTGAATGAGATTGTGAGATTGAGATTGTGATTGATTTTACCTTGAATGATCGTCCTTTACTTATAGAGTTTAGGACGAAACATGGAGGTACCAGGACTCAAGGAAGTAGATCGCCAATAGGACTGCCAAGTGTCGCTCTGAGGGACACCTAGGTCATAGACTCCGAGTAGGAGTGGGAGACTGTAGCCAAGGAAGCCAAGTCGGTCAACAGTAAGAGTGACACACGTCACCACACAGATAGCCGTATGACCGTGATGATCGACATCGTATCGTACTAGGAGAAGGACTCCTCTGACGTGACATAGTTGCCTTAGGACTCTGACCTCCGACCAAGAAACGTAACCGAATAGGTCTATACCTCCGATCAACACCATGTCCTAACATGACTGAAACTCCGAGCGGTAGAAGCCGAGTGCACCACATCATTCATGGTCGGCTTCGAGGATAATGGATGCCACGTGTAAGATTTCAAGTGGATGATGTGTTTCCCACATAACACATTGTAAAATGGACAAGCAGAAATATGACCCAAATGGGGAGATGGATGCCCCAACCTAGTGCCACACTTTGGGTGAAACTGATAAGGCTACAATAGGTGAAGCAGGTTCAAAGTAGTACAGTCCATCACTCAACAGACCCACTCCAATCACTGTCTTTGTTTGTAAGCCCTGAAAAATACAAAATGATGGAAAGAAAGTAACTGAGCACTATAAGGAATTAGTCAATTGACTAAGAGACAATAGATTAAAAGAGAATTTCGGAACATGAAACACGTCAGTCAAAGTAATGTGAGGAGACAGTTGGTTGCTACCAATATTTGTAATGTGATACCTACTGCCATCTGGGAGGAGAACAGGTGGATGTGTTGCAAGGGAAACTGAGTGAAACTTAGAAGAAGAAAATGGTGAAAAATGGTGAAAGGCTCCTGAGTCAATGACCCAGGAGGAAGGAGAAGCATGCATATTAACACTGAGACAATTAAACTTACCATCAAAGTTTACCAATGGACTAGAATTGTCCAAAAAAGCCATTAATCGTTGATACTGATCTACAGTAAGTGGAGGTAATGGAGACGTATGCTGAAGTGCAGGTGTAGACTCCGATTGTTGAACTGACGATAGAGGTGCAGTAAGTGATTCAGTAGACCTATCAGAAGCCATATGCAACTGATGTGGTGGAGACCGAGATTGCTGTGAAGACATCTGCTGCTGCGGAGTATATGATGTATTATATTTTGGAGGTCGACGACTGAAACTTGGTGGAAAACCATGTAAATCATAACATACTTCCCTTGTATGACCAAACTCATGACAATGAGAGCACTGAGGACGAGGTCTTGGACCATAGTTGGGAATCTTGAAGTCAGTAGAAGCTTTGGAACCATTACCAGTTCCTTGTATGTAACGAGTATCTGCTCAACCATTAGGCTGAAACATATTGACAGCACATGCAATATTTTCAGAGGAGGACTACAACGAACATAGGCCATGGTGTTGCTCCTCTTGGAGCACTAGTGAGTAGGCTTTGTTGACTGAGGGAAGGGGTTCCATTGTAAGAACCTGAGTGTGAACCGTACTGAAGATATCATTCAACCCCATTAAAAATTGGAACACTCTTTCAACGTCGACCTCTTGCATATACTTGGGAAGACAACCACAGGGACAATTGGGAAAATCCACTTGAGATCCCAATTCATCCCAAATAAGCTTGAGAGCAGAAAAATACCCAGACACTGACAACGAGTTTTGCTTATACTGAGATAATTTTTGCTCCAGCTCATAGGGTCTTGGACCAGTTCCCTACATATACTGATTTTCAAGATCTAACCAAAGATCCCCGGCAGTCTCTGCATAAACAACTGTAGCGTGCAATTCCTTTACCAGGCTATTATACAGCCATGCCATAACCATACTGTTGCATTGGGTCCAAGCTGCAGTAGAAGCAGGATCAATTGCTGGATTGGGACAAGGATAAGAACCATATACAAAGCAAAGTTTGTTCTTTGTTGCCAAAGCAACCTTCATAGAACGTTTCCACAGAGAGAAGTTATTTCCATCAAGCAATTGAGAAACAAGGATGTTCCCTAGGTTATCTGACGGAAACATAGTAAGAGGGGACAAGCCAATTACAGAGATAGGTGGAGGTACATGCGATCTAAAATTTGCATCTAAGGGAGTCGCAACCATTGTGTGAATACAAGAATCGACTAATACAAAATATAAAGTTGAGAAACCTCAACAATACGATGAACAGGAATTCAACAAGTTCAAGAATTCTCGAAATCAACAAATGGATCAGCAAATCACAGAAATCAGATATACACTATGATTCAAGTTGTACAGAACAAGAACCAAAAAACAATTTCAGTCAATTAAGCACAAACTCAGGCTGACGAACCAGAAGACATAGAAATTCAAGAATCAGAGATAAATCCCAACCACAGAGAAGAGAATGATTTTAGGAATAGCGGAGAATAGCGAAGATCAAAGACACATCTCACAAACAAAATGAAAGAACAAAAGAATTTCAAGACTTACAGATAATCTCGACAACAGAGATGCGCAAATTTTTTTTTGCTCTAATACCATGTCAAACTGGTATAAAACAAAGAACTCGAGGAACTGAACTTTTCTATATTATGATGGACAGTTGATACAAAATATTTATAATACATATGGAAAGACTAAAGGGTAAGAATGTAAAATCACTAACACTAAAATATCTATTTAAATACAATCATATCGTAACATTCTGATCTGTTGCTTTTGCTCTAGAGTCATTTTATATTGATTTTGCTTTAGAGTCGGTTTTTTTGGAACTGAATGTTGTTTGATAACATTGCGCTAGATTTGATTTTAGAGTTTGTTGAGAATAGAATCCCATTTAATAAGAATTTGGAATGGTTGGTTTTTTCAAACACACAAATAAAAAGTTTTAAAATTTTCTCTTTCGGGTTTTTGGTTTTGAAAAATTCCCACAATGTGTTTTTTGGTTGGTTTAGCTTGTAAGTCTCACATTGCTAATGGAAACAAGATTGAAGAGACTTATATGGTGAAGTATGGGTGTGGATTTGTTGGCTTATTCTTTTTGTTAAATGTATGACTTTACATATTTAAATACGTAGAGGTATGCTTATTTGAATAGGTACCTATTAAATACGTAATGGTAAAAATTATTGAATAGGTACCTATACATGGTTTTGTACCTATACGGATTGAAGGGGTATGATCTCAATCGTTGATCTATATGATCATTGGGAGATCAAATCCAGGCCATCCATTGAAAGGATGTACCCATTCATTGTACCCCATTGGATGGATACAACTCTCCATCGTACCCATTGATTTGGAATTTCGTCCTCTATATAAATAAGGGGACAGTCCTAGGGCATAAGGTTACATTCAAGTTTGTATGGAACTCTCTCTCTCTCTCTCTCCAACCTTACTCTATTTTAAATACAAGAAAAGTTCTGTTTTCTTTGAGTATTAATTGTAGCCATCGAGATTCTGACGAAGACCACTTATTGGAATGCAACCTAAGTGGAAGATGCTTTAAATTATCGGGGTTGTTTTATCTTGGAGATTAAACTTCACGAGAACTCTTTGCACGTAAGGGGTGAATTTAATCTTAAGGAGAATGACTGATTGCACGACTCAGCCTTATCTTATTGTTTTTTTCTCTTCAAATACAGTAAGTGCAGTATTACTTTTATACTTATGTTAAGTTATACAAAATCTATGTAAATGATCGTGTCAAAGTCTTAAACTTACTCTTAACTACTAATTTCCCACAAGAATTGATTCTAGATTTGGTGGTGGTTGGCAATGGTGGGTGATGGTGGTGGCGGCAGCGGGTAAGCTTTCGTTTTGGCCCGACTCTCTTTTTAGCTCAATTTCATTTGTTGTGGAGCAATGAGAAATAATTTTTTTAACTACCAAATATGAGATCCCAGAGTCAAATGGAGTCTAGTTTACTATCTAGACCGGATTTATTGAACGAGATTCAGCTTTGAAATTGCTCACAAGAGATGGAATGTATGATGATTAATTTTAATCCTGATTTAAGTATTTATAAACAATTTATGAAACATGAGATACTTTCCGTGAAGTTTTGGTAGTCACCTCAAGTTGGTGATCTAGCTGCTGGAGTCAGTCTGCATGCATATCAATGTATTGGTTGCATACGAAATAAATTCCAGCTATTGGATTATGATGGAATTTTTCCAGCAACCCTATTGTAATTTATCAAAAATAAAAAAGAAAAAGAAAAAACCTATATTTCCAAATAAGGTACGGGGATCGGACCTGCTGCTTATATGAGACTCTTAAATTGAACGAGAAAGGGCACTAGAAATACAGCCTATTGGCGCCAAAGTAGAGAGGTTTTTCCCGCCATTCGTCACGGTTTACTGGCACAGCTTCCGTCGATGACCTGATTTACGCACCGTACAGAGGAAGAGCGAGAGAGAGAGCGAGAGAGAGAGAGAGAGAAATGGCGGAGGAGCCAGTTGCTGCAGGTAGGCGGAGAAGCAGGGGTGCTGATGCTGCTGCCCGTGCCGAAGCGCTCGAGCGTCTTAAAGTTCTTCGCCGCGGCGGTCGGCGTTCAGAAACTGGGTTCCAGATCAAAATGGAGGATCCAATCTACGATACCGTCGCCGAAGAGGATTACACTGCCCTTGTAGCTAAACGCCGCGAAGAAGTTCGTGGATTTATCGTCGATGACGATGGTATGGGATACGGCGACGATGGGCAGGAAGAAGATTGGTCCCAAGCAGGCCTTCCTCCTTCCTCAGATGAGTCTGAAGGCGAGCCTGAAAGGCCCAAGAAGAAAAAGACAGAGAAAAAGGATCCACCTCCCACGAAGCCTTCTTCCCTGTCCGCTGCGGCTGCTCTTATGGGGAAGCAGCGCATCTCATCGATGTTCACATCTTCGGTTTTCAAGAAAAGCAAGGATGACAGGCTCAAAGGGTTGTCATCTGACAGCATCGTTGACAATGTGATTGCTGAATTTGCCCCTGATGAAGCTGACAGAGAGAGGCGGAGGAGGGGACAACAGAGCTGTCTGCTGGGCTCGAGGAGTGTTGCATCTGTGGTTCAGGTTAAGAGTGAGAAACAACCCGTTTTTAGTGCTGATTTGGTCGTTAATCTTGAACCTGCCCATGTTGCGGATGTTAGTCCCCCTGCAGGTTTCGGAGAAAAATGTGATACAGATAAGGGTAAAGATGAGTCTAGGGAATCAAATGATAAGCGCGTTTTGAACCCTGAAGTGGGTTCGGATACATGTCCTCAACAGCAAGAATCTTCAGCTAGAGAAGCTGAGGGTGCGGCAATGATGCCTGCTATTGCCGAAGCAAAAGCAGAACATACGAAGGGAGTGGAGGCATTTTCTCTCAATGCTAAGATCAAAGTGGACAAGGACCCTGCACTGAGTGCGACTGCTGGGTGGCGTGCAGTACGTAGTGGTGAAAACGGGAATGCCAGTGGCAACGAAGGAGAAGCAAATTCTTTCCCTAATGTTGAAGATAAGTCAGAATTTTTGCTGGATTCCGATGGGTCGCTGCCTTTCTACATAATTGATGCTCACGAGGAGATCTATGGTGGCAATATGGGCACTCTATATCTCTTCGGGAAGGTACTTGGCCTCATTTGTTTTCCTCAAATATGCACTTCTCAACGTATTCTAAAGTTCCATTTCAGATGGTTAAGACGATGCATACATATTTCCTGATAAATCTTTTCTGTTATTTTCCTCAAATATGCACTTCTCAACATATTCTAAAGTTCCATGGCAGATGGTTAAGACTTAAGACCAATGCTTACATATTTTCTGATAAATGTTTTCTGTTGTTTTCCTCAAATATGCACTTCTCAACATATTCTAATGCACTTCTCAACATATTCTAAAGTTCCAAGGCAGATGGTTAAGACCAATGCTTACATGTTTCCTGATAAATGTTTTCTGAGGTTTTCCTCAAGTATGCACTTCTCAACATATTCAAAAGTTCCATGTCAGATGGTTAAGACCAATGCATACATATTTCCTGATAAAGGTATCTACCAGGAATCAAACAGCAATTACTTATGCCAGTTCTACAATCATCCTCTCACCCAAAATAAATGGACAAATCGAAACTAAGAAACCCGTATTCGGTAAAAGTAGTAAAACCAGACTTATGATAAATAGTGAACCAGAATTTACAAAATACAATACAACTGTAATCACTAAAAAAAGTGAAGAAATCTGAATCTAGTAAAATGTTAAATAAGCTAAAGAGGACTGACCCATAATTCTTCCATGCGTTACATTGATACATCTGAAAATTGATGCTCACTTGTAGTTGGGGAAGGTAGAGCTCCGCTTGGAGTAGAACATGCTCCTGCATTTGATACGGCTCAAGTTGAAAGAGCTAGAAGCACAAGGGGAAGGCTCAAAATATCTCGGGCTAAAGCTGTGAGTGCTTGTGATTTAACAGGTTATGTAGTTCAGATCATAGTTGTCAAGGTGAATAGGCGATCCAAGGTGTTGGAGGGGTGCCTAGGCGACAAGGTGCCCGCCTAGGTGCCCTAGGGTGCATTTTATGTAATATGGAAATGATAATTTTGTATAATTATGCTTAAATGTAGCATAAAAGCCATATCAATGTAATATGATATAACAATGCTAGTACTGAAACCAGCATATAATAAACAATGCATAAGCTATAATATAAGCATATTCATAAAAGAGCAAAGGAATAAACATAAATCAACTTAAACTTGTGAAGTGTCAAAAATTGATTATAATATAAGGCATGCTATCACAAGACCGCAAGGTGACATCAAGTTGGTCGCTTTTCTTGCATCAAACTAGGCATGCTGTTGTCTTCGACCCAAGAAGGCACTTGGATGCTTAGGTGATGCCTTGGCAACTTTGGTTCAGATAGAGCAGGATGGCATAACAAAATTCATGTTCCCAACCCCAATTAGTTCCGATAAAACTTAGATTATTTGAGATATATTTTGTTTTGAGTGGGGCAGGTTACCGATGCTCACTCTTTTAGAGGATTGGTGCAAGAGACCTGCTAATTCCTTGGGGATACATGACTTCAATTCTAAGGCAAGTTGGCTACTGATGCACATTCCCTCAGAATATGTGTGGTGTGGAGGATCCTTTAAATTCTTTAGGGATGTTTGCCAAAAACCAGCTTCACCTAATCACCTCCATTATTTAATCATGCAATGGCTGCTGTACACACCTTCCTCTTTTTCCTAAGTTTTACTGATTTTATATGGGGGGGGTGGACAGGTGTGAAAATGGATGGAATCTTTGTAGCGTTTATCTTCTAGTAACTTAGTTTCATTTTATCCAAATGTAAGTGCTGGAAGGTTTTTTTACATATATGTCAATGTGAATGGTGTACTTTTGGAAACCGAAGTGTCTTTGTGATGTTGCTTTTGGATTATATGCTTGGTTCTTTTCACTCTTGTTGGAATATATATAGGAAGCCAATTTGACGGTTGGTATCTGTCAATGTGTTAAAGGTTAAGGCTGGAAGCACCTATCACAGCTGTTGTGTGGTTGTAAAGAACACGCAGAGGTGTGTCTATGCAGTCCCAAATGGTTCCGTTCTTCAAAATGATGTGACCATGGAGCTTGAGAAAGACTTAGCAGACTCCCGAATTTCTCCGACAATTTTCCGGACAAAGCTGCAAGTATTGACTTTTATATTGTTTATTTGCAAATAAGAAGATGTTTATGCTGCCTATATAATATTTATCTTGATATATTTATGCTTTTGTCTTTACCAGGAGATGGCATCTGAATTAAAGAATGAAATAGCACAGAAGTTGTTGGATCTCAATGTGTCTACTTTTAGCATGGCTCCAGTTAAGGTATGTAAGTGTGATTAAGTTGTTGTTGTGAGCACTTCTCCTTAACTACTTGTACATCTTGAGTTGGTAATGTTTTTCCCTCATTCTCTTTTATTATTGAGGCATAATTATCTGTAAAGTTGCTTCAACATGTTGCAGAGGGGCTATGCATTTGAACGGTCTGATATACCTTCTGGTGAGCATTATGTTCTCAAGATCAACTATCCATTCAAGGTAATTAACATAAAAAAATTAAATGTTAAAGGCCATGAAATAAATAGGCTTACTCTGTCAACAATGTTTTTGTTTCCCCTGCATTCAGAGATTACAAGATCTCCCATACTTGTATTCTTGAGTAAAAAAATAACTATTTGTAGAATTCAGTGTTTGTTACTCTGTAGGCTTGTGAATTCACAGTCTTCATATATTACTTGTTATTTCTATTTAATGTAAAACCTCCTCTAAGTTATTTCTTCTGAATAACAATGTAGGATCCACCACTTCCTTCGGATCTCAAAGGAAAAAATTTCTCTGCACTGCTTGGAACACATAGCAGGTATAAGCGGCCATGGATATGTCCTTGCGCTTGATATTCATGTCTTATGAGCATCTTAGTCCATTCCGAAATACCATATTTCCCATTTTCCAAGTGCGCCTTTCGCATCAAAGATTAGCTGATTCAAGGATTTTCTTTCTATTTCCCTTTTTTTTTTTTTTTTGGTCTTAAAGGATTTACCATGTTATAAACCTTGCTATGTTGATACAATTGTAGTTTTATAAATAGATGGGAATATGGGTTTCTACTTGAACTGAACTAGTGGGCTGCAGTGGAAGCATTGATGCATTGTGTTTCCTGGCTTAAGATTTGAATTGGGAATCATCAGTCATGCTTATTTTAACTCTGCACCAGGGTTTAAATGATACATGTCGCATTCTAATGAATGTGCCAACATAAGATACATAACCTGAATTATCAGGATTCATCTTCAAAGGTTTGGCTAAGGTTTTTTACCGCAAGCTGCCAAGCCTAATGCATTCAACTTTGTATCTAGCTTCGCATGTGACAGTGCAAAATGGTACTGACAAAGTTGGACATGGCCTCATTTGTCAAAAGGTTATTTTCGATAAATAAAAATTCTATTCTAATGAAATGTAACAGGATATATAAGCCCAGAAAATGAACATGCTAGTGTGTTACTTTTAACTTTAAGAGTGGATATGCTCTACATAATTGGAAGTGGCCCTACGTAAAGATGGTCCCATATTGTTGGAGGGTATTTTAAAACACACAAATAAGGATGATTTGCTGATTGCATTTTTTGTTGGCTTATCTACATTGCAATGTTCTTCATATTTGGCTCTGTTACCTGGTCTCTTCAAACAAGTTCCATCCATGTCAAACATTTTGATTGCAGGTGCAAATTGGTATAGTTGACTTCTATACTTGCCATATATGCATAATGTATGTTACGATTGAATTTTGCGTGTTTTCTATTTGAGGTGAGTTTCAAAGTTAAAATCTTTTTTAAGGATCCTGGGATCGATACTAGCTGTTAAGTTTTGAAACTGTTTACTTGAAATTTGTGATGTGTTACATTTCAATTACACCAAGTCAAGGGTCAAAATCCAGGACTTTTGGATTGACGTGACATCACTGTAGATCAAGGTTATTGAAACCTGTTTGAAGCACTGCATGTGATGATCTATCATTTATGCTTTTCTTTTGTGAAAGTTTTCCTCTGCAGTACCTTGAACTTCATCATTGCGAATTATAACTCGTTCATAAGATTTCTAATGTTCATTTTGCACCTGAATTATTTGTTGTAGGATATTTACGATTTACCTTTTATCTGATTAATCAGTTGATTGATGGACTTTTCTCTGCAAACTAATTTTAAAAGGGGTGGGGGTGAGTAAATAGAAAATTGACTAACATCGTTATGTGCAGTGCTCTAGAGTTGTTTCTGATCAAAAGGAAAATAAAGGGGCCGTCCTGGTTATCAGTTTCAAAATTTTTCAGCTGTCAAGCCACTCAGCGGGTGAGGTTTCAATTGTTTCTGCTGATCCTACTGTTTAAGTAGTTCTCATATAGTCCATTAATGCATCTTTTTTTCCCTTCAATGTTATGGTTCAATTCTAAACTCATGGTTAGGTGAGCTGGTGCAAATTTGAAGTCACTGTTGATTGCCCCAAGGACATTCGTACCTCAACTTCTTCAAAGTTGATGCCGGAAATTCCTCCAGTAATTGTTTCAGCAATAAATTTAAAAACAATCCTCAACCAAAATCAGACTGTGTATGAGATCGTCGCTGCTTCTGTCATTAGCTGTTGCAAGGTCAAGGTAGGTTTATGGTTGGTAGTTCTGTTGGTACAACCAATTTTGGTCATTGAGTTTTCTAACTAGAATACTGCCCCTTGTTTAGAGTTTTCAATTTTTATTCTTGGACCGTGGCGTATGACAGTTGCTTATTCATATAGTAATTCATTGATCTCATGCTTTCTACCAATGCTTGAATAAGCAATTCTGTATAAACCTTCTTTGCCTCTGATATTGATAAAATCTGGTGGTAGGGTCCACTCCTTCCCCTCAACACATGAGCACAAGAAAAGTAAAAGAATGATTTTTTTTCTGGACTGAAAAACCAAATGAATCTTAGCCCCTTTGTGGTCCTTTAGGCTAAGATGACCTAAAACTGAATCTGTCAACCAAAACATGATTTTTGGCCCTGAAGAATAAGTTAGGGTTGGATTGGTCATGACTTGATTGATTTTCCAATCATGATTTACTTAGATGGGTATTATTGATATTATTCTTTTGGTCCTGCAATTCTTGGTAGTTAATTAAAACTGCAGTAAGTTTCATCTAAGATGAACTGATTATTTGATGATGTTTCACTTGTACTTGTTCCTGCCAGATTGATGTCCCCATGATAGCATCAGAATGGAAGAAACCTGGGGTTCTTAGCCATTTTACTGTTGTCCGCAAGCTTGAAGGAGGCATATTTCCGATGGGTTTCACAAAAGAAGTTACTGATAGAAATGCGAAGGCTGGATCTACTGTTCTAGCATTCGCAAGCAGGCAGGCATTTCATGCAAGCAATGCTTTTTCTCCAAATTTCCTTTTTTCTATTCAATATAAAAGTATTTCATCTTTTCTATTAAAGAGTGCATCTTTGCAGTTCCACTCATTCGAGTTTTCATTCTTTTTACCATTTTCTTATTGCAGTGAAAGAGCCTTATTAAATTGTCTGATGACTGAACTATACAAATTGGATAGTGATGTTCTCGTTGGGCACAACATTTCAGGGTTTGACTTAGATGTTCTCCTCCACAGAGCCCAGGTTGGATCCCAAGTTTTTCATCATATTAACAGTAGTGACACTTCCTAAAATGAAATATTATTGTACTGCAGATACTCCTAAGTTGAGTTGGAATATGCTATGGATGGAGAATTTCCTTTTAATAAGATATGGTCATAACAATAATGAGTCTCTTTTGTATCTGTACATGAAGTTGAAAGAATTTACTGTGGATGTGTCAAAAGCATCCTGTATTGCTTCTTTATGGATTTGAAATATTAGAGAGATATAATCCTGTTCCTACTCACCATCATATTTTACCCATGATGATAGCATTGCTTGTCTACACAAGATTTATACTCCAACACATAGCACTGCCCTGGTCTGTGCATGGCAGGGTTGAAATACCAACATTTTCTCTCTTTCTTATTCTTAGAATGGTGATCTGCCAGTTGCATATTAAGCGCATGTGATAATTAACTGCTGATGACCCTAAATTATTCTTTTTTTCCCCAAAAATATTCTTAGCACAGAGTATACAGGTTACTTTGTTTAATTCCATAGATAAGAATATTTACCATTTCAAAAAATATTATGCAGGCTTGCAAAGTGCCAAGCAGCATGTGGTCCAAAATTGGCCGCCTTAAGCGTTCTGTTATGCCTAAACTAACGAAGGGAAGCACCATTTTTGGGTCTGGAGCAAGTCCAGGGATCATGTCTTGTATTGCAGGCCGCCTCTTATGTGACACTTATTTATGCTCCCGTGACCTATTAAAGGAGGTAAACTAGGAACAAGCCTACTCTTTTCTTTTAATTGTGTGATCTATACCACCATGTCATAAGCACAGTCTCCAAATCAAGGAAGTTGTGCAGTATCCATCTCTTTAAAGATGAAACTTTTCATGAGCCTTTGATGGGTCAGTTCATGGTTTAGCTCCCAGTTTTCCTCTGGCAAGCTCAATATGCTAATGAAACATGGGAAGACAAAACAAAGTTAGGACTGGTTTCAAGAGATGCAGTTTTTGGTAACATTGTGATGTTTTGTTCTGGTTCCAGCCTGTGAAATTGGGAATTCTGGTCAGGTCAAAACTATGGTTATGACCACAAACACAATTCCTAATAAAGTTAACGGTATGACATATACTTTTAACCCCTTGAAGTTTTTGGATCTCTTTCTCCCAGGTGAGCTATTCATTGACACAACTTGCAAGGACCCAACTGAATAAAGACAGGAAGGAGATCACACCACATGATATTCCTGCAATGTTTCAAACATCAGAATCCCTTGTGGAACTTGTAAGTTCATATGCTGAGTGCTTTTTATTTTTCTTCTTACACATTTATGCACACACACAAACAAACAAACACGTAATTGTCATGACATATGATAGGGATTTTCAGTAAAAAAATTGAAAGATTTAGCTTCAAAGTCTATGTGAGGTGTTCTTTTTTTTTTATTTTTATTTTTTATGTAATTTTTTAAATAGATAATCCTTCTGAGGTATCTTTGTGGAGATTCTTATAGATGGTTTGATATATTATTCTTCTCATGTTGTATTTGTAATGGAATCAGGTTGAGTGTGGTGAGACTGATGCATGGTTATCCTTGGAACTGATGTTTCATTTGAGTGTTCTTCCCCTTACACGTCAGTTGACGAATATTAGTGGCAATCTCTGGAGCAAAACTCTCCAGGTAACTTCTGATATAATTTCTTGTTTTCTTGTACTGGAATATATATTCGAGGATTGACCTAGAATCCAACCCCACTCTTTCAGGGTGCTAGGGCACAAAGAGTGGAATACCTTTTGTTGCATGCATTCCACTCGAAGAAGTATATTGTCCCAGATAAGATTTCTGCACGTGCGAAGGAGATGAAACCAACAAAGCGGAGAATAAATAATGGTGCTGTGGATGGAGATGTTGATGATTTGGATATTAATGTTGCTCCTTCTGAGGATCTGGGTCAACAAAGTGATCAGGGAAAAGGAAAGAAAGGTCCTGCCTACTCTGGCGGATTGGTATTAGAACCCAAAAGAGGTTTATATGACAAGTACATATTACTTCTAGATTTCAATAGTCTCTACCCGTCAATCATTCAGGTTATTCTCATATTTAACTGTGCATCAGTTCTCTTACATTTTCTGTGCATTTTGACAAAAAGAAACTCCATAGCATATTACCGCCTTATACATTGGAATGATTATTTTGTTTCATAGGAATACAATATCTGCTTCACAACAGTTGAAAGATCCTCTGATGGAGTAGTTCCTCGTTTACCTTCTTGTCAAATTACGGGAGTTCTACCTGAGGTATAACCACTTTGGCAATTATTTTCAAAATTATGTGGCAATTTATTAAATGTTTGAAAACCTGAAGATCATTGCTTTCATTTTAGATTCCTGAAATTGATTATGCACTTTAATTCAATAAAATAAGAATTGGGTGGGGTGGACCTTGAAGGAGCGTTTTTCTTTCCATCAGAAATGTATTCAGTTAGATTTGATACTCTTTCGCTTAAATTATATATTTTCATAGCATTAGCTCTCCCTGAAAAGGAGGTGATCCAGCTGCACCTTCCAGTACGGCTACCTTGTTCTGTGGTGGAGTCTGAGAGTGGTTTTTGCATCTGCTTCTCTAGTGTCAATTTTGTGGAAGTGTACTGCATTCTAAAGCCTTACTTTGCCTTAGGGTGTGCAACTTGGCTTGTTGGGTATGCAGGAACTGAATCCTGATGAAAGGGAATCTAAATATAGATCCTAACCCAACCAATGCAAACTCTGAAGTGCCCAACCTAGCCCCAACATTGATTCAGACTGCATCACCTTTTTTTTTTTTTTTCCCCGGGGGGCGGGTGTCAAGTTGGGTATAAGTGTATGGTAAACTCTACTTTAGAAGTTCTTATGTTCAATATAGGATGATTTGATCATCCTATCAAGTTTGTTTATTGTTTCTCTTTCTTATATGGGTTTTTCTTATTGACACCTCCTAAGGTGTCAAATAAATTGGAACCGTCTTTTTTTTGCCCTCTTAGTATAACATTTGTCTTATTAAGTGAGGCTAATTCCTGTCGTTTCACATGTTTATTAGAAAAACGTGCGAGTCAATGACAACTCTTTACAGTGACATAATGATAAGTCACTTTCAAGAAGTTTATCGATAGCTTATTTTACCCTTGACTAAAAAACTTTTGGAAATAAGACAAGGGGCAATTAAAATTAGGTGCTATGTTCTAAAGACACCTATAGATGTCATTTAGACAGTCCCTTCTTGTATATCTAAATATAAATAAAATTCAATAAACGTCTACTTAGGTTCAGATTGGGTTGGGTGTCCAAGGTCTCAACCCTAACAGAACACAACTTTAATCTGGGTTGCCTTTCATTGCCCTAACCTGACCGAGGTATAAGAATCCTACCCATCTCACCCAGAAATCATGTTGGGTCAGTCAAATTTTGTTTAAGTCCATCTAAAGTTCTAGATATTCTGACCAGTCATCGTTATGATAGCCATTCATGGAATTTAGATTGCTGACTTTATTTGTTTTGGCATCAAGGTAGTATTAAAATAACTGGCCAAGATTCATTCATATTTGTACAGTTAGTTGTTTTCTTTTTCAATGTATTAAAATGATTAGTTTTTGGAGAGATGAAAGGGGCTGCAAATAATTTCCTATTTTTTTGTATATTTTGGTTTTGTATTCGGTCCTTTAGAGGTCTCAACTGGTTTGTCTAGAATCTATGAGGGCTCTTTTAGTTGTAAATGCTTGGGTACAGTCCTTTGTTCATGTATATAGTAAGCCTTGCTTGCTCTCCCTCCCTCCACCCCCCCCTCCAAAAAAAAAAAAAAAAAAAAAGTAAAATAAAAAATAGAAATAGCAGAACTAAACTGCATGATTTATTCATTTTTGTTTGTTTTATGCTATTGGTATGCATACACTTTCTTTTTGTTATTAGGGCTGCTATAGATTTTAGAAGTACTTTCCAAAAGGCTGTAGTTTATTTTGGGAGGGAGTCGATCATTTAATTTTATATTTTGACTGAAAAAAGGAAACAAGGGAAACTCGGGAGATGGTTCTTGTAGATCAGCTCGACCACCGGGAGAGTGGCCATAGAGCAGCTCAGCATATGTATAGAAAAATGAAATTCGATTTGAATTTATTTATAAATAAAAAATCTAATATCATGCATGTATTTATTGGAACCTTTTCTGTGATTGATTAACATCGACTTTTGTAAAAGTTTTTGTTTCTATTGGCAATTGGATTTCAATTCAAATTAGCTGAATGTAGTGAAAAGAAAATAGTATAGAAGATTTATTTCCTTGGACTAACCTAATGCAATATTAGACAAATTGGGTGAAGGTGCTGCACTTGCTTCTTTTTAACTGCTAGAAATTTTAGAATTCATCCTAAATAAAAGTTCACTATTCAAAAGACACAATACCTACATTAGGTCAAACCTAATTCTGTATTGTGTAATGCAACAATATCTTTATTTCTTCTTGCTAGACTTGTCTCCTGTTTGGTTGCCACAGAGTGCCCTATTCTCTTCTCATTTTTCTGAACTCGTCACTTTTAACTCTCAAAAGATTACCCAGCATGTGAAGGTGCATACTATATTTTACATTTTCCCTATGAAAGGCTTTCAGATAAGAATCAGATATGTGGATCATCCAAAAATTGTCCAGTTAAATGATTTAAGGGACTATATTTTTTTTAGGCACAACTTTTGTTAAATAAAACTAATATGGAAGATCAACCTCTATAATTTTTTTTCTTTTTCTTTTCATTGTTCTTTTTTGGTTGGTTCATGGGAGATAGGCCACAATGGTTGGTCACTGCGCTGATAATGCAAGATGAAGGGGCTCTCAATTGTTGGTCTATGTGATAGTGCCCATAGACCTCACCAGCTGAACACCTTGGCACCTATAAGAAAGCAAGAACTTTAGAAGGTTTAAGTTCAACCATGGTTGTGGGATGGGATGATGTTTGTCTCCATGGTTTTTTATGAGGGTTTCAACATTTTAGAAGTTCGAGATTCATGCTTGTCTTGAATCAAATTGACTGAGCTATAGTGATCAAGGTGGAACTTGATGTCCAAGGTGACTGGTTGCCTCATGTATCGGCCTATCGGGGTGCCCATACCCAAAAGATGAAGGAAACACTCATGGAATATCACACCCACCTTGGTGTCCTAGCTGTTGGCCGTTACCTTGGCTCTATGACCTATGTCTGTCTAATTTTGGTTCCCACCTATCAAAAAAAAAAAAAAAAAAAAAAAAGGTTCCCAGAAAATGAAATTTGGTATTTTGGAAAATGTCATTGCAAAATTAGATTGAACCTTTTGTTTTTGGGGATAAGTAGATATTTTATTGATCCAAAAAGGAGAACCCAACAAGCTGGACCCTCGAGAGAAACCCAGATAAAGGTTACAACATAACTAAGGCCCAGCAAGCAAGAGAACGATATTCAGCAAATAGAGGAGAACAGTATTCGATTGAACTTTATATATGCATATATTAAGAAATACATGTGCAATTCAGCTAAGCCCACAAAATGGCTTTTTTAATGAAATTAGTGGGTTTCTACCCCTATCGAGTCCCATTCTGGACTCAATTTGGGGATTTTGGTCAAACCTATTTGGATTTGGGATTTTGGGTGAAATGGGGCTGAATAGATCGAAAATCTAATATCTTAAACTAGAATCTTTAAGAGGGTATACATTTTGGTTTACAGGCGGAAAATAAAATTCGTATTTTGGCTGAAAGGAAACAAAATTTACAACTTAGCCCATGACAACTATGATTCAGTCAATAAGAAATTGGCCTTACAGTATTCAATCGTTGTTAGTTTATTTAAGTATGTGTGATGAAGGTCTAGCCTATGTCCTCTCCTTTGGGTCCTAGTTGTCAATATGTGTTTCTTAACTTTTGTGAGCTCTCCTAGTAATTGTTTGTCATAGTAGCTATGTTTGGTATTTAATGTAGTACCAGTCCCCAACCTTATCGATATAGGAACCAGCCCAACAGCAGGATCACCTCCTTGCATTATCAACAAGTTTCAGCAAGTATTGAGCAAAGAAGACAATATATATGCGGTTTAGAAGCCCTCCTGTAATCTTGACAATACTTTTGAACAACAGATTATATCAAACAAGCAACCAGTAGTCTCTACAGGTTCTGCCGCAGGGTATTAGCATGCCCAACAAGACCTCAAAATAGTAACTCGCAGGCAGAAGCTAAATCAGTCGTTGGATGGACCTCAAATTTCTGTTGAAGGAAAGACCATGGGAAGGAAAAACAATATAAAAAATCGAGCTCCATTTGAGGTCAGATCTGTTGATAATGGTCCTTGATTGTTCAGCAAGATAACACCATAACAAGGTGCCGCACGGATGGAACCAGTCCCTGGTTGGACTCCACAGAAACCCTCCATGAACAGTCGACAGTAGCAGCAAGTGGACTTTCCTTCTTGTATTAAACAGCAGCAACAAGGTGTAGTTTGATGGAGCTTTCAGGTAGTACATTCACAATAAACAGAAAATAAAAAAAATAGGAAAAGAGAAAATGATGGAGGGAAGAAGGGTGGAAGACGATGGGTATATAACCTAAGGCATCTCATCTTAAGGCATAGGCATTCTCTCACCACCGGAGGTCTCTCACCTCATGAGTCTCTCACTCAACTGTTTCTCACAGCAATCTAAATCACACAGACAATATGGCAAACCATTAAACTTCATTCATCAAATCGGGGAGGCTTTGGAGTCCCTTACATTGTTTTATAGCCGCAAGGTTTGGTTACTAAATAGTAATTAAGACATTAGGAATTCTTGCTGGCCAAGTTTTCTCAAAGTGGTAAGTCTCTATTACATAGAAACTCATAGAAGCAAACTAAGATTTCTTTAGTTAATAGCTAAACAAAGATTTACTAAACTTGACAATAGAAACTATTGAAAATAGTAAACAAGGAAAATAGAAACTTGCTGTTACATAGAACTTCTAAAACTGAAATAGAAACATAATAGCTTGCTTGGTCTGCACTCCAAGAAAGAAGTTTCTACAAGATGTGATGGCTGGTCCAAGATTCCTCCAAGAGATGGCTTGCGGCAGGAACTTGTGGGGCCCATGTGAGGTTCATTAGTCATCAGCCCAAAGGCTGGAACCGATGTACCACGGGTTGGCACTATTCACATTACAGTACCACATGACCAATAGGCTGCCTTGATCTGCATCAGTTATTGTCTTCTATCAGTGAATTCTTGATGGGGAGTCGAGATGCATCTAATGGCGGACAGTTGGTTTATTCTTCTTTCGGAACTTTCGAAGATAGAAGTGTTGCCGGTGACAATTATGAAATTGTTGCCACCAGTTGACGATGAGCGCCTATGTGTTGAGGATTGAGGGGGAAAGAAGCTTTTATCAAAATCCTTTGATTTGCTTGCAAACGAGGGAGGGCCTAAGATGGAGGTCGGAAGCTCTTAAAGGTTCAAGTATGCCCTACACTATTATAGTTTTGTAGGTGGGATTTATATTTTATAAACGTGCAAACTGTGCATTGAGGTCCTGGTTCTGTGTTTCTCAGTTGAATGCAGTATGCTTTATTTATCATTTTTGCCGTTTTGAGTGTAGACTTGAGAATTAGATGCAGTTTTTACTAATTTTATTTTAGTTGCTGAGGAACTTGGTTCAACGGAGGAGAATGGTCAAATCTTGGCTTAAGAGTGCATCGGGTCTTAAGGTTCAGCAGCTTGATATTCAGCAACAAGCTCTGAAGCTCACTGCAAATAGGTTTATGCTATATCCTTTCCTTGCACCTCATGTTTCCTGGTTTCTCCACTGCCAATTTTCACTTGATTTTATCGCTGACACAGTATGTACGGGTGCCTGGGTTTTTCCAACTCAAGATTTTATGCAAAGCCACTTGCAGAGCTTATAACAGCACAAGTAAGAGGGTGGTTTTTAAGTTCAAATTGGAAAATATCTACGCTGAGGCATATGGTTTCTACTTTTGAGGTGAACTTGTGTTTGCTATTTACTAAAGCATATGACGTTTCTACAGGGAAGGGAGATCCTACAAAGTACAGTTGATCTTGTTCAGAACAATTTGAGTTTAGAGGTAAGAGCTCCCCCCCCCCCCCCAAAAAAAAGAAGAGAATCTGACATGGACAATTTATGAATGAGTTTGATTTTCTTTCCTTCAATTTCTTGATGAAGTGGTTAAAATCATCCAATTCATGGTTTGGGGTTCTTCTGAATTTTGTAGGTCATTTATGGGGATACGGATTCAATAATGATCTATACTGGACTTGATGACATTGCAAAGATCAAGTCAATTGCAGGAAAAGTTATTCAGGAGGTGATTTTTCCCCTTTTTTTGAGGTGGAGAGGGGACTAAGAGATGAGGTTTTTGGTTGCAAATAGATAGATATTTCTGATTGATATCAAGTTAAGAACTAATGGTATAATCTGAAGTTAAAGTGAAACTTAAGATAAATATTTCCATGGATAAAACCTGGGTGGTCTTGAGAAAAGAAAAATTTGCGGAAGTTCTGAGAACCGACTGACGATTCTTTTACCTTGTACCAAAAAGAGAAAAAAAGTGATGGAATTCTCACTATCTATCCTAATCCTGTACATAAGATGACATAAAAGAACTCAGGACCATCATTCAAAGCGACCCACCTCAGAAATCTTACAGGTCATAATTCAACCTAAACAGATGATCATATTCATAACAACGAAGAACTCAATTTCTGTCAGCCTTTCATATGATCAAGAAACATAGTATACATTCTAAAGACTAGATTATAGATTGCATAGCTAACATGATTCATTGAGGTTGACTACTAATCTTTCCCCATCTTCGCTCCTCCTGTATGTCACCTGGAGTCCTGGACACAATTTTATTATTTAAGGTATTCCTAGAAATGCTGTATATGTAACTGTGACCTTTTTATTTTTTATATTTAGGTCAACAAGAAGTATCGGTGTTTAGAGATTGATCTTGATGGTATATATAAGCGAATGCTGCTTCTAAAGAAAAAGAAATATGCAGCGGTTAAAGTGCAGTTTAAGGACGGGACACCGTATGAGGTTGCAATTGAAAGAGTTCCCGTCATTTTCTTTGGAATTGCTTATAGTTTACCCCTCTTGACATATACTAATGGGTTTACCAATGCTGGAGCAGGTCATTGAACGTAAAGGTCTTGACATGGTTCGGCGTGACTGGAGTTTACTATCAAAGGAAGTAGGGGATTTGTGCTTAAGCAAAATATTGTCTGGAGGGTATGCATTTTTTTTTTTAAAGCTTAGCTCTACTAGCAGACTATTGATCACAGGAAATTATTTTTATAACCTGTGTTACTGAATTTCATCACTTGCCTGGTCTTACAATTACAGGTCATGCGATGATGTTGTTGAGTTCATTCATAGCTCTCTCATGAAGGTAATGCCAGGATCTCATGTGGAGTGCATACAATAATATCTAAATTGTGCAGTGTCTGCATGCTGTGTGATGGAGAACCACTTGTTTCTTTTTACTATTAGAACGTTTATGATCTGGGATTTCTTAGAGCCAAGGTCAATACCTCTCACCTAGTTCATCTTTCTAGGAAAAAAGCTTCAAGTTGGTTTTAGTTTTTCTTTCTAGTGCATGTGAAATAGTTTGAACCTAGTACTGCAAGTTGCAGTTTGCAAGTCAACTGGGTTCTATAGTTGCAGTTTGCAAGTCGCAAAAAGAGGGAAAAAGAGGTCTTTCACTAAAAAATAATGAACTTAATACTTTTTTATATACATTTTTTCCTCATATTTTTAATACTTTTGTTTGACAAACAGGTACAGGAGGAGATGAGGAGTGGGGAAGTTGCACTTGAGAAATATGTCATCACAAAGACACTGACAAAACCACCCGAAGCCTACCCAGATGCTAGAAACCAACCTCATGTGCAAGTGTGTCCACACAACAATCATTAGCCATGTACATTGTTTAACCAGTTATATAATTCGTGCTTTTACCTTAATACTTTTCATTTGGCTATACTCTAGGTGGCACTGCGATTGAAGCAAAGTGGCTACTCCACTGGGTGTTCTGCTGGGGATACAGTCCCTTATGTCATTTGCTGTGAGCCGGTATCATCAGCTGTCATGCAATATTTCAGTTTTCACTCTGAATGAAAAAATATTGGACTGCCAGCTTATTTAAATAAGTTACACTAATATATGCAGTTTCTGTGGACAGGGAGCTGGTTCCAGTTCTTCTGTGGGGATAGCTCAGCGGGCTAGGCATCCTGATGAATTGAAAGGGGACAATGTCAACTGGATAGTTGACATTGACTATTACTTGTCACAGCAGGTTTCCTTCACATTCTATTGGCTTTTTAGGCATCCTAGTAGACATAGTTGCTGAATGGTTGTGTTGGTTTCTCATTGCAGATCCATCCTGTAGTATCACGTTTATGTGCTTCCATTCAAGGGACAAGCCCAGCACGTTTGGCTGATTGTCTGGGGCTTGACTCATCCAAGGTTTGCAGCACCTACTCTGGACAACCAATGTGAGAAGTTTATATTATTTGCAGTGTTATGAATTAGTGACATTGTAAACAATTGTTGTGTTTAGTTCCAAAGCAAAGCCACTGAAGCCATCAACAAGGATCCATCTGCCTCACTCTTGTATGCTGTAGATGATGACGAGAGGTAAGTTTTCTACTACATAGACCATGTTACTTCACATGCCATGTTAAAATTTGATGGATTCCTTTTGATAAAATGAAGCTACAGATTTCGTGGCTGTGAGCCTTTGTGGTTGTCATGTCCGAGCTGCGCCAGTACCTTTGAGTGTCCTGCAGTGTCCACTTTATTATCCAATTCAAACAGTGAAAAGCCAGTAGAACCACCAGCAGAAGAGTCCCGCTGTAATTTCTGGAAACAATTGCATTGCCTGAAGTGCCCAAATGAGGGTGATGGAAACAGAATGGCTCCGGCAATGATAGCTAACCAAGTAATTATAGGATTGCTGCTTCATGAAATTAGATTTATACGATTATCTTCAAGGATTAACCAATTTTATTAATTGATTTTGCATGCATTACCATAGGTAAAAAGGCAAGCAGAAGGGTTTATCTCAATGTACTACAAGGGCTTAATGATGGTAACTGCTGATTATTGATTTTATTTTACTCCCAAATTGTAACTTATGAGTTTGTTTTATAATCCTTGTTTGGATTGGACTCTGATCTGATTTGTTATTTATTATTTCATTAGTGTGATGATGAAACTTGCAAGTACACCACCCGTAGTCTTAACCTCCGGGTGATTGGTGACTCAGAGAGAGGAACTGTTTGTCCAAACTATCCTCAGTGTAATGGGCACCTTGTAAGACAGGTCCAGATCGAACCCCATCATCGATGCAATTTTTCTGTTACCTCTTCATGCCTTCTGTATTTGCATATTAACAAGCTTGGCAATTTATCTGATACAGTATACAGAAGCGGATCTTTACAAGCAGCTCACACATTTCTGCCACATTTTGGATACCACACAGTGCACAGAAAAGGTTATTTTTCTGCCTTCCAAAATCAGTGTTCATTTTTTCTAAGTGAATGAATGAAACTCATCCAAAGAAATTAATCTCATCATTCGTTTTTGCTGTTGGGCTTTGCAGTTAGAGCCAAGTGTTAGAATGTCATTTGAAAAAGAACTTGGCACAGTTCGTCCAGCAGTTGATTTGGCAGCATCAGTGGCACGGAAGTTGCGGGACCGGTGTGCCTATGGGTGGGTTCAGTTAAGGGATCTTACTGTATTTGTCTAACCAACCATATGATGGATACTCGGTATTTCAAGCTCATGACTGACCAATTGGTGTAGTTCATATATAGATGTTTGATGTACAATAAGACGAATTGAGGAAAAGAAAGAAATTCAGATGTAGTGATGCTGGTGTATATTTTTGATTGATTTTTAATAGCTGTAAGTTCTACTTTTGATGTAATAATTTCTTCCCTCATAGAATGAATGACATACACATTTGTACAGCCAAAGAGCAAAAGAAAAAAAAAGTTGTGGTTGGTTTGTTATGAATTAACAGTGATCCGCTATGCCTTTTTTTCTTTTATCAAAAAACCTCGGTGTGGACAAACTAGAGCACATCATTTCTCAAGATTTCGCCATATGTAAACCCTAAACCTTAAACTAAAATGATTAAAAGCTTTGTTCTAGTTCCGTACCTAACATGAGATTTTCTTTTGATGAAAAGTTGTAACAGTAATATAAAAAGGGGGATATTCACAGCTACTTTGTAGTTTGCTTGAATTTTAACTTCCTCCCAAAGATTTCTAACAAGTACAGTTTTTTTTTTCTCTTTCTAATGGTGTTAAACTTAATTTGCAATGGACAAGTCTATCCCTGAATGATTTGTTAGTAATAAATCACTTTCATCGTGAAATGATTAATTTTACCTTGTTTCACTTAAAATTAGAAAGGGGAGTGAATTTCCTTCACCTTCGCCTGCAACTCCATCCACACCATCGCCTTCTTTAAGCAACCTCATTAGAGACACCTCAAGGTCAAGCGCGTTCTGAGGACACTACCAGTACTACTCGTCATCGCTTCAGGGGCAGCTGGTGCGGAGTCAGAGTTGGAGGTGGGCTCCATGTTCTCGCCTTCCAAATCCTGTGTTGCTTGGAGAGGTCAAAGTCGGTGAGGATGATGTGATCGGATCATTGAATGAGCACGTTTTTAGGCTTGAGGTCACGATATACGATGTTCAAATGGTGTACATACGCAAGAGCACATAAGATTTTGGCAACATAGAAACGGATGATGGTGGGGGAGAAGACATGGTCTGTTTGACAGTGGTGGAGCACATTGATGTCGCCACTGGGACAGTACGGTATGGCCCGCCCATGTACTCATCGGTCTTGAGGGTGCCCAGAAGGGCTGGAAGGAAAGGGTGGTTTAGGTGAGAGAGAACCGAGACTTCCTATCTTGCCCGTCGATCACCTTTGAATTTGGAGTCAAGGGTCAATTATCTAAGAGATTAGGGTTTCGAAAGTCTAAATCGCAGTGAAGAAGACAGCAAGGGATTGACCCTGGGTGCGACTATGACTTTTGGCAGCGATAAGGGGTGGTGAGTCTCGGATAATGGATTTCCGTTGGATGGCTCATCGAGGATGAGGTGCTCCATTTCTTCTCGGATAATGGGTTTTGAAAGGGCTATGAGAACCATGGCTTCAAAGCAGCCCATCTGCTTAATTAAGTTTTAAACAAACAAGTCTAAGGACAAAACAGAAAACAGGAAATAAGAAAAAAAAAAAAAAGCACTGTTAACACACCAAAAAAGGAGGAGGAAATCAAGAACGAACACTTGGTTTCATAGTCTACAGGAGGTGTTCATTTTAGAAAAATCAGGACAGAAAGGGAAAAGGGAGAGCGCTAAGAAAAAAGGAGGAATGGCGTGAAGTTTGATATGAGAGAAGCCACACTATCAAGGAGAAATGCAGATTCGAAGAAGAAAAGAATAATCGAGAAAAGGGGAAAAACTAGAGAGAAAATTTGGGAAAAAAATGAGAGTTCTTGATTCCAAGAAGGCATTCCAACCCCTTTTCTCTCAATCTTGGTTTCATCGTCTTCGGCGATGATCTCGGTAGGTTGAGGAAGGAGGGAGAAGAGTCCACTTTGCTTTTTGTTCTGAGGGTAAAACAGTCACTTCACTTCTTAATTTGGGGGGGGGGGGGATAGTTTGGCCATTACACGTCAGCATCTAACAAAAGATGCCTAACGGATTGGGTTTATTTATAATATAATCTGATCGTAGGGGAAGTAGTTGTAATTGTTCGAAATCCTTACGAGGAAGTTGGAATTCAAACAAACTACATGGGAGGTAGCTGTTTCCCTAAAAAAAAAAAATCAGATATCAGAGGATTATAAAGAACCAGTGTGTTTCTCTCATTCCAGATAAAGACATAAAGTACATAGAAAAAAACTTCCAGAGATGTTTTCTCCAACGTAGTGAAGTACCACTAATAATATTTTACAAAATATCTATTAGGGAAGGAGAAGAGATTCTCTTCCCTTAGTTCTTAACCCCAAATGTCCTGCCGCGCATATCTCTTTGGGGTTTTTCATGGGAGGACCTAGTATCATAAAGGTTCAGAGTGATTCCAACAACAAGCAGTCTTGAACAAGCATAAACGTAGATAACACACTAGACACCGGTATTAAACCAGAAATGAGCTACCATAGAAATTCAAACTCCAGAATTCTACCATGGAAAGGAATAACGAACTCCAAATTAGTCTTAGAAGCAAGACAACCGACCATCAGGAAAGTTATGCAATGAATGATTAACTCTTAGGATGTGATTTTAAGTAGGTCAGGAGGAAACAGAGATTGCAAAAGGTTTAAATCCCAGTCTCTATGGCTGTTGATCAGCTAACTTGATTGAGCAAGGGATTTGAAGAAATAGACTATGAAAGTTTAAAAACTTGGAATGGAAGGAATCCATGGGTCTGTCAAACAATTGATTGACAAACCCTCTCTCAGTCTTCTGCACATCAGGCCGAAAGAGGTAATCTCTTACATTGAGATGCTATTCCTAATCCAAGAGCCTTTCTTGATATGAAAATGGTCAAAGGACTAATAAGGACTAGAATTCCATGAAAACGACCTGTCATTATATCCTCAGAGAAAAATCAGCCAAAGATATCATCGGAGAAACAAAATTGGTATACATGATCTAATTCTTTCAGTTGCACAGGAGAAAGAAACTCGGGATATAGAATGTTCACAGACAAATTATCACCACTATGCCAGGATGGGGGTTAAAATTCTCAGTTCCTGGCAAAAAATTCCAAACGTGGATCTCTATAGCTATGAACTGAGATACGAGGAATGGTAAAAAATTTACCTTAAGACTGGCAATCCGTTACTTACACATGACAAGCTATAACAACAAATAACATAGGCAATAACCAAATCAGTGCTCATTATCCATTGCTGCAGTCCAACATTATACTTTCCTCTGAGATATTCTGCTCAATACTCCACTCAGGATTCATGCTGTTGAGTTTGTAGCCTGATTCAGCACGAAAAACAGTCTATTTGTCCAGTACAGCTGGCCCATTAAATAATAAAAACAACCATCCTCCCTGGGTGAGAAAATTGAGAGGGATGCAAACAAATTGCATAGATAATTAATACACTTTATAATCACCCATACGTTCCAACGGTGTATATATATATGACATTAACATTTGAAGTATCGACTCCTTCAAGAAGCTCACTATACTTGTTGCTTGCTTCTCACACATGGGCCATGGCAATGGTTGTGCTTAATGTATTACTCAGTTACTCTGCCCATTCATCTTCACTGCAACTCCCCAACAGGTGCCTCATTGAGCCAAAGGAAATGAATGAAATCATACAGCTTTGCGCTTACACTCACCTGCCCAAAAAATGAAAGATTTTTTCACCTGTAAGAGAATTAGCTTTGAGAGAATGCTGATTTCAGAAAAAAAAGATCTGCAGAACCTTGTAAGGTGTTGGGTTCAATCGTCTCATGTGATCAGGACGCATTTGATCGAGCTGTCGTATGCAGCGATCCCTTATCTCCTTAATAGGTGGTAACTCTTCTCTAGTTTTACCTTCAAGCAGAAAAAGGCATGTTTCAATGTACAGACAAACAAAAAATAACTCACACCAGATCACCAGACTTGATGATTCTCAGTGTATCACTGACGGAGGGTAACATGATTAAAAATTCTTTTCTTTCTCAAGATTGCATATGTTCAAATGGATTTAAAGCAAGCATTTAACTATAACATGGATTTAAAGCAAGCATTTTAACTATAACATGGACTTAAAACTCAAAATAGTTTTGGAGGATAAAGATTATATCATCATAGACAGTGAAACTGGGATGGACTTGTGGAACATTAAAGTTCCATCTTCACTATTTAAACACAAGCCTAGAAAGTATTATTAGTATCTTGACTATCTGAAACAAGTCCAATGTATGGGTTGTAAAGGTGAGTGAAAAAGATTGCCCTTTGAGTTCTGCAGGTTGATGGCACTCCTCTCATGTTTTTGTTTTATATGGCACACTTGTCATGTTTTTCTAGTGTAGAGGCCAGAAAAAACCAGTTTTAGAATTAGAGCTACCAATACAGCTTTGGAAGTCATCTTTTGCCATCAAAGAAGTCGAGAATGTTTTCAAATCAAGGGAGGTTATCCTTGTAATTTTTAAAGGATAGTCATGGCAAGGTGCCCACAAATAACCCATAAGCACACTAGTATACTTTCTTCTTTTATATATATAAAATAATTCCTAAAATGTCATCAGGATTAAATATTGGAAATTTTCAAAATAGAATGGCCAAAAATTAACCACTCAACAGCCTCACACCTGAACTTCCAGGCCAATAACATTTAAGTAGTTCCTCAACATGCTGCGGCACTACATATGCTCTCTTAGATTCATTGAAAGGATGACGACACAGAATCCGTTCTGCAGCCTGTATGTTGAACATAGAATACAATAAGAATACTTCCTAATGTTAATCAAATGATAAAATACAATTAAGGGAGCAAAGATCACATCAATCAGCATATGTGGACAATGCAGCATCCACTGGTTGGTGATGTGACAGTCAAACGGCATCAATTTCCAAACCAGCAGTCTTGAGAAAAAAAAAACTGTCTATTAATAAGAAAAAGGAAAAAAAAAAAAACCTGCCCAAGCCCTTGAACAGAGAAGAATTTTCCTCAACTTCTATTTATATAATGATATTAGTTCTAGTAGTCTCTGATTCCAGTCTGTATGCTAATCTTCCCTGTAGAAGTCAGAATGTGATGGGTAGAAAAGATGAACCTGAACCCAATACCAGTATGTTGTAACTCGTAAGTGCTCAATCACTTGCAAGTTGCAATGGTAATCATTACAACATATTGTGTAGCTTCTTTTCCAATAAGTAGAGCACTAAGACAGAACAAGTGGCATATGTAGGCCAGCACTTGCTCTTAGGAGCTTGAACAGAAGCACCATATGCTTCTTGAGATGGGTCCATCGACCAGAAGACTTCACTGACAAAATCCGGTCCCTCCCTCTTTTTGGTAATCAGAACTCGATATTGTTTCTTGGTTACTAAGACCGTAAGACACTTGCTTATTTCAATTTTCAAACCAGTGAGCTGGAGGGAGAAATGCACTTCCCACCTTCAGCTTTGACATTTTTTGAGTAGCAAATAGAGGTTACAAGATGTATCGTCCAATGAGTATTTGAAGGAAGCACATATGCATTAAAACACCAAAATTATCTAATCAGCTAAAGCCCATGAGTCAGTACAAGTTCTGCAGAAGAGAAATACTTCATTAGCCATTACATGAATAAACATAAGACTCAGAAAGGAAACAATTTTGCCCTTAGCGTTGGCAAAGCCAACCTCTTCCTCCCAACATCAAGGGCCCAATGGTTCGGGGACCAAGTTGTTCCCGAAATTCACCTCCGCTTCCTTCCCCTCTTTCAGCCACGAAAGAAAAAGAAAAAGATGGGCATGAACAGCCTTAACAGCAGTATCTTAGATTCTGACACCTGATCCCGACTTATGGTACTTAACCAATACGCAGCGCCGGCTCTTCGACCTTTTTGTTTGGAATAAAAAAAACATGTGATACTATGGAAATCCTTTAAGCAGTTGCTTTGGGTTGAAAAAGTGATAAGCTTTCACAAGATGAAGATTACTTACCCAAGACATTTCATGTAAAATCACAAATATTTTGTCAAGAAAGGAATATCATGGTACAGCTCTGGATTATATGACTATTATGACTAACTAAAATCTATTCTGGGCTCAAATAGTTGGTCAAACAAAGAATATGGATGAGAAGTTTAAACATCATTTTGAAACAAAACTTCAAATTTACTGGAGAGTAAATATAAGATGATAAGCTGATAGCATACCTTTGGAGGTGGTTCATTTTCCCCCGTCATTATGTCCACCAAGGGGTAACCCTCTCTCCCATACAGTCTATAAAACCGTTTCTTGCAAGGTATCGAAACCTGGAAGATGAAAAATTAACCCCAATGCGACAAATAGGAATACCATTGAGACTGCTAGGCATCATGGTCAAACCTTTGATACATCTTCCGAAAGTTTTATGCGAGGTTGATTATTTATCTCAACCAACTTGAAAACACATCCTAGAGCTGCTTGAGCATAGCATGTAACGAGATAGGTGCCTATTCCAAATGCATCAACCTCATGTCCCTGTGAAGAGAAAAACTCATCTAATTTAAAATGCAAATTCACATAAAATAAAAGATATATATATATATATATTTTTTTTCCTCCTTTTAATCTTTCATCCAGAATGTGAAAAACTACTGCAATATTTATCCGGAGAGGAACAAATATTTTCAACACAATTTTTATTAGGAAAACTAAGGGAACATTTTTCAACGAGAAGGACCTTAATAATCTTTCTCCATCATGGTTATTGTCCTGTAATGCCTATTGCATACCATAGTATCATACTTCAAGTTAATCAATATGCAATCATAAAAGCTTTCGTGCAGCCATATAGCTGTGAATAAAACATCCTCCAAACCAAAAGAAATCATGCAAATGATTCAAAAGTTTAATTTGGTAAATCTGCTTGAGAATGACTTATTCATCTTCCACTTTGGTCTTGAGGAAGACAAGTTTTATTTCTTGACAAGGGCCCTTACTTTCATTTCCATTATGATTAATATAAGCTGAACCTATGTGTTTCATTTCCATTATGATTAATAATGGCACCTATGTGTTTGGATTTGAAAATGAGGATGACAAGGTTGGAGTTCTGGAAAAAGGAATATGGTATGTTGCAGGTATACCGATTGTTATGAGACTGCGGGATGAATTCTTGCGGTTCGATAATATGAATATCAAGTCTCTGCCAATCTGGATTTCTTTGCCTGGGTTACCCCTTCATCTGTGGTGTGAAGATGCTTTGAACTCAATAGGCTCTGTTATTGGCAACCCCCTCTTCTCTGACAGATGAACTAAAGCTCAGAATCGGTTAAGCTTTGCTCGAATTTGTGTCGAAGTTAGAGCTGACCAACCCCTCCCGAATCATGTTACCATCTGCTCTGATGCTCGAAGATGCTGGAATCAGCCAGTTCAGTATGACTGGAAACTGCCAATGTGTACTTTATGCCGTACGTTCGGCCATGACCCTGGATTATGTGCTCCGGCGCAGGCAACCTCGACTTGGCAGAAAACTCCAAAACCTCGTCAAAAATGGAGGAAGAAGTCTCCCAACGATGGAAATACTCCTAGGGTTGCAGAAGGGGTTGATGGAGAAGAAGAAGATGATGTGGGTGAGGATGTGGAAGGACCTAAGGACTTACTTGATTCAGCTCTCCAAAGCAGAAAGGTCGCAGATGTAGAGCCTGAAACCTTCCTTTCCAATAATTGCTTTGCTGCTCTGGAATCCTCTGATGATGCTGATATACCTGCCTCAGGAGCAGACGATTGCCTTTTTGATGCTATTACTCCATCGGTCGATGGTGTGGGAGAAAGCGACTTGGAAAACTTACCTATTCTTCACTCCCAGCCTTTGATGATGGCAGTCGAACTTCTGAGAAATGATCGCAGCCCTCCGCCTGTCACCGCTGATGCATAGAGAAGCCTTTCCAAAGCCCCCTCCTCTTTGCGAGTCCAATTCGTCTCCAATTATTGGAGGCTCCAATCGTCAATCCAGCGATTGGAGTTAACTGGGTGCGCCTACCAATACATCGGTAGGTGTGCCTGGTTAATTGCAACCACTGGATGGGCGATTGGAGCCTCCAATAATTGGAGACGATTTCAACCCCCTCTTTGCAGGTTACCCAGTTGGTCTCGACTTATAAATCGAGAAGGAAAGCTTCCTGTTCAATAGATTACCTTTTGAACCAACCTCTAGCCCAACCTAACCTTGAACCTGATATAAGTCCTCAAATCTTGAACCCTCAAACCAGCCTTGCGGGTAACCCTCCCAACCCTACGGTTTGCCAAACTGCCTGAAATTCCCTTCAACCTGACCCGAATGGGTTGACCCAGCCTGAAACCCAAATACCCAAAGCCATAGACCAAAACTGCAATCTTCTTAACCCGAGTCACCTTTGTTCTTTGACAATCATCGAAGCTCCGCCTGTATCCCATGCAAACAACCAACTCCTTCCTCAATCTTCCAATCTTCAGGCAATCTGTTTACCAACTCAACCCCATCATATGACGATCTGAAGGCTCTGGAGAACTCCTCCGGCTCTGCATCATGGCTTCACCATGGGTCAATGTAGCCCCCGTACTGGCTCTCCCTCTGTCTCAGACTCTGCACGAAATCTAAAGGCAGAAACAAAGGTAAGAAACATGAAAAGTATGAAAGACAAGAGAAGCATGAGAAATCCTCCAAGCAGCTTCGCTGCAGCTCCAGGGGCTCGGGAAGCCATTCACGATCCTGACAGGATCGTGTTCGAACTCTGTTTTCCTTCTCATAATGTGTTCAATGATGAAAGGATGTTTTTGGAATATCAGGGGATTAAATTCCCAACTTAGCAGGTGGAAATGAGATCCTGTATTAAGAAATATTACCTTTCATTCTGTTTCATTGGGGAAACCAAAGTAAAAGAGAATAATGCATCAAACATTGCTAGATTTATAGCTCCGGGCTGGAAGATGGAATGCAACTACAATTATCATGCTAATGGCCGCCTCTGGTGTTTATGGGATAACTCAAAGGTAAACTTTATTGTGATTCACTTGTCTGATCAATGCATCCACTTTAAAGCTGTTGATTGCTCTAGTCGTAGTGAATTCTATATTACTACTGTATATGCGTCCAGTCTTGTCTCTGAGCGCAGAAGGCTTTGGGAGGAGCTTAGTATGATTCAGTCTTCTACGGGTGACTGTCCTTGGGGAATCATAGGAGATTTCAATGTGGTCAAATTTGCTGATGTGAAGGTGGGAGGGCATTTTGATGAGCAATCTGTTGGGGAATTCTCGACCTGTTTGAATTTAATCGGTTTGGTTGACCTTAAATGGGGTGGGATGAAGTTTACTTGGAATAACAGAAAAACTGGTGATCAAAGGGTTACATGCAAGCTAGATAGGGCAGTGGTAAATGACCCATGACTTTCAATGTTCAGCTCTTTTGAGGCATTCTTTGCTCCTTTTGCTCCTTCAGGAATCTCTGACCACTGCCCAGTTATTTTAACTATTAGCCCTTACATATCTTTCGGCCCTAAGCCTTTCAGGTTTTTCGATATGTGGGTTGATCATGATGACTTTCAAAGGGTTGTGAAATCTGCATGGGAAAGGATTCCTTCGGATTCTAACCAACCTTTGGTTAGATTCGCCCAAAAAATAAGGGAGGTCAAGAGAGATCTCGTTGGCAATATATCTAATGCAGTGCAGGAGTGCAGAATTGATTTGAATGATATTCAACTCAAGCTTCAAGATTCAATATATGATGATGCCCTTATTAAAGCTGAAAAGACCTTATCGTCAAAGCTGGCTACTCTGGTAGCCAAAGAAGAAAGCTTTTTCAAGCAAAAATCTAGAATTAATTGGCTTAAGGTGGGGGACAGGAATACTAGCTATTTCCATAAATCGGTCAAAGCCAACCAAAACAGAAAGTATATTTCCTCCATGAAAGTTGAGGGTGGGCATTCTGTTTCAGATGTAGTGGGGATCAAGTAGGTGGTGGAAGATTATTTCATTCAGCTATTTAGACCTGGGACTCTCCCTCCGCTTCAAAGCATTCCCTTGGGTCTTTTTAATAAGACCTCATCTCAAAGCCAAAGATCTTCCTTGGATATAATTCCTTCTGAAGATGAGATTCTTAGTGCTGTTAAATCCATGAAAACGCAAAAAGCTCCGGGTCCCGATGGTTTCAGTATGGGTTTCTACTATGCTGCTTGGGAAATTATCAAAGTGGACTTGATTCGGGCTGTCAGGAGCTTCTTCTCCAACCCTGGTAGTTGAGAGAAGTGAACTAAACCTTCTTATGCTTAATTCCTAAGAAAGATGGTGCTAACACTATTGCTGATTTTAGGCCCATCTCCCTGTGCAACACCATCTACAAAATTATTGCTAAGGTTCTCGCCTTAAGACTTGGAGATGTGGTTGGGGATCTAGTTAGCCCTAACCAATCGGCCTTCATCCATGGCAGGAATATTGCTGAAAATATTATGGTTAGTAATGACCTTGTTCGGGGTTTTGACAGAAGATCTCACCCTCCTGCGGCCATGCTCAAGATTGACCTCCACAAAGCATATGACAATATCAAAAATATCTTATGGAAAGTCTTACCAATATGAATTTTCCGGAATGCTTCTCTCAATGGGTCCTTACATGTATCTCCTCTGCGAGATTCTTAGTGTTGATCGATAGTAGCCTGGTGGGATTCTTTAATGCTACGAGAGGTATTAGGCAAGGATGTCCTCTATCCCCTTTACTCTTCACTTTGGTGTTAGAGGGGAATTCTAGACAACTCCAAATCAGTGCTCAGCAGAATCAAATGGATTTTTTCCCTAAATGCAAGGAGATCAACCTCACTCATTTGGCCTTCGCAGATTATATTATGATTTTCTATAAAGGAAATGCGAAGTCCTTTACCTCCATTTCTAAGACTCTTCTGGCCTTTAGCTCCATATCAAGTTTGGCAATCAACAAGCACAAATCTCTCATCTATTTGTCCGGAATTGATGAACCTGTGCACGAGAACCTTAGATGCATTGTGGACTTCCCCTTGGGCAATCTGCCAATCTCCTATCTTGGCCTCCCGTTGATATTGTCAAGACTTTCAGCTCACCACTGCTCTCTTATCCTGGATAGACTAAAGAAAAGGCTGCATTTATGGAAGGCCAGATTTCTCTCTTATGCAGGTAGATTGGAGCTTGTCCGATCACTCATGCAAAGTTCGTATTTATATTGGGCTGGCATTTTTGGTCTTCCAAGGTTGATCATCCAAAGTATTGAAAGTTTTATGAGTGCTTTCTTATGGAAAGGTAATGACGACAACAAATTCTTCCACTCTATTGGCTGGGATAAGGTTTGTCTACCTAAAGAGGAAGGTGGCCTTGGCCTCCGAAAAGTCAAGGAGGTTAACAGAGCTTCCATATTTAAACTTATATGGAGAATAGCTGAGAAAAAAGAATGCACTTGGATTGATTGGATTTATAGTAGATACCTAAGAAAGGACTATATGGACAGTTTCTATGGCCTATGACTCCTCTTGGATTTGGAGGACAATCCTGCATCACAAACATCTTGTTCGACCTTGTATCAAATATTTGATTGATGATGGGACCTCTGTACTTCTCTGGTTAGACAACTGGCATCCTCATGGCATTTTGTAGATGACATATGGTGAGAGAATTCGGATGGACTTTGGGCAGGACAGACTTGTTACTGTCTCCTCCATCATCTTAGAAGGAGATTGGTGTACAGGAAGGGCCTCATCCTCTCGCCTTGCTCCAGCCTGGGAAGCTTTGGTTCTATCATTCGCAGGCCTTCTGGGAGTGGCGATACCATCAACTGGAGTGGATCCAGTAATGGGCGGTTCTCAGTCTCCTTGGCATGGGAGGCAGTTAGATCTCGTAGCTCCAAGGTGGATTGGTTTGATATTGTATGGTTTAAAGGTCACTCGTCACGGCATAGCTTTACTTTGTGGAGAGTTCTGACTCATTCTTTGCCTACTATGTCCTTGCTCTATGATAAGGGTATTATCTCAAGCTCCAATTGTGGCCTATGCTGGGCTTCCACAGAAGACACCAACCACCATTTCTTTGACTGTCCCTTCTCCGAGAGAGTTTAGGAATCGATACTTCGGAAGTGTTGGCCAATCAACAGAAGTATACGTCCTTTTGATCAAGAATGAAAATGGATGCTCAAGAAGTTTAAAGGGAAGTCCCAATGTGACGTCCTAGCCAAACTCGCATTTGCTGCTACGATGTACGACATATGGTTTGAGAGAAATCTCAAAAGATGGACTTCTAAATCTAGATCCTATGCACAGATTTGGGATGCTATTACCTTCGACGTGAAGGGTTCCAAGCCCCTTCACCCTCCTCCCTCTCCAGATAATGCTAAAAATAGATTCATTCTATCCTCTTGGAACTATACTGCCGCCTGAGGTGGTTTGTTTCTTCTTTGCTAGGTGCTCTGCTAGTTTGTAAGGAGTCAGGCTCCCTCTTCGGGATTCCCAGATTTGTTTGCCCTTTTCTGGGGTGCTTTAATACAATTACTTACTCATAAAAAAAAAAATATAAGCTGAACCATGAGGGGGAAAGATAATTCTACAGTATTCCCTCTTCTTCCCTTCTCGTTTCTTCTTCTTCTTCTTCTTCTTCTGCTTACCTTCTTCTTGGTTCTCCGTGTGCATGAGCTGATTACTTGATCTAGGTATTGTTTCAGGATCCATGGTAACTTGCATGACGCCCACTGATGGATTCAGTTGGACTTGCTTAATTCTAGGAAAGTAAGGTGAGTGCTGTTTTGACTGATTCCAATAAAATTAGTTCTGATGGCGGTGTGGTATGGATGCATAACATCAAACCTTTGGATTTTCCTTAAGTGTCTAATGCACTTAAGTCGATTAAGTGTGTAAGCAGTAAGCAGTAAGCAGTAATTCTTCTCAATTGTTTTAGTACTTACAAATTGTGTTCACATTCTTCTACAGGGTGGATAGAATAAGAATAAAGTAGAAGTCTAATAAATTGTCACCTTCACTCAGCTGGATACGCACATGGTTTGGGTCCTTTCCTTAAATATCAGGAAGGAAGATCAGTTTCATCACATAATTTTTTTTATGAACAATAATTTTTTCTTTTATTTTTAAACATTCTCTTGATCTCCCCCATACACCCCAAGTTTATTCCATCTCTTCTCCCATCTCTTCAACTAATAGAGTACTGACAATATTTTCTTTTACTAACTCTGGTACTTAGCCATGAGCAGGAGTAACTATCAGACACATTAGTAGCCGAAGCCCAACAATATCAATATTCATTTACTTTGGCTATCAATATTCGTTTATTTTTTTAATCCCAGAGATTGCAACTGGAAGCATCTATAATCTATATTCTAATCCCTGTGATTAGTCCTTTCCAAGTCCAACCAAGCATCAACTCATTGGACAGACCAAGCATCACCGACTCCAGATGGGCTTTGAAAAAGTATAATGGGAAACATTATAAGGACAACTTTTCTGTGAATGATTTGCAAAAGAGGATGATGCAGTAAACAGATTAGAAATCTCTCGGCATTCATAATATGAAACGGTAAAGATATATTTATTCTGTACTATACTCAATTTAAGAGTTCACCTGTTTGTTCAAAGCATCTAAAGTTTCCTCATTAAGATCATTGCTAGCAGTAATGATCATCTTTCCAAATCCAGCCACTCCAAATTCCTTTTCAATTGCACAGAAGAACTTCCTCGACTCACAGGACAAATATGCAAGGTCACCAGAATCCAACCTAATCCCAACCGCTTTGTACCTGCAAAATATATTAACTCACCACCGGGAAAATTAAAGCAACCAAGATTAATTAAAATAAGAAGTCTTCTAGATAGAGAGAAATCAAGGGGCAACAGAAGGTAGGCAGGACCCAATACACCAAATGAAGTGATGATTTTTAAAACAAGGGCACCTTTCCAAACCAACCCAAACCTCTCAAGTTACCACCAACATACAACAAATGTAGCACCATCCATCATTAATTCTTGGGAGGCCATCTCTCGCTAGTTTTTTTTTTCTCTCTCTCTCAGAACATTTCCTCTGGATACCTCACTGTATTTAGGCCCTACCTTAATTAGGGGATATGAATGAACATCTTGTCCAGCCATATACCTCTCAAAGGATGACATTAGGGACAAGTGTATTTAGCTCCGCAATTTAGGACCCATTACTTTCTCACATCTCCAAGTACTTCAAGAATTTATTCGCAATTTGATCACCCACCAAAAAGCTAAAATTTTCATGAGACTTCACAGCATACTCTAAACTTCTAATCCCTCTACTTAAGATGATCATTAGCAGTCCTATCTTCTCTCACCTCAGCATTTGATCCAACTTATTGTTTGACAGTCCAGTGAACGCCCATAACATTAATGAGACCTATTAGTTGCAGTTGCAATTTAAACCAGGAAAAGAAGAGAAAAGAAGAAAAAGGAAGAAGAGAAGAGAGAAGAGAAGAATTCTGGAGAATGAGTTGGAAAGAGAGATCAACTCCTCTCCAGTTTATATTATTGGTTTCAAATTAAAATTACACTTATGCCCTTACATTCCATATGACCAAATTACAAACTATCCCCATCATATCTTTAGAATAGTATTCCAACACTATTAAAGACAGGAAAAAATTATCTAAAAGTGCACACTAAGTTAAAATGCCTATATTTGTCCCTCAAAAGCCCAAGATACATTTGACATTATTTCTCACATAACACATTAAACAGTTACTAACTTTACAGATGATTTTTAGTTAGGAGAAAATGCAGAATTTGGAAAACATTTGAAGGCAAACAGCTTTGGACATGTTTAGGGTTTCTTTGAGATTATTTTTATCTTATTCTTTTTTCCTGAATAAAAAACTTTATTAGGAAATCATAAGAATCAAAATTCAAGATGTAGTATTCAACCAACACAGAAGTGCCACCAAAGCAAAAAAAAACATACAAGAACGACAAGCACTATGATGGATGTTTCAAAACATATCCTAGTCGCCCAACTCCTCTTTTTTTTTTTTTTTTTTTTTGTTGTTGTTGTTGTTGTTCACCGATCATCTGCTATCTTATTTGTCAACCTACGGTTTTAAGATAAAAGTTAGAGAGATGCACATCTAAAGAGATAGGAACATTGCCTTGTTCTTTGAACATCACTCCACATCCAGCAAATAAGTTCCACTACACCTACAGACCTACCCAACAAGCTAAATCAATGAAAATCCTGCTAATCACCAATTGTTCCTGTTACGATTATAGTGTAAGGGCCAAACAGGCTCTTACCGATAAGGCTGGTGCTAAGATTAGCGCCAGCCACTATCGGGTGGGACTGTTTGGTCCCTTTTGCTCCTTAGTTACCTTTTTTATGTCTTTTTTTATTTCCATCTTATGTCTATTCTCTCTATGGACACTTCTCTTGTAATTGGTATTAGTTTCTCTATAAATACAAAGGTTAGAGGAGAAGAGAGGGCTGATTTTCTCTGCAGTAAATTTCTGCTTTGGAGTCTCTCTTTCTCTCGGTTTTCTTCTTCTTCTTCTTCTTCTCAATCCTCTTATTTTCTGGTTTGTGAAAGTTTGTGAAGGTTTCATTATCTCTCTTTGGTCTTGTTACATGGTATCAGAGCATTAGATCTTGGCTATCATCAATCCTTGGTTTGATAAGCCTTTGATATTTGTGCTCTACCTATGTATTGATCTGTTTTGCTACTCTAGATGATCAAGATCTGCTGCACCTACTACTGTGCTGATTCGTATGTGATTGATAACATTTTGATCATCTTCTACCTATCTATGTGGTAAGTATAGCATTAAGAGAATTTTTTTTTTTTTTTTTACCTATCTTCCTACCGCTTCCCATCTCGAGCCTACTTTCCTTGGCTACTCGATTAGCTGAATCGAGAAGATATTTAATTGTGCAACAATATTATGTCCCACCTATTACCTCCATCATCCTCTGCTTCTTTCTGAGCCTTACCTCCTTGGCCTTTCGGTTGGTGGAACCGAGTAAAAGAATTATTATTATTATTATTTTTTTGTTGCTTGGTTCCATTGTTTATTACTTACAATGACAGATTATAAGCCTTCAGATGTTCAGATCATCTCTATAAAATTGAAAGCGGTGTCAAACTACCTCCTATGGGCTCAGGCTATTAAAGCGTACATTCTTTCTAAAGAAAAAATATCTTTGTTGCTTGATGATGCTCCTACTCATGATCCTAAGGATCAAGAATCTGTGAAAGTCTACAATACATGGCTTCGTGATAATTCTATGGTTCAAACTTGATTATGGAATAGTATTGAGTCCTCTATATTACCTACTATAATGTTTCATGATACTGCTAAAGCCATCTGGGTTGATTTAAAAGAGACCTATGGTTAAAATAAGAATGTTTCTAGAATCTATAACCTCTATGAGAGGATGTTTATTTATTCCATTAGTGATAAATCCTTAACTGATTACTATGGAGGCTTCAAAGGTTTTATTGAAGAGATTCAGGTTGTGCAGCCCTTGTTAACTGATATTAACAAACTGAAGACTCAACAGTCTGAATTTTATGTTGTTAAGTTCTTGGCTGGTCTCTCTCCTGAGTATCAAACTGTAAAGAGTCAATTACTTGCAAGTGCTTCTATACATACCCTCAGCGAGACATTCTTTTGTTTCCAACATTTGGTTCCTCAGAATGACACTTCCCAAAAGGATACTACTGCTCTGTTTGCTGGCCGTGGTCGGGGTACCACCTTTAGAGGTCGTGGCTCTTACCATGGTCGAGTCCGTGGTTGTGGTTTTGGACGTACTCAAGTTAACAAATCTGCCCGCTTTTGTACTCACTGCAACAAACCAAACCATATTACTGATACCTGTTGGGGAAAATTTGGTTGCCCTGAATGGGCAGATAATTTGGTGAATATTGTTACCATTGATGATGCATCCCTTGCTGCACCTCCTCCACCTTCTATACCTGCTCCATCTTCCGATCAGTATGAAGCCCTTCTTCGACGGATTCAGAACCTTGAGACTACTGGACCCTTGTCTACAGCTACTTTGGCTCGTACAGGTACCTCTGCCTTCTTTCATATACATCCCCTTACCCTTGGATAATTGATTCCAGTGCTACCTGTCATATGACGGGTGAATCCTCTGTCTTTTCATCCTTTTAAATCATTAATAAACCTATTACTATTTATCTTGCTGATGGGTCCTCTACTAATGCCTCATAGTATGGTAATGTTTCTCTCTCTCCGGCTATGCCCTTACCCTTTGTCGTACATGTACCTAATTTCCCTCTTAATCTTTGGTATATAAGTCAACTAACTAAATCTTTGAATTGTGTTGCTACTTTTTATCCCTTTTATTGTTCCTTTCAGGATCTCAGGACCAAGGAGATTGATGACGAACGTAAGCATGCTAATTTATACTACTTGGGGCCCATGGAATGTTTACCTCTTGCTGCTACCACTACTACTACTACCCCCCTTCAACGGCATCAACGGCTTGGTCATTTGTCTCTATCTAAGACGAAAATTTTAATTCTTGGATGCAAGTCTCTCACTTCCCTCCAATGTGAGGCTTGTGAGTTAGGCAAACATCATTGTTCGTCTTTTCCTTCTAGTTCTAGTCCTAAAAATTCTAATCCCTTTTCTTTAGTGCATTCAGATATTTGGGGTCCTTGTCGTGTTCCTAATAGGCTAGGTTTATCTTATTTTGTAACCTTTGTGGATGATTTTTCAAGGATGACCCGACTTTATTTAATAAAAGATCGTTATGAGTTTCTTTCAATTTTCAAAAGATTTCATATGAAAATTCTAACTCAATTTGGTGTGTCTATTGAAGTGTTGAGAATTGATAATGCTCTTGAATATGTTCAACATGCTATTTCTGATTTCTGTTTTGCTAATGGTATAATCCATCATACTAGTTGTGCCTATAACCCTCAATAGAATGGGGTTGCTGAACGCAAAAATATACATCTATTAGATATTGCTAGGTCCCTATTGTTTCATATGAATGTCCCTCAATTTTATTGGTGTGATGCTGTGTTAGTAGCCTGCTTTCTTATTAATTGTACACCATCCTCTGTTTTACACAACTAAATACCGTTTCGTCTTCTTTATCCTACCACTCCTTTATTTACTGTTCATCCACGAGTATTTGGTAGTACATGTTCGTTCATATTATGCATCCAAAGTCAGGAAAACTCTCACCTCATTCTCTAAAGTATATATTTCTTAGTTATTCTCGAACTCAAAAAAGGTATTGTTGTTTTGATCCTACTACTAAACGTCATTATGTCAGTCCTGATGTTACCTTTTTCGAAGATAAGCCATATTATCAAGTCGTAGTGCCACATCCTTCTCCTCCTTCTGAACCGCCAGTTCCCATAGTTCCATCTGATGATTCTCCACCACCTGCTACATCTTCTACATCTGATGACCCACCACCTCCCCTATAGGTATACCAACGACGTTCTAAGGTGCCTCCACCAAGTACTACACCAGCTGCTCCACTGATGGCTACCATTACTCCTGATCCTGAGGTCTCCCTTGATCTCCCTATTGTACTTCGTAAAGGTACTCGTAGTCGTAAAAGTACTTTTCCTATTGAGAATTTTGTTGCTATAGCTCATCTCCCTCGTTGTCACTAAAATTTGGTTCACTCGTTATCTATTACTATTGTTCCTACTACTGTTTCCCAGGCCTTGTCCCATCCAGGGTGGAAAGCAGCTATGGATGCTGAGATGGATGCCTTATTGGCACGCCAAACATGAACTCTTGTAAATCTTCCTGAAGGACATTCAATGGTTCGTTGCAGATGGGTTTATATTGTAAAGCATAATTCTGATGGTACTATTGATAGATTGAAGGCACGCCTGATGGCCAAGGGGTTCACTTAGATGTATGGAGTAGATTATTTTGAGACGTTTTCTCTTGTTGCTCGTCTTAATTCTGTTCGTGTTATTATTTCCTTGGCTGTGAACCTTGATTGGCCTCTTATGTCTTCTTATATGGTGACCTATACGAGGAAGTCTATATGGATCAACCTCTAAGGTATGTTGCTCAGGAAGGGAACTCAACTAAGGTGTGCAAATTGCTTAAGGCAATTTATGAACTAAAACAATCTCCTTGTGCATGGTTTGATAAGTTCAGCACTGTTATTATAAATTTTGGCTTTATTACATGCTACTCTGATCACTCTATTTTTGTTCGACGTTGTCCCTCTCATGTCACCATTATTGCTGTTTATGTTGACGATATTATTATTACGGGGAATGACAAGACAAACATTGCTGAAATCAAATCATAATTGAACACTCAATTTTAGATGAAAGACTTAGGTCTTCTTCATTACTTCTTGGAGATTGAAGTGGTTCGTAATAGTAAGAGCATTGGTTTGTTTCAAAGAAAGTATGTGCTTGATTTACTTTCAGAGTCATGAGTTCTTGGAGCTAAACCAGTTGATACACCAATTGATCCACATCAGAAACTTAAAACTTGTGATAGTCCTGACTATTCTGATATTCATCAATATAGACGCTTGGTTGGAAAGTTGATTTATTTAATTGTTACTCGACCTGATATTTTTTCTTTTGTTGTTGGGGTTGTTAATCAGTTTATGCCTGCTCCTAAAGTTGCTCATTGCGAAGCAGCTTGTTGCATGTTGCGGTATCTTAAGAAATCTCCTGGAACTGGTCTTACTTATCATCAACATCAGCATCTTGACATTATGGGTTACTCTGATTCTGATTGGGCAGGAGCTGATGGCAATAGACTTTCCACCACTAGATACTATACATTTGTTGGAGGTAATCTAGTTACTTGACGAATTAAGAGGCAAACTACTATATCCAAGTCTAGTGCTTAAGCTGAATGTTGTGCTATGGCACACACTATTACTGAATTGTTATGGCTGAAGACTCTTCTACAAGAACTTAGATTCCCTATTTCTAGACCTATGTACTTGATGTGTGACAATCAATCTGCTATTTATATTGCAAGTAATCCAGTCTTTCATGAGCGTACCAAACACATAGAGGTTGATTGTCACTTTGTTCAAGATGCCGTCATGAAGAAAATAATTGTTACTCCATTTGTCTCTTCTACAAATCAACTTGCTGATATTCTTACGAAACCGTTGTTTGGACCAGCGTATCGGTTAAATTGTTACAAGCTTGGATTAGGTGATTTATACATTCCAGCTTGAGGGAGGGTGTTACGATTATAGTGTAAGGGCCAAACAGGCCTTTACCGATAAGGCTGGTGCTAAGATTGGCACCAGCCACTATCGGGTGGGACTGTTTGGTCCCTTTTGCTCCTTAATTAGTTACCTTTTTTATGTCTTTTTTTATTTCCATCTTATGTCTATTATCTCTATGGACACTTCTCTTGTAATTGGTATTAGTTTCTCTATAAATACAAAGTTTAGAGGAGAAGAGAGGGCTGATTTTCTTTGCAGTAAATTTCTGCTTTGGAGTCTCTCTCTCTCTCTCTCTCTCTCGGTTTTCTTCTTCTTCTTCTTCTTCTTCTTCTTCTCAATCCTCTTATTTTCTGGTTTGTGAAAGTTTGTGAAGGTTCCATTATCTCTCTTTAGTTTTGTTACAGTTCCAAAATATTATCCGGGAAAAGTATAGTATTCATCCTCCAAAGAAACACACAGTAGCAAACATTGGTCTGTGCTAGAGAAACTTTTCCCTTTTCCCAAAAGTAGCTGCCAGAACCACATCAGCAATATCTCAAGGATAACTCTATCTGAATGAAACATCCATAGATTCCTTGGAAACCCTACATGAGGCAGACCTCAGGGAGGAGCAATCCAAGCGCCTCCATCCACATTGTAGCACCCTGCATTTTACTGGGACTTGGGCCACCAACATGACCTTATAAGGAATGGGAGGATAATCTTCAGGGATAACCACAAAGATAGCAAATAACAACTTTAACCCCTTGGCTGTTAAGTTATCATTTGTTGCCAAATCCATTCTGTCATTGTGTGCACTATAAGAAATGGGATAAAAGATAAAGGGAATCCCAAATTTCCCTTTCTTTTTTCAGTTCATTGATCACCCACCTCCCCTGACAGATAACCACAATTTTATTGGAAAGATAAAACCTGGGTACAAAACCAGATGGGGTTTAATCACTCAAGATAACAATGTGAAAAAGGAAAAGTAGAAAATAAGACAATACATACATTGAACATGAGACGGAACTAATCACTCAAGGGGGAAGTGTTCCTAAACGCCAAGTTAATCTCTCAACCCCTTGCCTGGCTAACAGATCCGGTCTGTTGCTTGCAGTCCTTGACTTCCATGGAACAAGCAGTTCATCTGTGAATCAAGGTACTTTATGTATTTTATAACATGAGCAAAGCTACTATGGTGATACTCATAAGAAGAATCCAAGCAATGATAATCAGTGAATTTCTTTCCACCATGATATCGTCAAAATCCTCTACTTAAAAAAGAGCGTACCCAGTGCACAAGGCTCCTGCCACTGCCAGGTCTGGGGAGGGGCAGATGTACACAGCCTTACCCCTGCTTTGCCTGCTTCGTAGAGAGTTTGCTCCCCTAAGAAAACTCCAAACACATTTGGAGAGAGGGAATTTCTACAATCCCCACACCTATTGGTCTGAATAAGCCCCAAATAAGTTTCTGCACTCAATCAGATGACTCTCTCTATGCCAGAGGGACCTGGGATTCCCATTGATGAACCGCCAAAATTTAATTTCACCATTCCTTCCGATGGAGGAAACTGCAAGACCTATCTTCTTTCCAGAGGGATGGCAGAGTTAAATATATTTCCTAGTCCGTGAACAGGTAAATGACAGGAACTTCTTTAAAAGAAGGATCATCAACTGTCCAATGTGTCAACCTCGCCCGAGCCCTCTTGTGACCAACTCTGAGAGAACACATCCTGAAACAAGGAAGCATTCTTCTTCTCCCAAAAAGACCAGACTACCAATGGATCAAAGTTCTATGTTTGATTGACAATTGTGGAGAACAAATCCAAAACTGCCCCTTTACTCCGTGGAATGTAAAGCTGTCCAAAATGGAAATGACTAAATGTTATAGGGCAATATTCCGCCACATTCAGTTTAGTGTAGATTAAACTTTGGACTCGATGGTTATAACTAGATTGTTCAATTTAAAACTCCTAGCATCATGTAATTTGCTGACAAAATCTTCACAGAGCCAAAAGCCATCAGAATCTTAGAACTCAATTAGATATTCTAGAAAACCACAGCCTCACCCATCCATAGCTCACATGATTACAGAAAGGCAATTTTGCCTTTAAACAGTCCAGTGTAGAGAGGTTTCTCCCAACAGGATCCCTGACTCTGCCATGTGCCAGGACGATGTGGCAATTTCAAACCACTGTATATATAGAGACAGTCTGGATGAGCCACAAGTCAAATTTCAGCCTGAAATTCTACGACAAACCCCTCCAGTGAATTGGATTCCAAGGTATGCCCATGCATGTGTTGATGCAAATAAATCACAAAAGTGGGCTTATTTCAATGGAAACAAACCTTGGGTTGGGATACATATGTCTTGGACCTTTGTTCCAATAAGTTTTATTTGTAATAGGCCACTTTAATGGGCCTAAAATATTGGTAGGAGGTAGGAATATTGGATTTACTTTATTGGTTAGTTTAATTTGAGTACTATTTCTTTATTTTTAAATGTTATTAATGAGTTTTAGTTAGATTGGATTAGGTCTCTACTAGTTCAACCTTGTTTAAGTTGTTTCTTTCTTATTTTATTCAGAGTTTTGGTAGAAGTAGACCACCTCCAAAGCTAACTATTGACTGGAGGCACTTTAGGCTAAGTTTGAGTCTTGCTTAGAATATTTTATTTAAGGGATTTTCTCATTGACACCCCTTAAGGTGTCAAATAATTTATTACCTTATTTTTTGCCCTCTTAGCTTACATGCTTATTTTTTCAATAAGGGTAAAATCTGTCATTTCACATGTGCACTCAAAAAATGTGCAGACAACACTTTCAAATTATTTTGAAAACCCTCTTTTACCCGACTTAAAGACTTTTTGGGATTAGATGAGAGAAAATCAAAAGAAGGTTACATACTTGTTGTAAATACCCTATAGAGATGTCATTTAGACACTCCCATTATTTAAAGGGAAATATTCACCAACCACCCAAAAAGCTTACGACAAATCACCTACCACCCAAATTACCCAAATGTTTATCAAAAAGATCCGAAACCATATAACAGAGCCGTTAGTTGCTGATGTTAGCCGTTAAAAAGTTCATGAATGACAATAATACCCTTATTGTAAGGGAAAAAGTCCAATTTACCCTTACTTATTTTTTTTTACCCTACCCTCCATTTCGAATTTTGTTTAGATTCCTAAATCCAGAAAACACAATAAATATCTGCAGAGAAATCCATGAACAAGAACCCATTAGAGTCCCCTCCTCACTCCGCTTCTAAAATTTCCATCGGTTATGGAATGGACTCCTCTCAAACATTTCCTAGTAGCAGTGTTGACTGTTGACCTCAGCTCAGATCTTCGCCAACTCTTTGTGCCAAGCAGTTCGGGTAGAGTCCGGAAAGCAATGATGACTTCTTTTCAACCGTTTCACCGTGTCCGGCTGAAGGGGATCTACTATTTTGTTTTTGATGTTCTCCAAGGTTCAAGTTTCTACCTGCAAAGACTCAATGTCACAATTAACTGTGATTTAGTTGGGATTTGTTTTGTTGGGAAGGGTTGGGGATTAGGGATCTGCGATTTAGTTGGGGTTTTTAAATCATTTCAGTTTGGAGTGAGTCAAGTTATTGGAATAATGTACCTTAGATCTAAAATATATACTGACTAAAAAAGGATGGGACCAAAACAGATTTAAAAAAATAGTTTACCAATCTGTTCGAGATGGAATTCGAACATGGAAGGGTGTGAAGAACAATGGGAGAGAGGAAGGAGAGGGGAAAGGGAATCAGAATCACGATGAGGGAGAGAGGAAGGAGAGGGGAAAGGGAATCAGAATCACGATGAGGGAGAGAAGAAGGAGAGGGGAAAGGAAATCAGAATCATGATGAGGGAGAGAGGAAGGAGAGGGGAAAGGGAATCAGAATCACGTTGAGGGAGAGAGGAAGGGGAGAACGATGAGGGAGAGAGGAAAGATATGGGAGAAAAACCTTAACCTTTTGCAGGAGATTCGTTGTTGCAGTCTAGAACGAAGGAGATCGACAAGTTTCGGTGATATTGAATCTGATAAGGGTAGATGGTGTTATTTACACTAAAAGGTTAAATAAGTAATTTTCACATTAGTTAACATTTTTAAGTTTAAAATGACAAGGGTATAAACGTCTACACACAATTTCAACTCTTTCCTGTCAGTTAATGGACTAACGTTTGGGTTATTTGGGTGGTAGGTGATGTTTTTAAAAAACTTGGGTGATAGGTGATTTGTCGAAAGCTTTTTGGGTGGTAGGTGAAAATTTCCCTTATTTAAATATATGTAAGGGTTAAGCCCTACACATCTGTGGGATTCAGGTGTGTTGACTCTTTTGGGATTCATGAGTGTTCAGCTACTCTAGGATTCAGTACCAACCCTGGTGGGATTCCAGGTTGGGGTACTGATGAGATTCCAGCCCTGAAATCAGGTAGGATTCCTGATTATATCTTTCTTTCTTATCAACCTTCTCATTGAAACATGTCAGTTCTGCACTGTTTCTCTATTCTGTGAGTAGTAAATTTTCTGTTTTCTTAATATCTGATCTGTTTTCTTCAATAATATTCTATTATTCTTCGGTATAGTCTACTGAATTCTTGTTTCTAAATCTGATTCTAGCTCTGGTTTAAAAATCTGATATTTTCAATTGAAACTTGAATTTTTACTGCAACTATATTTCTTCAATTCTAGGATTTCAGATTCTGTTTTCTACTTTAAATTGCTAGTTCCTATTTCTGTTTATGATTTTGATTCTAAAACAGTTCATGTTACTCAGTTTTTCTCATAAAATGCTGAATCCTACTGCTACTCTGCTTTGTAAGATTTCTATTTCCTGAACCTATGTTTTCTGGGTTTTGTTTCCAGCATTGAAAGTTGATATTTTCCTTAATCTGATCTGGTTTTAAACCCTGAAAAACTACCATCACTTCTGCAGTTTCAAAGATTTCCTACTTCCAGCAGGTTTGCTTTCCTAACAGAGAATCCAACCATCAAATCCATATCATACTATCCAATCATACTCTATCTGATAAAATGAGCTATCAGTTTTTAACTTTTTATGACCTCGAACAGAGCCGATTGGAGGGCAAGAATCCATGTAGCTGATCCCATTTAGTTGGGATAAGGCTTTGTTGTTGTTATTAAAATTGAACTATTGATTTGAACTTCAAACCAATCTGAGTATACCACTTGAGTTATATAAAAAAAAAGGTGTCCCAGTGAACGAGGCTCCCACTACTATTGCAGGGTCTCGGGAGGGGTAGAATGTACGCAGCCTTACCCCCACAACATGGAGAGACTGTTTCCGTGTTTCGAACCCGTGACCACCAGGTTACGTAAGACAATTTTACCGTCACACCAAGGCTCGCCCTCTACTTGAGTTATATCAATTTCTCCTAATCTGGGTTGTCTTTTTTACCTGTGATGTTGTCAGAAGATGATCTCCCACTGGATCTCACTGGTTCGGGATTAGCACTGCATAATGTAGTATTCCAACTAGTACTGTGCACCCTCTTGCTTCCTGGATTTTTGGGCTGAAACTAGACATATGAGCAGCGAATACAGATCTCAGTGGTTCGGGATTAGCACTGCATAAGGTGTACCATTCCAACTAGTACTGTGCACTCTCCCGTTTCATGGAATTTTGGGCTGAAACTTGACATATGAGAAGGGAATAATAGGGGGGGGGGGCAACCTGTCCAAAAATTTTGGGCCCCCATCCAATCTGCCATGTCGCAGATCTGGGTTCAATGTAAAAAGTGGGTCATCTACATGCCCGTGAAGGGGCCTTTTGCCCTTACAGAAGATAATTGAAGAATGCTCTAACCAAGCTATATTCATTTGCAAAAACTCCAAAAGCTGAAAAAAACCTTATTACCAAAGGAATAAGTGAAGCAATACAACACAGAAAAAAAAAAAGGCATCCAGGTAAATCATATATTCACTGAATTTTTTTTTTTTTGGTGTGTTTTTCCAAACTTACCCCAAATCAGCAAGTGCTAGAGCAACTGCACAGAAATTAGGAATACCACTCTTCATAACCTGGTAAAAACTAAAAAGGAAGATGTCAACACTAAGTTGTTGAAAAGCTGTTATCAACACAACCAAAAGAGATGCACCTGAACAAATAAGACAGTATTATTCAAATGACAAGCATAATACCATTATAATGGTTATCGACAATAGAGATCAACTCCCAATAAAAATTGGCATGCTTGATATGCAGGAGAACAAACAGAACATGATTCAAAAGATATCCATGTATACATTTAATTTTAGGTAAAATGACTACAACACTAATTTGCATCAATCACAAATTGTCATGCTATCTGTATCATGAACTTTGGCTGATTGTTACATTTAACAAAAAGAATATATAGCAACTAAGATTCACAAAAATATAGAAAATATGCCATAAAGCAGATCCCTTATAACTTTTGTCTTACTGGAGTTACTTGAGGAAACTGTCACTTCAAAGAAATCACCAAAATGACTCATACCCGTCTCATTAGAGATAATATTACAGAATATGGTCAGTTACAGAACTAAGTTTATGCTTTGAGCTCAATAAAAAGTGATCTAAATTTTGACCATAAGTTTGAAGCTTGTCCTAGGCTCCTAGCTATAGTTTCAAAACCAGACATGAGGGCGATCCAACAAGCTCCCCAGTTCTGGTTCATGCTGGTTCAGACTGGTTTGATCAAAAGAACTGCATTTTGAAAGGAAGAACCAAAGAAAATAATAGATAAATGATAAAATTAAAATAATAATAAATAAAAACCCCTGAACAGAACTTGGATGTTCTGGTTTTTTCTGGTTCGAATGCCAGTTCAGTACGTTTTAAAAATATGGTCCCAGCTAACACTCAAAAGAAAAGGGAACAAGTGGACTAAATAACTGAGTTAAACGGTAGGCTTAATGATGAAGAACTAAAACCTAGAATCAGCATAAGAAATAAAAGTTCAAGTGCAAATACTAATAAGTTTGTCTCTCAACCATCAGTCAAGAAACAAACCATACCATATCAAAAGACCGATTACAAGTAGAATGTTGATCAGTTATTAAAGCATCGCCAAAGTGAGTTGGTCAGGCATTCGAGCATGATCTAGTAGGCTGAGAGAGCCAATGCTTTATAACATAGTTGTCAAGGTGTTGCTTAGGCGCCCAGGTGCCCTTGTGACACCTTGGAAAATCAGGCGCCTTGGTCGCCTAGGCGGCCTGAAGTCGCCTAGGTCAGGCCTCCAACGCCCAAATTCACCTTGGTGCCTTGACAACTATGCTTTATAATATCTACAAAAAGTGGGTGCTTTTGTCGCTTGGGCAATGCTTAGACGAGAAAGCAGGCACTTGGACGCTTAACCATGTGATCGGTCACATTTTTTTTTATGTATGCATATGTTTTGTTATTAGAACACCTTTTGATTCCATTTATAACTTATTGAATGCTTGGGATACATATCATTTATACACTTAGTTGCATAGAATCATGCCTTTAAAAAGATGAAAAACCCAAACCCGCTATTCCTGACCACAGAGAGACTGAGAGAAAGTAGAGAAACCTTGACTCCCTGAGAATTGTGATTCCCTACGAGAGCTCTAGTGACAAACTTCTCCTTTGGAGCTTCTGGCGTCTCTTCTCTTTCTGCAAGTATTTATTTTAAGGTAAAATACATGCATCTCCCCTATACTTATGCGTAATTACAGTTGTTATACAAGAAGAGGGGATTGCTTCTTTAAGGAGAAAGAAGAACTGATTATAGTTCTCCTCCTGCTGCTGCTACTTTGTTTTATAGAAAAGAAGGACAAGAACTAGGAAACTTTCCTAGTTGCAATCCAACTAGGAAAGGTCCTAGTCAACAACTCCTAGTTACAATCCAAACAGGAAAGGTCCTAGTCAACAACTCCTAGTTACAATCCAAATAGGAGAGGTCTAGTTAAACAAGATAAGTAAAACTAGCTAAACAAATAAAATAGTAGAACTAGTAATGGGTCTTAATCATTAGGCCCATTACTTACAACATAATATGAAAGGAAAATAACTAATAGGCCCATACAGCCCATAATGTTAACACCCCCCCCAAAGCTGGAGCATATAAATCACCCATGCCCAGCTTGGAACAATTCAGCTGAAACGCTGGACCAAATTACGATTTTGTAAGAACGTTAGCCAACTGATTGGAAGAAGATACGAAGGGAGACACCAACATCTTCTTTTGAATAGTATCACGGACAAAATGGCAATAAACCTCAATATGCTTAGTGCACTCATAAAACATTGGATTACTAGCAATATAGATAGCAACTTGATTGTCACAGAAAATAGTCATAGGGCGAATTACTGGAAAGCCAATTCTTGAAGAAGATTTCTTAGCCACAAAAGTTCAACAGAAGTTTGAGCCATAGCACGATACTTAGCTTCTGTACTGGATTTAGACATTGTAGTTTGCTTTTTACTCTTCCATGTGACCAGATTGCCTCCAACAAATGTACAATAACCAGCTGTGGAACGTATATCACCATCAACACTGGCCCAATTAGTATCATAAAACCTAACAACATCAATATGTTTGTGACAACAATAGATTAGCCCTTTACCTGGGGATTTCTTCAAATACTTCAATACACGAAAAGCCGCATCCCAGTGAACTTGTTTTGGGGCTTGCATGAATTGACTGATAACCCCAACAGCAAAGGATAAATCGGGTGAATGGAAAACTGGAGCATTTTCCGCATCGATGAAAAATTGCGAACATAATAATTTCTGGTTGAGTCACTGTAAGAATAGATAAGTTTTCCAACGAGTTGCCTGTATTGATGTATATCAACATAATCAGGACCATTACTAGTCTCAAGTTTCTGATGAGGATCCGTCGGAGTGTTAACCGGTTTAGAACCAAGAAGACTAGATTCAATTAGGAGATTAAAAACATTTTTTTTTTTTTGAGATAGATTGATCCCCTTGCTACAACGGATTACTTCAATACCTAGAAAATAATGAAGCAGTCCCAAATCCTTTATCTGGAAGTGTTTGTTTAAATAAGATTTGACTTCAATAATATCTAACATGTCATCTCCTGTGACAATACTATCATCTACATCAACAGCTATGATAATCACTTTAGAAATCCACCATCAAACAAATATAGAGTGATCAAAATAGCACAGAGAGAAGCCACAGTGAGTAATAATAGTGCTAAATTCATTAAACCAGGCACGAGGAGATTGTTTGAGTCCATAGATAGCTTTATGTAGCTTACATACTTGAGTAGACGTCCCTTCCTGAGCAACATACCCCAGAGGTTGCTCCATATAAACCTCCTCATGGAGTTCGCCATAAAGAGAGACATTCTTGACATCCATCTGATAGAGAGGCCAGTCAAAGTTGATAGCCAAAGAGATAATAACCCGAACCAAATTGAGATGAACAACTGGAGAGAATGTCTCAAAATAATCAATACCATAAGTTTGAATGAACCCTTTGGCAACCAAAACGATCCTTAAGGCGTTCAACAAAACCATTAGGATTTTTAACAGTGTACACCCAATGACAGCGCACAACAGTCTTCGCAGCAGGAAGATCAACAAGTGTCCATGTATGATGAGAGATCAAAGCATCCATCTCAGTATCCATAGCCGCTTTCCATCCTAGATGGGATAAGGCTTAGAGGTGTGTCGAAGAAATAAATGTGATGGATAAAGACATAACAAGGTTATGGGAAAAGAAAAGGAAATGAGAGGTGGTAACAAACTTGTCAACTTAACAGACGGAGACTGCTTTAACTTCCCGACTGACCAATCAGGGACTACTTTGATTTCCCGAGTTTCTTGAGATTTGGTATCTTCCTCTTCTATCTTTTCCATCCCCAACGGGACTGTTTAAGTTGACATGGGAATTCGAAAATCTTCACGCATGTCCACTATTCATACCGAGCAGCGACCCTTTCTTATTCCAGCGCCGGTTGGGACATGTTCCGCCCTTTCTTTTGTATCATCCGACTTTGCCCCGCGGAGGAAAAGGAGGATCCGGACAAAATAAAAGAGACATCCTATAAAAATAGCCCAGCTTTTCAAAATTATTATCTGGATGGAAATCCAGAAAATTCGAAGTTAGAAATACTTAAAGAAAATAAACAAAATTTCTGGTTTGAAAAACCTCTTGTTACTCTACTTTTTGACTATAAACGGTGGAATCGTCCATTGGATCTTTGGCTTTTTGGCTCCCTGCTTTCTCTGCGCTAGCGCCTAAAGGCTGCGGCGCGCTCCGAGTCCGTACGAGATCATAACACCGAAACATAAGACCATCGGAAAGCAATTAAAGCAGTCTCTTTGAAGACCCTTCCAGGACTGGATGGCGTCGCTCTGCCTTGGAGCAGATGAAGCCTTCCTTCTTTCTTATCGGTCCGCTTTGGCTCCTGATCCTATCATGCCTGTGTGAACAAACTAACTACCTTGCGAAGCAACACGCCCCCCCAATCACGCTGCCAAATGAGATAGGTAATAAGAGACTGCTGGGTGCAAGAGCGCGTATTTTTTCGAAGGGAAATAGGCAAAGCAGGAGTTCTCAACACCATGAGCAGGCAGAACGGAGGGCAGAGCAATAATAGCAAAAGTTGGCTTTCGTCGGTGATAAACTTGCAACAACGGTGGTGAGGGCGAGGGTTAGTAGATGGTGTAGTGGCAGGGGGTGGTAGAGTGGCAGTGAGAGGTGGAGGATCATCAAATGGGGTGATGAGAGGCAATGGTAGGGGGTAGTCAGGTGGCGGTGGTGGTGGTGGAGGGGTAGTAAGAACTATCCTCAAAGAAAGTAACATCAGGATTAATAAAATGGCGATGGGTAACTGCGTCATAACACTTGTAGCCCTTCTGAGTACGTGAATAACCAAGAGAAATACATTTAAGCGACCATGGAGACAATTTGTCCTGCTGAGGGTGCAAAACATGAGTAAAGCATACATAGATGAATACGTGAGGGGGAACAGGAAAAAGAGGAGCAATAGGGTAAAGAAGAGAAAAGAGAACTTTATAATGAATAACAAAGGATGGCATACGATTGATAAGAAAACAAGCACTTAGTATAGCATCACACCAAAATTTTTTGGGAACATTCATATGGAACAAAAGAGAACGGGCTACTTCCAAAAGATGTCTATTTTTATACTCAACAACACCATTCTGCTAAGGAGTATATGAATAACTAGTGTGGTGAATCATGCCATTATCAAAATAAAAAATGGAAATAAACTTTTGAGTATTCAAGGGCATTATCAGATTGAAATATACGAATATATTTATTAAACTGAAATTGGATTTCTTTGTAAAATCCTTTAAACACTGAAAGAAACTCAAAACGGTCTTTAAGTAAATAAAGCCAAGTTACCTTGGAAAAGTCATCAATGTAACAAAATAATAAGAATGGCGTGGTTACCCATTTAGTCAAGGCTTTGAATGATTTTATTGATTATGCTGCTTATGTTGCTTTCAGCACAATCAAGGTTGGTGCCTTGGTGGAGGACAGTGCCAGGGGGATCCGTAAGAGGGGGCTTCATGCAGATTGATTTAATGTGATTTGGTGTGGGTTGATGGATTATAAGGGGAAAAATTATCTTGTAATTAGGTTCCTCATTTTCTTTAAGGTTCTCAATTGTGTAGCGTATCAATCTTCTGCTAGGTTTTGGTCTTAAAGGTTAAATGGGTGTTCGATGTAAATTGAGGTGCAAGTGGTGCGGGGGTGGCTCTGTTGTTGCTAAAGTTGCCCTTGTTCGGTTGGTGTTGTTTGGCTTCCCTTAGTAGGGTCGCCTGTTGTGTTCTCTTCTTCCTGATTAATAAAATATCGACTTACCCAAAAGAAATAAGAACCAAGTCAGTTAGGCACACGAAGTCACACGATAAGGCCCCCAAATGTTTGAATGAACTAAATGGAAGGACAAAATGCTACATGTATCATGACGGACAGGAAAAATAGTACGGTGATGTTTTCCTAACTCACAAGTAAGAGACTTGCAGCTAGGAAGAAGAGTCTTTGTCTTGGGGATGGAAAGGTGTCCAAGTCAATGATGCCATTAAAGCGGTGTAGAAGAAGTAGAGGTGGCAGCGGCGGTTGTAGATGGGCCAATATGTTCTAAGTAGTAAAGACCAGATCGCTCAAGGCCCCCACCAACCATCGCCCTGGTCCTGAGATCCTTAAAAACACAATAAGATGGAGAGGGAGAGAGAGAGAGACACACACACTCACAAGAAGAGAAGATCGATTCTTCAAGGAGAGAGAAGAATCGATTATAGTTCTCCTCCTACTGCTACTTTATTTATAGAAAAGAAGGACAAGAACTAGGAACCTTTCCTAGTTACAATCCAACTACGAAAGGTCCTAGTCAACGACTCCTAGTTACAATCAAACTAGGAAAGGTCCTAGTCAAACAAGATAAGTAAAACTAGTTAAACAAAAAAAATAGTAAAACCGGTAATGGGCCTTGATAAATAGGCCCATACAACCCATAACGTTAACAACAGTCAACACCCTTGTCTTGCTATAAATTACACAGAACTCCCTTACTGCTCGAAACTAGTTACATCAGGACTACTCTATTAGGCCTGATCCATTAGTTCATGACATAATGTATATTTACATTCTGATTGACAAAACTACCCTTAAGGGCGGTGAGAACTTACTTGTTTGCCCTTATATCCAAACGGCTCCATCCCCAACCTCCGTCTCCTCCCTCTGCTCACCCATCCCGTCTTCTTCTCTCCCTCTCTGCTAAACCTCCATTTCTTTCATACTGAAGACCTTCATTAGTGGAACTGTTGTTTAAAATCTGGATTGGACCTGGCAGAGCTGGAAATGGTGCCCTGAATGATTCACAGATAGTATGCGACCAAGAACTATCAACACTAGAAAATTTGCTCCAAGTCTGGAACAGGTTTCCTACTCCATAAATGAACAGAACCCCTTTAACGGGTTTAGGCTTTGGTTTGGGTTCTGAAACTCTGGAAGTTCTCGAATATTTTGTTGTGCTTATCTGGCGACATCTCCCTCTCTGGTTTGCAGATCTAAGAAGAATATTCCATCTGGTCTCATACCATTTGTTATCATCTAGTCAAAGATTTCAAGGGCTTCTTCTGCTTTTCCATTTTCTGCTAAACCCATTATCATTTGGGTATTTCACCAAAAGCTAGACAAGCATCTTCCGTACTGCCCAATATGCAGTACATCCTGACCACTTTGTAGAAGGCGAAAATATGAGGTCTGGATAGGGATCTGAATATGTAATCGTGAACCTCATCTTCTGGTTTATAACGGCAACACCCTCAGCCACTAACGGTGTTCGAACAGAAACAAGCACAATTTGTAGAGCCCCATAGCGTCGGTGAAACCCAATTTCTTCAAAACCATCTTTGCTCTTGCTGCTTTGCGGCTGATTGAGGGTAGAGGACTGAAAGGGATCAAGGTCAATCGGTCGTACAAGTTCACGCTCTGTTCATTCTATTGAGAGTTAATTTCACATGTTTGGTAAATCATTTGAAATCTTCATAGGGGGAGGAGGTTTTAATCTTACGCGAAAGTTACAAGTAAATGATACTCACTTTTGCAGAAAATCATGTTTGGTGAGTGTGGGAGTCGCGACAGTTGCCTGTCGTGAAGGTGGCCCCTCATGCGCAATAAAAAATGGCACGTTAATGGTCATGGGTTCCATTGTTTGACCCTCGGTCCCCTTTTTTGGCATCAAGGGACCATTGATTAGGTTTGTATTCCAATCTGGAATGGGGGAGTTGCCACCTGGTATATGGACCCAAGACCCTATATAAATGTGAAACATGTATAAATGTGTATGACCGAGCTCGAGGCTGTATTCTCGATCTGCCTACATATCACGAGTGACTCATTCAGAAATCAAGTTATACGTAGTTCAGGCCTGGATAAGCGTAACCGGGCAACACAGAGATTATAGGTAAAAGTCAGGTTACGGACATGGGAGGGTGTTAGGCACCCACTCTGCCCAGCATAAGCCGGTCTCTCCAATAGACACTTTGTGAATAAAGAGTGTTCTTCCAAACACAGTACAACTGCATGTTAACATTTTGATAAACACATGTTTATGATAAAAAAAATGCCTCAAATGAATGCATAAATATAATATGAGGAAGTAATGTTTACTTTCCCAAAACAATGGTTTCACTAATCTTTAGTTGAAGAATGAACCCCCTACTAGGGGTCGGGGGCAAAAATCCCGGCACAACTTTATAAGGACATGCCAACACAGATGATAAATAAATATTTAAAATGGTTGGAACACAATACCTAAGGATTCTTCCGCTCTTAAATGCAAGACCTGAGAGACTGGATCCCCTGGCTCAGGGGAAGCTACTGCTCTTGCCTTCTCCGTCGAAAGTGATTGACCACAAAATATTGTTGGGACAAATGCAGAAAGGGAAAGTGTGGAATACCGAGTCAGGGGTCCTAAAACTTAGGTTTGAACTCCAATGTCTGAAGTCTCTAAATTCTCTGGATTTTGAATTATGATTTGATTCAAAATCGATATTGAAAACTGAAGAAGGAAGGGGCATATATAGATATTCGGATTTACGTGTCCGCCAGTGTATCGCAGCTCCACTGTAGAGCACAGCTAAATATACCATGGCTCCGCGAATTAAAGAATTATACATCCATCAGTCAAAACCAAAGGTAAAACAGTGCGGTGGGACAAAATATCACGCTGCAGACAGAAACACGATGCCATGGAGGCAACCTCAAAGACGCGTTTGGCTCAAAATGTTAAATTTCAGGGTTTTTTTAATATGGAAATGAATGGTAATATCAGAAAGAGCTGAATATGGTCAATCTTTCTGTTGTAAGTAATGAACCGATTCGTGGTTCGGTTCAATTTAAGTGGAGGGCAATTCGTATTTTCCTTTTCTTATTTAGTCATCTGTTTAGGATAAGAAGACAAGAATGACAACTCATGTACACACATTTAACATGTGTTAAATGTATAATGTGTGTGTTGAGTCAGCTCTACCTACTTTCCTTATTTTCCTCATCATAGTTGATTATAAATAAAGGCATTTGGGGGTGAGTAAATTATCTCACTCATTCATTCTCAATCTCTGATTCAACACTTTCCATTCAAAGGTAGCTCGAGAGTAACATTCCCATAAATTCATCATTGTCGTGGTGGACGGTGGCAAAATTTGGTGTCTATAGTGAGATCCTCTTATGACCAGATTTTTCCAAATGGGGTTAAATCATAAGTCACTTGGCCCCATCTCTCATCATTTACATTTTAAAATGGGCATCAAAAGATTTAAGGAGGTAATAGCAATCATCACAAAGAAAGTGGAGAGAAAATTGACAAATTTATTAGGAGACTACTGATTACATCTTACAACCCTTTTGGCCCTTTTTTTTTTTTTTTTTTTACTTTTCCATTATTTTGTGTTGCGGCTGTCGCTGTTGCCTTTTGCTGGCACTTGTTGCCAAGATTGTAGTTGCTGGTCCAAGATCTAGCTTTGCTGTGATTTTTGGAACAGCCGGTGGTCTAGTTTGGCCAAATCAGCAGGCTCATGTTCGGTAGCAGGAACCCTAACGAAGTTCTTGTTCTTTCATTTTGGGGAGGAGGAGATGATTATTAATATCATTACAAAAAGGGAAGGTTAAACTTGTCAATGCCCTTATATTCTTAACACCGTCTGTAAAAAGGAGTTTCATGTAATTTCTGGAAACACAGGGATGTTGACTTTAATTACGCATAAATACAGGGAAGGTAGGTGTAATTTATCTTTTATTTTATTTTAATTTTCTTTTCTTCTTCTACTTCTACTGCTCCTTCACTGTTACAGCTCTTTTCTTTTTTTCTTTTTCCTTATCTTTCTTCTACAGTTCTCTTATTCTGCTCCTCCAGGCTCCAGTTCCCCTCCTATTCTTCCGCCTTCTTCTCATTCTCTGGCAGTCTAGCATTTTTTTTTTCCATTTCTTCTTCTACTCGGCTCCTCCTCTTTTCTCTCATTTTTTTTTCTGTCCTTCTGCTGCTCCTACTCTGTTCTCTCCTTTTCTTTTCTTTTTTTTTTCTTTCCTTCTTCTGCTCATCACCTCTCCCTTTGTTCTCTCTCTTTTTTCTTTTTTCTTTTTTCCTTTTTTTTTTATTTTTTTTTATTTTTTTTGTTCTTCTGCTCCTCTCCTCTTCCATTGAGCTACTGAGGACAGATAAATAAAAAATCTCATCTTTTACACAATCCTTCATTCCAGCATTCCATCCTTCCATCTTACATTGTACTGGAGGGGAGTTGAATAATGAATAAAGTGGACAAGAGGCATGTATATAGCTTTATTGACAAGGAGTTGGATGTGAATAGTGGATAAGAGGCACTTATTTTGGTATAATGGAGGTAACAACAATATAATAGTTAATACATATACCAACTTACATATTTACAATTTTACATGCTTTATGCTTGTAATTAATGTGGGGGTAAGGCTGCGTACATTCTACCCTCCTCAGACCCTGCAGTAGCGGGAGCCTCGTGTACCGGGATTCCCTTTTTATGCTTGTAGTTAATGCTATTATGCTTGTATTTAATTGCTTTGTTTCTTGATAATTATATGACTTCAATGTTAATTCTTCATGTGGCTTAAAGGTTCATTCTTCATGTGGCTTAAATATTTATTCTTAATGTAGTACATACTAGATAAGTAGATAAATGAATACATATAAAATATAAAAATAAAAAGTAGGGCGGTGCTTAGGCTTAGGCGACGCCTAAGTGGGCCCTTGGTCTCCTAAGTGATTGGGTGGCCTCCAACGCTTTGGGTCTCTTTGACGCTTTAGTAACTATGAATTGTGGATAAACATGAGGTATGAAAACCCAAAAAGTAACCTAAAAATCTTATGCAATCTGGACAAATTAGCTTACATCATATGTGTCCACAAGGGCTAGAAAGGAAGTAGGGAATGCCAACGCATATGTGGTGAAAGCTGCCAACTCGCTTTGATTGGTCTCACCAAAAATTCCATTCAATGAATGTATCCACTGAAAAGCAAGCAGCGAGAAATCAATTAAAAGGAAGATAAATGGAGAGAGAGAGTTAGAAAGATGGGAGATAGAAACACATTATATGCCAAGCAATATAAACCAATTAAAAGGAAGCTAAATGGAGAGAATTAGAAAGATAGGAGATAGAGACACATTATGTGCCACATAACAACATATGCATTAGGTAGCCATTACTCATATTCAGAAAAGCTGTAATGCTAATTCAAAACATAAAATCAATTAAAGATAAAACTGTAATGTGAAATGTGAATGAATTTCAGTAAAAGCAAGGATTTTCACTTTGTGATAGCACCACTAAATTTCAATGGAAATTACTATGCAGGTAAAACAACAAGACTTGGTACAATGGGCATCTACAGTCATTGAAACATGAGATACTATGACATTCAGAAATAGCTAGAAAAGGTGCAGGCACAAATAAAAAACAAGCATTTCCTACGTAAATGTTTTTTTTTACCATACATAGATGTTGAAGGAGTTTTTACCAGTACTAAGATTTCCTATAATAACTGTACGTCACAGAGGTGAGCCGTGAACATCCAACTTTACATAGCAAACTTGGCTACATGGCACATGATTTAAACCAAGTGGAGGGATGATAGTGTGCAATGGTTCACCATGCATTCTATTATTCACTTGTATTATCAGCTGACAGACTGCTCTTTAAAGATGTTGACTTTTCACCATTTACTAAAGCTTAATTATGCCATGTGGCAAACTACTATTACACTGAAACTTACCACATGAGTTGGGGTGACTGGGTTACTTGTGGACAGGAAGCATGTGTCAGATTCATGACACCTGTTGTGAGGCTTGGCTACGGTAAACTAATAGTTATTTCCTGGGTCAAGTTTGGAACCAGTGGGGATGTTCACTTTGTTACAACCGCTTATCCTAAAAGCTCGAGCTGTTAAGTGTAAGGGGAAACAACAATGTGATGAGGACGTCACTCAAGGATTTAGGACTTATCAGAGGAGATACAGATGCATGCAGACAAAAGTCACTTTTTTTATGGCTAGATGACCCATATTATACATCGAGTATCAATCCAGCTTCAAAGTGCACAGATCCCAGTGTTTGCTAGCCTGGATCCCATACAAACAAGTTGAGATCCCAGAATTTTTATTAATCAGATTGCATATTCATCTATATTTTCCAACATGGAACCCATAGAAGGAGTTTTCCCAGCCTTACCATGTGTGGAGAGAGTTAGCGGATGTCATGCCAACTTATGTGGACACATATTTTGTGTTTATTTATGTGCAGTTGTTTTATCTTCGTTGTACTTTTATTTGGGGACAACCTGTTATTTTTATGGTATAGCATCAAGCAGGGGGAGTATTAATTTTAGGAAATGACTGTTTAGAAATTTAATAACTGTTTTCGTAATTGGGGAGGAGTAGTTATTTTTGGAAATAACTGTTTTTGGTGTGTAATTGTTAACAATATAACTGTACGGGAATGAACTCATTCACCAGGATCCATTCCCAGTGTTGACATTGGCTAGATAATGCTAATCCCATCTCAGGATTGGTGCCATCAAGCTGGCTGCTTTGACTAACCTTGGTTACTTTGGTGATAAGCCATCTCTTATCTTATCTTGTCTTTTAATTCATCGTTTGTCAAGGACGACTCCTAATCTCGTTATGTAATTAGGACTCCACCATAATGTGAAATGTGGATTTCCTATCTCCTTAGATTAGTTTGACTTCTTTTCTTATCTCCTTAGTCTTATAGGACTGCTTCGTCATGTTGACATGTGGCAGTCCTATCCCTTTATGCTGTAACAGTCCAACACTATAAATATATGGTGAAGGGAGGAGACTAATTGCTCAATTCGATTCTGCCATTCATAGCAAAATTGACACCTCTCTGTCCCATAGTTCGAAATCTCGGATCTCGAGGGTGTCTCGACCCTTGAGAAAATCGAGATTACCGAGATCTCGGCAAGAACCTGCCGAAACTCCCAAAGGGTTAAAATGGGAGTTTCGACAGGTTTTTTTTTATGGTTTAAGCTATTTTTTGATGTTTTAAGGCCATTTTAAGGCTATATATTGCAGGAAAATACTTATTTAATATATATAAACACATTTGTAGCATAAAAAGTAATCACATTGTCGGAAAATCATACATTCATAAATTATAAATCCCACAAAATGACATAACTTACAAGTGCTCATTATATGAAAGACTTAAATACTCAAAATGAAATAATACATTCCCATCAGTCCATCCCAATGTCTAATCATATGTAGAGTGGTGTGCAGGTTCCATCTGATCAGATTGACTTTGCTAAAGAAAATACATCTCGGTCTGATAAACAAAGTCCTGCCACGACATCCTTCGGCTATAGAAGGTCTGGTAGTCTTCCACATATTTCTCATATACATTACCCAGGAAGTTTCTAAAGATACCTAACCTTGGATACAATTCACTATAATGTGGAGTAAAGTGAGTATATATTGGCTGGTGTGGGGTCGTGGTGTTCTCTGCAAATTCGGGACTGAAAAGAAACTGTCCACAAAGTTTGAGCCAGTCTGTGATATAGCATTACTAGTATCAACGAAATAATTATATGCACTTCCCATTATGCGATCATCATCACAGGAATAAGAACCGTATGCCGAATTGGAGCCAAATCCATGAGCACTCCACTGCCCCTGCTTCAGTCCACAACTACCATCAATGCTTAGTCCTCCAAAGCTTATGGACATACTATCAATTTCAACATCAAGCATAATATCAGGATTAGGAACGATATCAAAGAAATGATCTTCTTCTTCCACTGGTTGCAAAGGGTGTTCCCGTTGACGATACCTAAATGTACACCCAGTCGTAGGCCGTGATGAAGATGCGCGTCCACCATGATCTGGATCCTGTGTAGCGTGTGTATACTGACTCTCACTAGTCCATTTAATAATGAGTACAGTCGGTCTAGGATCACCACCACCACCACCCTCATCACCACCACCGCTAGCATCATCACCACTACTATCAGAAGTTAACCAACCACTTTGATCCATTGTATCATCATCGTCTTCTGGGTCACTACCAGCTGGGGGGTCAAACGGTTGAGGCGACTATGCGTGTACACGACCCTCATCCGAGGACGTAAACCGCTCGAGATTATAACCCATCGGAGTAGACACAGTGGGGTTGAGCATCCCACCAGGCTCATCCATTACTGAAACTGCTCTGTCTCTCACCCATTCCACATAGGGATCCTCCTTATCTGAAGATAGTTGGAAGACGTCGACTAGCTCGATCAGCTCTTGTTCATTTCTTTGTTCAAACTTCAAGCATTATACACTCAATCTTATGTTGTAATGGGCGTACACCAAATCATTTAGCCGTTGAGAACCCAATTAATACCGCCTCTTTGAATGGAGAAGGTACTCCAATTTCACTCACACCCAGATGCGGAACACGTCTGAGATAGGACTTTGATTGCTATTCTCCTCAACTCAGCTGCATGCTCGCCATACAACAATCACTACTCAGCTGCACAAGAAAAACACATTTTAATACACATATTAAATAAGATATGTTACTTGGAAATTTCAATTTCCATAATTCCATACCAGGATCGGTCTTATCTCGTCCAGCCACTGCGGCGCTGAACGTTTTAATTTACACCCATTTCAAAATTTATAACCATTAACCATTGTAATATATGGATATTCAAATAATTCAGCACTTAAACCATACAACTCACCTCCAGATTGACTAGTGCTTGTACAGTATAATCTGGCACCAATTTTGTCACATCTTTTACCGCACCGATAAGGTTAAAATTGAGCTCAAGCACATGTGAATATTGATACTTGGGGTTCAAATAGTATGCTGCAAATATGAGTCGTCAGATTAAAATACAGTACAAACTATAAAGTGGAACTAAATTAAAGACATTATTAAATATATTCACCAGCCTTATGCAATGGTTGCATTAGCTGACTCTCCCATCGATCTTTGATAATCTTCACAAAATGTTTGTTTCCACGTGGAAGCACAGCTTTTATACGGTCTTTCAACATATCCATGGCAGCATATAAATGTGGCATGGTGGGCAGGGATGCTGTATCCACTAATCTCAGCACCTTCACCACTGGCTCCAGAATTTTGACTACATCCTTCAACGTTCTCCAAAATTCCTCTAAAGCTATAGTAGTCTTTGCTTGAACCCCAGCAGGAGAACTAGACTCCCTCTACCCAAACTAGTCCTCAGATGCAAACATCGATCTAAGGCCTACCATCTTTGCCTAAAAGCTCTTTAGTGCTATGTAGTTGGTAGCAAATCTGGTAATGTCGGGTCTTACCAAGTCCCCTTCACATCTCTCCCTCAACAAGTTCAAAGAATAACCATGGTTGTATACAAATTTTGTCATCTGACGTGCTTATTCAACCACTTAATTTACTTTTTGGATCTTACCCATGTCCTTCAACATCAAGTCAATGTAATGGGTAGTACATGGAGTCCAGAAAAGGTTATAGTTAGCCATCATCATCTCTTCTGCCTTCTTGTAGTTGTTGCCATTATCTGTCACAATTTGCACCACATTTGTAGCACTAACTTCATCCACCACTGTCTGTAGCAATCCATAGATGTAGTAGCATCTTTGTAATGCAGATGCATCCACAGACTTCAAGAATGATGTCTTCCCATCACTGTAGACCATGAAGTTGATGATGAACTTTCTAGTGGGACTAGTCCAACCATCACATAATAGTGATCCCATATGTACCCTAGTTATTCCTTAACCTTTTTATCCATACTTCTAGCTCTTTTTTAATTCTTGGGAGATATACATTCATTACTTCATATGGAGTGGGGGCTTTAACACCAGGACCAACCTGAGCAACTGCATCAAAGAAAGGCTGATGGTATGAGCCACTACTGGCATTTGCTGGGATACTATTACAGATGGACCACCTAGCACAGGCATCCCTAATAAATTCTTTTGTACCCTTCCAGTTCCACATACTCTTCAATCTCTTCTGCTTGGCGCCAGCCTTCCTAAAAACTACTGGATCCTGCTATAGGATCTCAACATAATCCTCATCCATAGCAATATCAGGTGCAGGTGGTGCTGCCTGGGGTTGTGCTTTAGTACTTTTTGATCTTTTAAACATAGAAGTCAACCCCCCTTACTCCGTGTTTATGGTTTTTCAGGCTACTGAAATAATTCACTACCACCTACCCCTAAGGCTCTTTGCCTCAACCTTTCCATGTCCATTTCATGGCAGACTTTACTAACCACTGTTGCCCGTCTCAGATCTCTGGCCTCTTGCTCAGTCATACCCCTGGTATCTATACCATCATTATCTGAACTATCATCACCCAAACCACACACTGTGTCTCGGATTGCTTCCTCAAATTGTTGTTTACGTTTTTCTTTATCTGCCCTTCTCTGCTGGCCTCCCTTCATCTGTGCAGCAATGGCCCTGGTAATCTCCACAGAAACTATGGCACACTTTGCCGCGTCTGTAGAAGTCCCACTCAAGTATTGCTTAAGCCTGGTAATCCCACCAAACATAAGCTTCTTCCCATAGAATTTGCATTGGGTCTTCTTTTTATCACCGTCAATGGCGGTACAATATTGCTAAGCCATGTCAGTACGACCAACAATACCACCTCCTTCACGAGAACCCGAAGCAGCCATTATATTTACAACGAGGCACTGTTACATAAGATGATAGATAGAAAAATTTAAATCAATAGATTTATAATAATAAAACTTAAAATGGAAGAACATAAAAGTATCAAATATGCGAATACAACTCAAAACACATTGAAATTACTTTTCAAAATTTTAAAACTATTTTATAAGAAAACAGAATATTTTTCCTAATTTTACATAATTATTTAGATATTATTATTAATTTTGGATATTAAATAAAATATTTTATTTTTCCAAAAATATAATCCGACAACATGGAACCGTAGATTGACCAATGGTGTTCAACATATATTATTTTGAACACCAACAGATAAGTATCAATATTTTTTATTGTTAAAAAACAGGATTTATTAATAAAAAAATAAATATGTACAGGAAAAAAAAAACTGAAACCGTGACCGTGCAAATCGGCCAACGGTGTTCAACATATATTATTTTGAAAGTAAACCGATTAATATTTAAAAAAATGTATTTTTTATTTTTTTAAAACAAAAAATAAAATATATATACAGAAAAAAAAATGAAACCGTGGCCACATAGATCGGCCAACGGTGTATATCATATAATATTTTCAACAAAATCTAATTAATAATTATCATATTTTTTTAATTTTTAATTGCTAGAAAATACTTTTTTTTTAACAGAAAATCAAAATAAAAAATATATATGCAAGAATATAATTTCGAAAGGGTGAGGTTGTAGATCGGCCTAATGACTCTCACATATATAAATTTCATGATGAACCAACATGTATTGAAGATAGTCATGTAAAAAAAAAAATTTAGGGAGAAAACCTATACTTCAAACAGTATATTTGCCAAGAACAGGTGAAAATGAGGCTCCAACAGCACTTTGGTGGAGAGATTTGCAAAGAACAAAGGTTTTCGAACCTTAGATGCAAGGTTGGAGAAGGAGTTGAAGAGAAGAAGAAAATAGAAGAAAAGAGGGGAAAAAATGAGTCTCGGTCGAGATTCCTATTTTATCACTTAAACCAGTCGAAACTGGTTCAAAAAAGTTGAGTTGGGTCAAGAATTTTCAAGACCAGTTCGAAACTGGTCGAAACCAGTCGAAACTGGTCGAGATCTAGTTGAGAACTGGTTGAGACTAGTCGAGACCCAGTTTCGAACCTAGTTCTCGGGTTGAGACAGGCGAGAAGGTCGAGATCTCGACCCGTCTCGGTCGAGTTTTCAAACCATGCTCTGTCCTCATTCTTCTCCTTCTCTCTTTCTCTTGGTTCTGGTTTATTTTCCTTTTCTTTTGTTACATGGCATCAGAGCTTCTTCGGTCAACTTAAGCATCCTCTTGAGTGCTAATTTGACAAGTCTTCTAAGAAGATCCTCTTCTTGGATGCAGCAACCTATGCTGCCTTTTTACTGTACTTAAAACCCAGTTGTAATGTCAGAGTTTTGAATCTGGGTATGTCAGCTATTGCTGATTTGCTACTCTCCCTGATGATCTGCTGATCTGCTGATCTGCTGCTATTATATTGCTGTCCTCAATCTGCTCTTACTGTCACATAATCACATTGACTTGCTGTTACTGTCGCTGTTCTGTCTTCATCAGATCTGATCTGTTGCTGCTGCTGTTCTGGTATAATCTGATCTGATCTATTTTCAAATGTTCTGATTTGTTCAATCTGCTACTGCTGCTGTATTACTGCTATTACTAAGAGGAGCTGCTGCTGTTTATATCTACCAGTACTGCAACTGCTGCATTATACTACTGTGATCTACCGCTGCGATCTGCTTAGATCTATTTCTCAGATCTGCTGAGATTTACTTCTGAGATCGGATCTGCTATCCTCTTTCTGTCGCAAGGGATCTACTCTCTGTTGGTTCATACTGGTGATATTTCTCTACATTGCTCATACTGTTGATTTTTATTTGCTGGTTTACATATCTATGGCTGATTCCAAGACTCCATCCGAAGGTACCTGTTGCTGTCGGTTATCGCCTGAGCTTCATCAGGCTGGTCGGACCTGTGTGGGAGGAAGCAAATAGGCAAGGGCGGGTTTGGAAACCCTGAGGCCACTCCAATGCCTGAGTTGGAACCAAGCACAAGTAGTTATGGAGCTCGGTAATGAGAATACGAGCTCCAAGTAGTGGGTCTAGCAGAGGGCAATTGAGTGTAAAAGATTAGATCCATTTTTACCTTAGAAATGTGCTGTATTTACAGATGAGGGATCAGGTGGTGTAAGTTTAGATTTGCCCCTAAGGGATTAGCACGATCTGCTGTCTTGCTGTAATTTTTGTTCTTATCCCAAACTCTTTGCCCAGCCGAGTGAGTAGTTGTAAGCTGCCATGTAAGCTGGAGATACAAAACGGATAGGGAAAGTTGGAGCGCACCTGCATCTCGATCCCGGATATCTCGCAGTCAATTGTGGGTGCGCAGGCTGACAGTTGTTGGATGAAGATCTCTGAGGAGTCCTTTGATCATGAGTCTGTGATCTTCGCGGTTGGATAACGACTCCAGCTAGTTGCTTGCTTTGAACGAGGGGACGAGGGTGATCTAAGTGGACCCTGATCGCTATTCTGAGATCCTCGCAATTGGATCCTAACGTATCCGACCTTTAAGGTGGCAGTCTCTTCTGCTTACACATGGCTGGCTACACGTCTTCTTGCGGTTGGGACACACGTCCTTTCCTAATTGGTGGGGTCATTTTGCCCCAAACAGTTGTCCCTTGCTGTTTTGGGTCGGTAAGATCTGATGGAGCAATCATCCTGTTCATTTTTCTGCTTTAGCTGAGTTGAGCAGGTCGGTTTCCGCCGAGCTATGTTCAGCTCTCATCGGTTTCTCTTTTGGCTTTTTAGTGACAAGGAATTGCCGATCTTGCCCCTATGGGCTGTCCGGATTCGTTCACGAATCGCTGCTGGGTCAGAAAATATCTGAAGAAATCTTTAAAATATCTTCATGATCCCGAAAATTGCACCTTCATTAAATAGGTTAAACCTGCAGCCGATTTTGTTCTGCCACGTATGACTGTCAGAGGGAGAATCAAGGCAACAGGAGACCTGCGGCTTGTCGTAGGTTGCTGCATGGCGCTGTCAGTAGTGGGATCCGAGGCGACGGTCGTCGATCATCATTCTTTTCATTAAATGGACGGGACTTACAGTCTGTCTGGTCTCGCCACGTGGCATTGTCAGGGTGGAGTCCGAAATGATGTCAAAGAATAGGTGGAGAGACTATACATACCCCTCTTCGATCTTCATTTTCTTCACACTGATTCACTCTCTGTTAGTCTACCGGATTGTCACTCTATAACTCGGCTTCCTTCTGTTCAAACTGCGGCTCGGTGTGTGACAGCTTGTATAGCATGTCTGTCTTTTCTGCATAGCCAGTAAGTCCTTTGTCTTCTTTTCTTTCCATTACGAGTGAGTTTGAGAAGGCTGAGAATCTGGGATGGGGCAAGGGTGCCAAAACTGAGAAACTGGGATGGGACTCTTCTTCTAAGTTCGAGTTTGATTCGGATGACCTTGAATATGTCAAAGCCCAAGAGGGGCCTCAAGCTGCTTCTGAGGAGTCACCGATGAATGAGCTACCAGTGCGAGGAGCTCAGGTATAGCTTCGACTTCGGTTCCCCAAGCCGCACCGCTACTTGCTTTCTTCTGACTGGTTGGCCCTAGACATAGTTTGTGTCCTGACCAAGAGCGAGCTTGCCGCTGTTAGGAAGTATACCAGATCCCAAAGTCTATTAAGACTAGGCTTTTGACCGATAATCAGAGGTTTTGCGACGCTTCCCATACCGAGTTGGTCGTGTATGAGGATATGTTTAAGTCCGAATTTAGGTTACCGATTCATCCCCTCGCTGTTGATATTCTTCGGTATTACCAGATAGTTGCAGCTTAGTTTACCCCAAATGGGTAGCTGAGCATCTACGCCTTTATTATTTTCTTCTCACAACTCGGTCGAGTCTCGACTATGGATCTCTTCAGAGAGCTCTTCATGATCAATGCCACGAGGGACAAGAGGGTCAAGGCCAATAAAAAGGTCGAAACTGGGTAGTATTTCTTTAACCGCCGGCAGCATAGTGGTCCTCCCATTACTACGGGTGTGCCATCTTCTATCCACGACTGGCAGGAGAAATTTTTCTTTGTATTGGCTCGAGGTGGAAGAAAGCCTTTGCCCTTATCCAACATTTGGGACTTGGTAAAGACGTCTCTGGCGAATAAGAAGCTTTTCTTGTCTACTGAAGAGACTGAGGCTCTAGGCCGTATGGGCGAGGGGGTTTTTGTGCATGCCCACGAGCTGAGGAATCTTGCTTTCCTTGCAATCTTTCGGCTTAGTGAGCTTTTATCCTGACTGTCTTTTTTTCTTTCTTTTGAGTTGAGATGACCAACTTTGCTTTTGGTTTGGCTGTGTAATGGAACTCAATGATGACGATATCGTGAGCGCTTTCCGAGCTCCTTGCGGATCTGATCCAACCTCAGCAGGCGGGTGGCACAGCCCCGACCCTGCGCCTTCAAAGGTCCCGACCTCAACCGATCCTATTCGGGGTGGTGTAAGGAGAAGAGGCCGGCGAACAAGGGCTCAATTGGCAGTCAGGGTACCTCTGGCGCCTGGAAGAGGAGAAAGGTGACCATCGGCTCCAATGAGGCTAGTAAGACAACTTGGCCCGGAATTACTATTTCAATCTCAGGACCCGGCCTAGCTTGCCCCTCATCCAAGGTTGTTACAGTAGGCATGGGAGGCTGTGGAAAAGGACTTATGAAAACTCCCATTTCAGCTCCGAAGGCTTCAAAGGAGGCTCCCTCAAAGAAGACGGTGGCGAAGAAGGAAAAGGGGAAGAAGGCTGTCAAAAAGGAGGCGGCGCATTTTGCCCCGACATAGGATCTAACCACCAAGGACTCCCCAGCTTGGATTTTGGTGGATGGGACCTGTCTTCTTGTGGACACAGCTCGCTCAGCTATCGCTTGATAACTTCCAACCCGCCAGCTTTTCGCAGGCAGCTTTGGTATGTCTTTGAGATGCCTTGGTTGTTTATAACTCAGTTTTTCTTTTAAGCAGAACGGTGCGGTAATTGCCAATCTGTGGTTGAGGTATGAAAGCCTTGATGCAACTTACAAGGAGGCTGTCACACGTCGGAATGAAGCGGTCTGAGTATATGAGGAGCAGTATAAGTCTGTGTCGAACCTGCTGGTTGAGGCAGAGAAGCTGAAGGAGCTTGCCAACGAAAAGGGCAAGACAAAAATGTATTACTCGGATTACAAGACCACTGATGGGAGCCTGAAGAAGGCTCAGGATGAGGCGAGGAAGGTTCGAGATGAGGCGAAGAAGGCTCGGGATGAGGCAAAGAATGCCCAAGATGAGGTCAAGGTTCCAGAGGCCGATATTGTCATGTGGCAGAAGAGGCTGTAGAGAAGGCTGTCCTTGCTTATAAGGAATCTACCGAGTTGAAGGATTATATGCTCGAGTCTTCAAAGAGCATCTATCTAAAGGGCTTATCCTAGGTTCGGGACTATGTGTGGTCTTGAATGCCCAACTTTGATTTTCGGGATGCCAAGCAATGGTTGAGGCCTTTCCCCTTGCAAAGGATAAAGGAAAAGGGAAAGCAACTGTTGATGAGCCGATTGATGTCAAGCCAATTGGTCACTAATGAACCCAGCCCGAATCTTCCTCCTTACGAGTGACCTCCTCAACCCACCGAAGCCGGCGAGATGTCTAAGGATCCCCCGATCCCGTAATCATTCGTTGTTCTTGCTTCTTTTGTACTCGGTTCTTCTTTGCAGCAACTGTGTAATGCAACACTTTTTTTTTTGTAATACAAGTTCTTTTCCCAGTAATGTAAATACATTGCTTTGAATGATAGTGTTCAGTACAAGTCCTTCAAATGCCTTGTGTGTGTGCCCTCTGAGTTCCATCTGAGCCGTGCTTGCCTGTCATGCTGACTTGTATGGAATTCTTGTATGATGGGTTTTTTGTTGTTGTCATCTAAGTCACCCTTAGGCGAAGATCTATCCTCTTAGGCCATGCAAGTTGGTCTTGCCGACTTGGATGGGTCCATCATGTTGGCGAGGAACTTGATCTTCAAAATTTCACCCTTAGGTGAAGATCTACTCTCCTAGGCCATGTAGGTCGGTCTTGCCAACTTGAATGGGCCAATCATGTTGGCGTAGAACTTAAATTCATATGTGTTGATTCAGAAAAAGAATGAGAGAGTTGTGATCTCCTCACCCTACAATCTTATTTATAATGAAATACCAAAGGGTAGAATTACAATAATATCCCTACTGATAATAAAGAGAAAAGAAACAAAAGAAACAATTACTAAATCACTAGTCTACCCTTATAACTTAGTATCTACATTTTCAACACTTCCCCTCAATTTGGTGCACATATATCAGACACACAACTTGGACAATAATAAATGAAACTATTTCCCTAGAAGTCCTTTGGTAAAGATGTCGGCCAGTTGATCACTGGATTGAACATATGGAACACAAATCTGTCTACTGTCCAATTTTTCCTTGATAAAGTGACAATCAATTTTCACATGTTTGGTCCTATTATGTTGCACTGGATTATGAGCAATACTGATTGCAACCTTATTGTCACAAAATAACATCATAGGCTAGGTTGTATAGACACTCAGATCCATGATGCAATCCCTGCAACCATAGCAACTCCCATATACCCTGAGCCATAGCTCTAAACTCAACCTTTGCATTTAAATGGGCTACCACATTCTACTTCTTACTGCGCTAAGTCACCAGATTTCCTCCAATAAAGGCACAATATATTAAAGTAGACTTCCTATCTAGATTTCCTGCCCAGTCTGCATCAGTGTAGGCATCAACTCTGAGACAACCCTGAAAAGAGAGTAGGATTCCTCTTTCAGGAGCAGATTTGAGAGTGCAATATGTGGAGAACAACATCCATATGAAAAGTATATGGGTCACGCATAAATTGGCTCACCAAGCTCACTGCAAAGGCCATATCAAATCAAGTGTGACCAAATATATCAACTTTCCAACTAGCCGTTGATACTGTTCCTTATCAACTATTGTACTGGTCTTTTCTTGTAGTTTGACATTAGGGTCAATTGGTATTTCACAGGGTAGACACCCTAAGAGACCTGTCTCTGAAAGAAGATCAAGTATATACTTCCTCTGAGAGAAATAGATACCTTTGGTGGAGCAAGCTACCTCAATCCTAAGGAAATATCTCAGTTTTCCTAGGTCTTTGACTTCAAACTCCTTTCCCAAGAAGGTCTTTAACCGTTTAATTTCTTCATCATTACTACCAGTAAACACAATATCATCAACATATACTATGAGAATAGTAATTTTTTTGTCCCTCTGTTTAATGAACAATGTATGATCAGCATTATTTTGTCTGTAGCCTACTGATGTCAGAGCTCTGTGAAATCTCCCAAACCATGCCTTAGGGGATTGTTTGAGCCCATAGAGAGATCGTTTTAGCTTACACACTTTTCCTTCAGTGGCTGATGAGGTAAACCCTGGAGGAACATCCATGTACACTTCCTCAGCTAATTATTCATGAAGAAATGCATACTTGACGTCCAGCTACTGTAGATCCCAATCAAAGTGTACTGCATAGGCTAAATGACACAAATAGTAGTCATTTTTGCCACAGGTGCAAATGTTTCCTGGTAGTCAATTCCATAGGTCTGTGTGAAGCCTCGAGCTACTAATCTGGCCTTGTATCTGTCTACAGACCCATCTTCTTTTTGCTTGATAGTAAAGATCCACTTGCACCCGACAATCTTCTTCCCTGGTGGAAGGCCAACAAGGTCTCATGTCTCATTCTTCCTCAAGGCAATTGTTTCCTTTACCATGGCTGCTTTCCATCTCGCATCTGCAACTACATCCTGTCAATGTTTGGGAATAGACACAGAAGACAAAGTGAAGACAAAAGCAAGGTATGACGCAGACAAAAATTTATAAGACACATACTGAGAAATAGGATGCTAAGTATAGGACCTAGTACCTTTCCTAAGTGCAATAGGTAAATCAGACTCAGAGGGAGAAATATTACTAGACTTATGGATCTCATTGTCTGACACACTTTTTGGCTCCAAAGTTGACAAAGGGATGGGTGTAGGTGCGTTGATGGCGGTGGTCTTTCCCCGCTTGAGTCTGGTACGGCTGTAGACCTGTAGGTGAGGTGAAGTAGGATCTTTCTCCATTGCTGCAGGGCTAGGAATGGTTTCAGCAAATGGTTCATCTAAGGGTTTAGGTTCAAGAGAAGGAATTATGTTCTCCCCCTGAAGTGGATAAGGAGAGGCCATAGGTATGATAAGAGGTCCATCTTCCTATAGAGTAGGTTCCCCCTGAAGATGGGACGTGGGGTAGGAGGAAAGATGCCCATAAAAGAGAACATCCATGGAGACAAAGGTCCGGCGGGTAGGTGGGTGATAACACCGATATCCCTCTTGGGTTGGAGAATAGCCCAAAAAGAGACAACGTAAACCTCGAGGTTCAAGTTTCCCCAGAGATCGATGGTTGCACACATAATAGACACAGCCAAAATCTTAGGAGGAATAATCTGGGGAGCATCACCAAGAAGAAGGTCTAAAGGGGAATGATGGTCCAAGATTAGGGTGGGGACACAGTTGATGAGGTAATCAACAGTAAGGATAGTATCACTCCAATATTGTGGTGGCACATGACAGGCAAACATCAAGGCACGAGCCACTTAAAAAAGATAGCGATTTTTCCTTTCAACCACCACATTCTGTGCAGGAGTATCAACACAGCTTGTCTGGTGCATAATTCCATTCTCTACAAGATAACGCTGGAACTCACCCTCAAGATACTCTTTGCCATTGTCATTCCTTAGAATCTATAATTGAGCCTGAAATTGAGTCTTAATCATCTGATGAAATTGGCGAAAGCATTGAAAAACTTCACTCTTGTGATGTAGAAGATACACCCAAGTAGTTCTAGAATAACAATCTATAAATGCAACAAACCAACGGTGGACAGAAATTGAATTAGTTTTCTCTGGTCCTCAAACATTAGAATGAATTAAATGGAAAAGAGTACTGCTTCTTTTAAAAGTAGGACTATACGAAGACCGAGTTTGCTCAGCCAGAATACAAGCTTCGCAAAAGAACTCATCTTGTTTACATTTATTAGCTAAAGAAAGAAAAAGACTAGCTAAAATAGTAAATGATGGATGCCCAAGACACTAGTGCCATTGTTGAAGATCAAAGGATGCCGAATAAAGGTGATGAATTGGGCTTGTAGAAGCTGGAGCTGAAACTGATTGTGGGATGCCTTCCTTAAGCAAGTACAAACCACCCTGCATCCTACCACATCTAATAGTCCTCTCTATGTCCAGATCCTGAAATAAACAATAAGAAGGAAAAAAAGGTAACTTTGCAGTTTAAAGCAGAAGCAATATGACTAATAGACATGAGATTGATCGAAAATTTGGGAACATGAAGAACAGACTGCAAAGTTAAAGAAGGAGTGCATTAAATGGAACCTTTCCCTGATACAGAGGAAAGGGTCCCATCAGTCACACGGACAATACTAATTTTAGGAGTAAAAAAGTACTGATGAAATATACTAGGGTTACCAATTGTGGTCCATGGCACCAGAGTCAATAATCCAAGGATTAGAGACCATTGGCGCATAGTGGCCACTAAAACACATACTGAGTGAGCAAAATGGGAACCTGGAGTAGGAGTAATAGGATCAGGTACAAAAGGCAATCCAGAAGAGGCAACAAATGATGGCTAGAGCAAACGACCGAGAGGCTGTATGATATAGCTATCTATGGGCAGTGCTATGGGAGCTGCAGGTGGGGTGAACTTCAGTTTGATGCGCTTGGGGGCCCTTGAAGTTCTTGGAACGCTGCAAACCTTTTTCACGTCTCTTTGCTTCAAAGTCTGCTGGTTTACCATAAAGCTTCCAACATGTATCCCTGGTAAAACATGGTTTACCACAATGCTCACATTTGACTAGATCGGTAGATGCAGTAGTTCCCTTGAAAGCCTGAGTATTTACTTGGAGAGTAGACTTATTAGAAACTACAGGTGATAACATAGTAGTACGTTGTTGGTCTTCAAGCTGAACCATGGCATAGGCCTGCACCTGAGAAGGAAAAGGATCCTTGCTGAGGATCTATAATCGAATAGGATTAAGTTCAACATTCAGTCCAGCCAGAAAGGTGTAGGCTCTATATTTTTCTTCTCTTTTTCTGAACAGTGTGGCATCTGCATCACACTTGGCATAAACGGAGTCATAAAAATCAATACCCTGCCAATGACTCCATAACTGTGTATAGTACTAAGACACTGTCAACTTAATCTGAGTGGTTCCATGAACTTTTTTCTGTAGGGCATAAATCAAAGCATCATTTCCAACCTGAGAATAAGTATCCTTTGCAAATTTCCAGATCTAAGCAGCAATATCCAACATAGTTCTAGGCGGATTTTGTAAGCCTAGGCACTAGGCCGCTTAATCACCCTGGGCGACCGCCTTGTTTTCAATGTGCTTTTTTTGTTCTCAAGAACAACACTAATCAGGCAGTACTTATTTATGACAAATATCATTTAAGTAAATGTTTTTATAATTTTATATTTCATTTACTTAAAATATTATTCATAAATAAGCAAATACCCCCCCATTTGAATCCAATAAAAATAGTCTAAAATTCAAATTCCAAAAAGATAAAAAGTCAACCCTCCAGTTTAAGAACAAAAACCGTATTTATAGGTGCGGGGGCGATTTTCAACTTTCAAATGCTAGGCTTTTTTCCAAATATAAAAATTTCATAAATCTTATTATAGTAAAACATCATTAAAAACCAAGAGCGCACCAAAATAATCTCTTGCTTTGATGCCCAAAAAATAATTTACATTCAGACGACTTTAAACAGCATTCGTGTACTCCGAACAAGGTTTGATCGGAGAGTAACTCCTTCATTATAACTCGGATTCAAGCAATCTCAAATTTGTAGAAAGTTGATAATGCTAGCATTGCAACAAATTTGAGATTGCTTGAATCTAAAATATATTAAAAGAGTTACGCTCCAGTCAAATTTGTCAGAAGTATGCAAGTGTTGATCATAAATATATGTTGCCTACTTAACTCATTATTTGTTGCTTTGTTGGTTTTTTCATGTTAATTAAATTTGTCTTAAATGTTGATTATTTATGTAGAATGTTGCATATCTATAAACATTAATATAACATTAATATTTTATAAATAAAAAAAATACACTAGGAACGCCTTGGTCGCCTAGGCAACGCCTAGAGGGGCGCCTCGGCGCCTAGGAGCCCAGGATGGCCTCGAACGCCTTAGATCGCCTTGTCGCCTCGACAACTATGATATCCAATAATAGGTAGCCCTCTGCTAGGGCAGGTTGCATGGAGTTAAAAAGATATTACATCACCAAAGAGTTCTTAGCATTCCATTTATCCAAAGCGTCATCAGCAGTAGTTGGTTTAGTCTTGGTGCCTGTGAGATAACCAAATAATCCCCTCACTGTAATGGCAAGCTGTATGGCCCGAGACCACATCAGATAGTTACCACCATCGAGTTTGATGGTATTTGTGGGAATAGTGAGGTGCTCCATTTTGTAAAAATCTATTCCAGCAAATGTAATATCAGAAGACATAGCAAACATAACGGGAAAAAATATTTAGGTACTAGTGGTGCTGTGTATCAATCCTCTGGGAAGTAGAGACTAGAGAACACAACTATAGCAAGGTTTGATCTTCAGATAGGTATAGAAGACTCAATGTAGGCGCTCAGTATGATCTCTGAGAAAAAAATTCCCATCACCAAGGGATACACGACAACCAAATAAATGAAATCCGATACGCCTCGATACGCTCGATACACCTCGATACACTTCAAATATGAGTTTCAACTTCTTCTTTTTTCAAAATAAATCGATTTTTGTGTTGTTTATTCTCATGAATCAATGAACAATGGTCCTATTTGATGAATGCATGTTACATACATGGATTTAAACACTGATTTGAGGTTTGATTTGAGAAATTTTTTAAGAACACAAGAAATTTTGAATTTTTTTTTCCAAAAATTAATCTTTTCCTCTTTTACTATTTATATAAGATGTGTAGACCACTGATCTACCATCTTTGCTTCTTAATTATAATTTTTTATTTTATTTTTATTTTTTTTATTTTCTAGTTTAAAAAATAGAAATATAATTTAGATAATATTAATTTTTTTATTTCCTTCTCTTCCATCCTTGTTATTTCCTTTTCTGATTTTTTTTTCTATTTCTCTTAAACAGAATATGGCTAAGAACTTGTCTTTGTCTGTTTTTTTTTTTTCAAAGATCTTTGTTTCAACCCATGTCTATTTCTCTGTTTTTTGGCCTGATGTCTATTTTTGTGTTCTGGAAGTTCTCTATTTATTGTAGATTGTACGCTTTTTTTCTATGTTGAGGGTGTCAAAACTGTTGGTCAATGAAAAAGATAGGGTTCATAAGGAGACCATCTTCAAATATAGTGTTTGAGGATATGAAATATAGAGCAAGAACTCTTGTAATGCATTCAGTGGAACTCTACAGAAATGCAATGCTTGTGATAAAACTGTTTATGTAGAAATGAAAATGAAAGACTGTACTTTTCATTTTCTCATAAGAGTCTTATTCCATCTATCTCACTTCTTTGCAGTTGGTTTTATTGAGTTTTTATTCTCAAGTGGTTCAACTAGTAAACATGTTTGACATTTTATATTAACCCATGTCTAATTCTTAATGTAATTAATTATAGATATATTGTGTTTTTATGCTTTAAAAATGTGTTCGGTATGATCCTTAATCATTTTTGTGCGTATCCTACCCCATAATCATGTGAATCTATGATGTAAAAAACATTTTCTTTCTCAATATTGTTAATTATAGTGTTTTTATGCTTTAAAATCATGTTTTGTATGTTCCTTAATCATTTTTGTTCATATCTTGCCTCATATCCATGAGTATCCATGCGTATCCACCGTATCCACGATATGATACGATACGTCTCTTAATTTCAGCTGACCAATACGGTACCAATATACGATACTTGATTCCTTGGTTGATACAACTTTGACTTCAATTTTGTGAAGTAGTCGATAGCGACTATCAAGAATTTCTTCTGGTATTTCGTTGTCGGGAATGGTCTGAGTATATCCATGTCCTAGATCGCAAATGGGATTAAGCTTGGCATGGGCTGTACGGGGCTACAGGTAGGTACAAGACAGGTGCAAAGAACTAAGACTTGTCGCACTGCTGAACGTACTTGATGCATTGTTGCTCCGTCTTCAGCCAATAGTATCCTCGACGGGGAACTCTATGGCATAGTTCTCGGCCGTCTTGATGGCTGCCATAGATACCTTTATGGACCTCTTGAATCGCGTATTTGACTTTGGAGGGTCCGAGACATCAGACGAGTATAAGGGTGAAAGACTTCTTGCACAAGATATCCTCCTGTACGACGTACCGCTGAGCCTTAGCCTGTATCTTCCGTGCTTCTCAATGGTTGTCTGGCAGAATGCCATCTTTGAGGTAAGCGAGTATGGGATCAATCCAGCTCGGTTCGAAGGCGATCGATGCAACCTCGATACTCTTGTCGATGCTTGATGACTTGAGGATGTCGATGTACACCGAGCTGTCGATTGGAGAGGCCGGCTGTCATCAGTTTTGACAGAACACCAGCCTCCACATTGTCTTTTTGGGAGACATTGTATAGGTCAAAATTCTTGAAGCCCGAGCTCGCTACTCGGACTTTCTCTAGATATTCTTGCATATGGACTTGTTCGGCTTCATACACACCTGTTACTAATCGAATAACGATCTATGAATCACCACTAGCAAGGTGAGCATCGGGCTTTTTGCGAGCTTGAGTCTGACAATAAGGGCTTCATATTCCACTATGTTGTTAGTTGTTGGAAATTCGAAGTGCAGAATTTTGAAGCCTTCAGGGCTCGTCAGGATGATTCCAAGACAGTGTAAAGCCAAGGTACTCATCAATCATTTCTCTTTTCAAACTCTAGATCTAGCACAAACCAGCTCTCATAGATCTCCAAATCAGTTGTTTGTCCCATAAAAAATTTCCCAACCTCCCTCATTACCTTCTTTCTTTCTTTCCTTCTTTCCCTTCTTTTTTCTTTCCATTTTTATCCTTTTCTCATGATTTTGAAAATTCCTAAGAGCCTCCACCCAACCGTACATTCCTCTTTCTACTACAGCGGAGAACAAATTTTGGTTTCTTCATTAGCCATTTTCCAAAAACATGCCAAATACTTGATCACAACCAAGAAGATAGTTTTAAAGTTCGTATAATAAGAGGAAGAAATTTGCGTCACTTCCTTTCCAAGAGGAAAAACTGGCATATACCTGACCAAAAAAAAAAAAGTATCCATGCTTGCCTTTGGATATATGCATCCAGTGGTTTTGCAGTGAATGACAAAATCTTTATCAGGGGTGATTCAAAAAACATGCAGTTGATTATAAACACGATGAAAGAGCCAACACTCCTCTTCTCTAAAAACTTATTTCAGATATCAATTTTAAAAAAAACAATTATCAAATTACACATCATATCCAAAGATTTACATATCTGTCAACATGTAACAGACAGTAATACTATCTTACAAGTTGGTGATGCAGTAAAAATTATAGAAGAAGAGCCAAAATCAAGCCAACCAAACAGGGCCTAAGCCAAGCCAGCCATGGCTTATGGCTGAGCCTTGGCCAGCCGTGACCAAGTCAAAGGGAGTTATACAGCTCGGTACAGCTGGCCACAGCTGGCCAACGCTAACAAAAGTTCCTTTCCTTTATTTCCTTCTTGTGTTATTACTAACCTAACCATGTAATCTTGTCTCTAAAACTAGTAAAATAATTAGAGATTTGCCTAAGTTATAGAGTTCTATTTTTAAGAAACTTTTCATTCTGTGTTTAGGATAGTTTCCAATTAGTATATTTTCAGATTTTAAAAAAATTGTAAGCAAGGAAAGATTGGTCTAGTCAACAATGAAATGATTGACTAGTCTTCCTTCCATAATTATGTAAGCACAATACTCTATATATATGGATGAATAAGAATGAAAGAAGTTTAGACTTGAAAATTCAGAAAAGCCTTGTTGCAATTCTGGTTGGGTCTCAAGCTATGAGACTCAGCCGATAATTACTCTTGTCAATACGTGATCTGCAAAGATTACGATCTGCAAGTCCTACTGCAAGTCCTACGTGATCTGCAAGATTACGATCTTAGTTTCCTATTATGATTAGTCTTAGTTTCCCATTATGATTGGAAGACTAGCGTTATATTAGGAGATTAGAATCTTACCTTATCTATTCTTCTATTTTAGTCAAGTTGTATGTTCTGATTAGGAGTCTAATCAGAACACGTAGGAGCTGTTATAGTTTGCGTCGAATGCTTATTTGTTTCTTATTGTAATTAGAATTTCATATATATATACTCAGTAGAGGGAGAAGGGACGCACTAATGAATCTGACCCTTTCTAAGCAGATTCGACCTCCTCTCCTCTCTTCTTCTCCTCATATTGTCTCTGATTCTGGTTTAGTTTTTTTTTTAATTTAATTTGTTACATGGTATCAGAGCCTATCGATCAGAATTAGACTCTCCTAATCAGTGGGTTTGATTAGGCTCCTAAGCAGCACACCTTCTCCTTGGTTGCAGCAGCCTGTGCTGCCTTATACTATGATTTAAATCCAGTTATATAGAACTGGATATGTCTCCTGCCTCTATATGAGATACTACCAGCTGTCAATGGGTTACTACCTGCTGCCGCAAACTTCTACTGATGCTGTCGAGATTCCTAAACAGATCTGATCTGATCTGATTTACTCTAAAGTTTAATCTGCTACTACAACAACCTCTGCTCTGCTACTGGTCTGCTTCTCAATTTCGACCAGTTCAACTACAAGTTTCGAGCTGTTTTACTACTGATATTGTTGCTGTAACTGAGGTATTTCACTCACTACTCATGACTGAATACAAGTCCTCTGTGGATAGTTCTTCTCATAATGTTCAGATCACCACTATTAAATTAGAAGGGGTATCTAACTATCTACTATTGACGCAAGCTGTTCAAACTTTCATTCAGTCTAAAGGTAAAATCAAGTATTAAAATATCGTATATCGGTATCGTATCGGTCGGGTGATTTTAAGAGACGTATCGTATCGTATCGTGGATACGGTGGATACGCACGGATATAGGCAAAATATGCATCGGAATGCTTAAGGAACATACAAAATACTAATTTAAAACATAAAAACACTATAAATAACCAATTTATGGTCCAATTACAAGAAATTAAATGGTTGGAGTCAATACACTGCCTCCAATCATAGGGATGTAGATAAATTATAAAAAACTTATTTACACTAATTATAATAATTTACCTCCAATTACATTAATTTTTATTTTTTATTTTTTATTTTTTATTACTTTTTTCTTTATAAAATTAATACCATTTCTTAATTTTTAAGTGGTGTACAGAGTTTTGTTAAATCGATAATATAGAATGTGATACATGGGATCATGACCCATGAACTATATATACAGGAGACCAGGGATTTTATTTCTGGTAAACGAGGGATTCACAATGCCTCCAAACCAACGACGATATCCTACATCTTGACATCCGAAAAGTCTTTGTCCCCTGTCATGAAACCCCCACCTTGCCACACCTCAGACAACCTCTCATCTTCTTTAGTTCTTCACAGCACGTCTCGTGCAATTCCACTTCAAGTTCCCATGTCGCCTCTTTGTAGCCTCGTAGGCCTTCGATGAGTGATAACATGCCTCTTGGAAGCTACAACCATTCTGATTCTCTTCTGGGTACCTCTCCTTCTCCTTCTAGCAAGCTTAATGATGGGGATTTTTTTTAAAGAGGATTCTTCCACTAGTTGGATTGTTGGGGGAAACCCTGGAAAGCTCGCTTCGTCTTTTCCCGGTGGTGGGTTTGATTCGACGGCCGTGAAATTGAGTAATTTTCTGGTTGCCAGTAATCTGGCCACTGCTACAGTGGTGAAAATGCCTCCTGCTATGTAATCTTCTTTTCCCTCTTTCTTCTTCTTTTTTCTTGGCCTACTCTATTTCTACAGGTTTAAAAAAAAAACGTGTATCGGTCTGTGTCTGTACCAAACGTATCAGATTGTAACGATGCATACAGGACTGTATCGACCCGTATCAATTCTATACGTGTCGATACAGGTTGGCTTTTTTATAAAAAAATTACAAAAAAAACATAGTATCGATACACCTCTTGCATATCGAGGCGTATCAATATGTATCGAGCCGTATTGGTTGACACAGCTCGATACACTTCGATACCTTTCTTTTTTTTAAATTAAGATACATTTCGATAGGTATCGTATTGACTACTATCAATACCAATATGTATTAGCCGATACGGACCGTATCGTGTCGATACTTGAATCCATGGATAAAATACAGTACCTCACTGATGATCCTCCCACTCTGGACCCTAAAGATGCTGCTTTCACCAAGGCCTATGAAGAGTGGAAGCGTGAGAATACTACCCTCCAGACCTGGTGGTAGGGTAGTATTGATACATCCATCTTCTCTAATGTCATGTTTTCATAAAACAACCCAGGATATTTGGATTGACCCCAAGGCAAGTTATGCTTAGGATAAAAATATCTCTCGCATTTATGATCTCTCTGAGAAGATGTTTAATTTTACTATAGGCGATAAATCCATTAACGAATATTATAGTGGGTTTAAAGGAACTCCAGGTTGTTCAACCACATACTACTGACCTTGAATAGTTGAAAGCTCAACAATCTGACTTTTATGTTGCCAAGTTTATAGTAGATCTTCCACCAGAATATCAGTTAGTCAAAAATCAATTGTTGACAGGGGAGAAAATTCCTACACTAAATGAGACATTCTTTCGTCTTCAACGATTGATGCCTCACAATGATTCTACATCATCTAAAGACAACTCTGCTTTATTTACTAGCTACGGCCGAGGCAGAGGCTGTGGTAATAGAGTACGTGAACATGGCTTTTCTAGCCATGGTGGACGAACTAATTTTGATAAATCCAACAGGTATTGTACTCACTGTGGGAAGAATAATCATAATATTGATGCCTGTTGGGAAAAGTATGGTCGGCTTGAATGGGCTGATGCCCAAGCCAACTCTACTTCTATTGAGGATACTTCTGCACCCACAGCTACACCTTCGTCAACGGCTCCCACTGCTCCACCTTCTCTCACTTCTCAGCTAGAGACCTTACTACGACGAATATCTCAACTTGAGCAAGCTACTCCATCCTCCTCTGCTACGCTCGCCCATACAAGTATCACTGCCTTACTTTCTACCTCTTCTCCCACTCCTTGGATTATTGATTCCGGGGCCTCCTGTCACATGACTGGTAAGACCCAAATCTTTAATTCACTTCAGCAATTTAATAACTCAATTTAACTTGATGATGGCTCCTCCACCAAAGCTACAGGGAAAGGTATGGTACCGTTATCACCTTCTTTGAACTTGTTTTCAGTGTTACATGTGCCTACATTACCTCTTAACCTTATTTCCATTAGTCGGCTTACTAAAACTTTGAACTGCTCTACTAACTTTTATCCCTCCAACTACGTTTTTCAGGATCTGAAGACCAGGGAGACGATTGATGGCGGATTTAAACGTGATGGCCTTTACCACTTTGAGCACATCGGACCACCTACCGCTACTGTTGCTACTTCTACCACCACACCACTTCAATGGCATCACCGGTTATCACCCGTCTTTATCCAAGCTACAGCTTCTCATTCCTACTTGCAAGTCCACCACTCACCTTGAGTGTGAAGCTTGTGAATTAAGGAAACATCATCGATTTTCATTCCCTCCTCACTCCGAGCCTTGTAGTTCTTCTCCCTTTTCTTTAGTTCACTCCGATATTTGGGGTCCTTGTCATGTTCCTAACCGACTTGGTTATTGCTACTTTGTTACTTTCAAAGATGATTGTTCTAGAATGACTTGGCTATATTTACTTAAAGACCGTTCTGAGTTTCTTAAGACCTTTATGGACTTTTATCAGGAAATTAAAATTCAATTTAATACTTCTATTCATGTTTTTCGTACTAATAATGCACTAGAATATACTCAAAGAACTGTTTCTAATTTTTTCTCTGACAAAGGCATCATCCATCAGACGAGTTGTTCTTATACTCCTCAACAGAATGGTGTTGCTTAACGCAAAAATACACATCTCTTAGAGATTGCTTGAGCTTTGATGTTTCATATGCATGTGCCTAAATATTATTGGGGTGATGCTATTATTACTGCTTGTTACTTAATGAATCGTATGCCCTCATCAGTACTTCAGTACAAAGTCCCATTTTGAGTGTTATACCCTACTTCACCTTTGTTCTCTATTCCTCCCAAAGTATTTGGTTGTATTTGCTTTGCTCATGTGTTACAGTCCTTACCAAACAAGTTGTCTCCCAAGTCTGTTAAATGTATTTTTCTCAGATATTCACGGACTCAAAAGGGCTATAAATGCTATGACCCAATTAATCAACATCACTTTGTCAGTGCTGATGCCACATTCTTTGAAACCACATCATATTACCCTGCAGCACCACATATCCCCATACCTCCATATGAGCCCATTGATCCTCTATTACCACTTCCCTTACCATCTAATGAGCCCTCCATATCCATCACTACACCACCTCCACTACAGGTTTACCACCGGTGTGCTAGGACTCCTCCTGATCTAGCTCCTGTCTCGGTCCCATCCACAACGCCAATTCAGGATCTGGACTCTACACAAGATTCAGCTCCAGCTGCCACCTCTCCTATTCTTGGTCTTGTTGATCTATCCATCGCTCTATGCAAAGGTACGTGAACTAAACAGCCCTTAGTTTTATATCCTATTGATAAGTTTGTTAGTACATCTCATCTCCCTAACCATGCTACTAACTTGGTGCTCTCTTTATCTACTACCTTTATCTCTACCACTCATCTCGAAGCCTTAACCAAGTTTTGGGTGGAAAGGAGCCATAGATGTTGAGATGGATGCCTTGCTTTCTCGTCCGACTTGGTCTCTAGTTGATCTACCTGCAGGTAAATCAATGGTGCATTGCCGTTGGGTGTACACAGTCAAACATAACCCTGAAGGATCAGTTGAATGCCTTAAGGCTCGCTTGGTAGCTAAAGCGTTCACTTAAACTTATGGGGTTGATTTCTTTGAGATTTTTTCTCCCGTGGCTCGTCTTAACTCTGTATGAGTCCTCATCTCTTTGGCTGTCTATTCAGATTGACCTCTCTACCAGATGGATGTTAAGAATGCATTTCTATATGAGGATCTTCAAGAGGAGGTATATATGGACCAATCTCCAAGGTATGTTACTCGAGGGGATGTCAACCAAAGTGTGCAAATTACATAAGGCTATCTATGGATTGAAACAATCCTCCCGTACTTGGTTTGACAAATTTAGATTTGTTATTACCCAAAGAGGTTTTTCACCTTGTTACTCTGATCATTCTGTGTTTGTTTGGCGCCAACAGTCCAAAGTGGTTGTGATAGTCGTATATGTGGATGATATCATTATCACTAGTAATGACAGATTGGGAATTTCAAATATCAACGCCTACCTGAGTACACATTTTCAAATGAAAGATCTTGGCTTGCTACATTATTTCCTTAGCATTGAAGTTGTTCGGTCTAGTAAAGGGATTAGTTTATCTCAACAAAAATATGCTCTGGATTTACTAACCGAAACCGGTTTACTTGGTTCAAAACCTACTGACATGCCAATGGACCCTCATTTAAAACTGGAAACTAGTGACAGTGAAGACTTTTCAAATGTACATCAATATCGACGTTTGGTTGGAAAACTGGTCTATCTTACAGTTACTTGGCCAGACTTATCTTATGTTGTTGGGTTGGGTTGGTTAGTTTATGCAGACACCCAAACAAGCTCACAAGGTAGTTGCTTGTCGTATTGTTAGATACTTAAAAAGGTCTCTTGGGAAAGGATTTATCTATCTTCGTTACAAAATCTTGATATTATTGGCTATTCTGATGCTGACTGGGTTGGTGTAGATGGTGATAGACGTTCCATGATTGGATATTGTACATTTATGGGTGGTAATCTTGTCACCTGGAAGAGCAAGAAGCAGACTACTGTGTCTCGATCTAGTACTGAGGCTGAATATTGTGCTATGGCTCAGACAACTGCTAAGCTTATGTGGTTAAGGAATTTCCTTCAAGAATTAGGATTTCCTTTACCTTGACCACTTACTATGTCTTGTAACAATCAAGCAGTTATCTACATAGCAAGCAATCCTGTGTTTCATAAACATATCAAGCATATTGAAGTTGATTGCCACTTTGTTCATGATGCAGTTGCTAAAAAAGCTTGTTGTTACTCCCATTGTCACCTCCTCCAATCAATTAGCTGACATCTTTACCAAGGCTTCATTTGTACCAGTGTTTCGTCTCAACTGTTCCAAGCTGAGGATAGGTGATCTGTATGCTCCAGCCTGAGAGGGGGGGGGGGTGTTAATACATGATCCGCAAAGATTACGATCTGCAAGTCCTACTGCAAGTCCTACGTGATCTGCAAGATTATGATCTTAGTTTCCTATTATGATTGGAAGACTACAGTTATATTAGGAGATTAGAATCTTACCTTATCTATTCTTCTATTTTAGTCAAGTTGTATGTTCTGATTAGGAGACTAATCAGAACACGTAGGAGTTGTTATAATTTGTGTGGAAGTCTTATTTGTTTCCTATTGTAATTAGAATTTCATATATATATATATATATATATATATATATATATATATATATATATATATATATATATATATATATATATATATATATATATATATATATATATATAATTCAGTAGAGGGAGAAGGGACACACTAATGAATCTGCCCCTTTCTGAGCAGATTCGACCTCCTCTCCTCTCCTATTCTCTTCATATTGTCTCTGATTCTGGTTTAGTTTTTTTAATTTAATTTGTTACAACTCTGTGCTCTCTCCTCTTCTCTCAATCTCTCTCTCGATCTTCCCTACTGTTCCCTAGTGATTGTGCAAGTGTTTCCCCTCCAAAGATCCTATTGTTGCTGAGTTTGAAGATTCGCTACTGCTAATTATCAGAAACAGTCGTCAGGGTATAAACTTTTTGGAAAAATCATAACTTCGTAACCAACAGTCGGATTGACCTCAAATTCAGATATTGTAGTAAGCACATCCTAGACTACAAGCCCCCCAAGTTTTGTGATCAACCGATGGCCGGATTGTCCCTAAAGTTAAGTTTTCTATCTTTGTTATATTTCTGGTTTTCTGGTTTTGACTGGAATTGTATTGGGACTGGTTGTAAAGATCCTATTGCAAGGATTAGGGCTTAAATTTGATTGTAAATCCTAACCTCTGCATCAGTTGGTGCCTTAGTGGCTATTGGCAATTCTGCACAAATTGTCTCAAGGATGAAATAATCCAAACGTAGTGAAAATGCAACAAGATTCTACAAGCGACAATTATTAGTAAGTAAAGAAACTGCACAAATTTGATGAATTAATATATAACAGTTAGCGGAGAAAGGGTTCTTGTGATCACTCTCCAACTAATGAAACTATGACGGGAAATGAATTTCTTTATCAGATGAAGTCAAAATAAGGGACCTTTCTCTCTCGTTTTTAATTAAATCCCAAGCCGAGTGGGAAAAAAATGTGTCCGAATCCGATGCAAACCACATAACAATGTCTCCAGAGCCTGTAGGCATTTTATCAATTTTTGGGAGAGCTAACCAAGCTTGGGCAAGAGAGGTAGAGGAAAGTTTGCCCAGCATCCAAGCCTCATCACTGAGAGTAGAAACAACCAGATCCATTCTATCACTCCCTTTGGCCAATCTGATCATGGTTCAAAATCTCAACGAGATCTCGAGATTCTCGATGTTCTCAAACAGGTCAAGATGAGATCTCATACGAACGAGACGAGATCTCCAAATTCTCGACCAGTCTAGACCCGTTCTCACTGATCTCAACATTTTCGACCATTTCTCGATTGGTCTCGACATAATGTATGAATTATGATTGTATGGTCTACTTGATTACTTTGGGTTTTTTTTTACTATGACAATTAACTAATTAAGTGCTTCTTTTCCTAAAGAGAAAAAGACGGTTGCCTCCCCTATACCATGCCAAAAGGACAAATGCCCCCAAAAGTTTCTGGAAAAAACAACTATCCCCTTTTTTTAACAGAGTTAAAATTAATTTTTTCATTGACGATTTTACCCATGAACGTTTTCCATTGTTTAGAGAAGCTCCCTTGTTTAGGCTTGTGTAGGACCATTCTGGATCTTGCTAGAAGGGAAGGAGATTAATGATTGTGGAATTTTTTTCCCAATTCAGACATTTTTTTTTTATGAGGAAGGCAACTGTCTTTTTCCCAATTTTCTTTTAATTGTTTCTCTGAAATGGAGATTCAGAAGTCCATCTTCTAGATTACAACATATGAAGCTGGTCCCAGAAGATGCGCGGTTAACAAAGTTCAAGAGAGAGAAGAGAAACAATCGATTAGAAAAAAATGGAGATAGGGTGAAAAAGAGATGAAGGAAGATAATACCTGAAATCTGAAGACGAAATCGATGGGATTTTGTGGTTAACGATCCTAAAACATCCCTTTTCCTCGCACACTTTGAGAAGGGCCCCAAACTTGGGAAATCCTCCAGATCGATTATAGGGATTGCCATTCACAAGTCACAACAACACAAAAATACGTACCAGCAAGATAGTCAGGTTCATGCTTGTAGAGCCCGACTTCTGGGATTCGATTCCTGGGTAGTTTTTGGTTCATGATTTTCTTCTACAGGTAGCTATGGATAAGCTCATCATCATGAGGGCAGAACTTGAAACCACATGGCAAGGAGTTGAAGTAAGCAGAGTCATCATCATAAGCTACTGCTTTTGGTGCTCCTCTTATTTTCGAAACAGCTCGTGAAGAGGTTGCTCACTGTTTCGCACGGTTGTATTACACACCGTTGAATCTCAGAACATAGCTCTGCCATTTGCTTGCAAGCACGGTACATGTGTAAAAGGTTATTTTGGTCATCAAAATAGTATTGGTCTCTCACCATTAGCATTTAACGTAAAATACTAACGGCATGGGTTTAGTTGTCTTTTAATAGTGTTTGTAGGGGAGGAATTTGTCTTTTCCAGAAACTTTTGGGGGCATTTGTCCTTTAGGCATACTACAGGGGAGGACATAGTCTTTTCCCTTTCTTAAATATAAATTTACTGGCTCATTTGGTCTTTTTTGATACTCAATCAAGGAATTAAGTATCGTGTATCGGTACCGTATCGGTTAGTTGAAATTAAGAGACGTATCGTATCGTATCGTAGATATGATGGACACGCACTTATATGTTCAGATATGGGCTAAATATGGATAGGAATGCTTAAGAAACATACAAAACACTAATGTAAAATCTAAAAACACTATAATTAATCAATTTTATGGTCTAATTACAAGACATTAAGTTATTAGACTATACATTATCATAGGTATGTATATAAAAAAACTAATTTATACTAATTTACCTCCAATTAACTAATTTTTATTATTTTTTCTTTATAAAATTAATACCATTTCTTAACTTTTAAGTGGTGTATAGTGTATGTTAATATAGAATGTGATACATGGGATCATGTCCCATGGACTAAATATAAAGCAGGAGATACAAGGGCTTTTTTCTCTGTTAAACGATACAGTTGCTGGGGACGAGATTGCTGGAGACGATTGCAGGCAATGGGGTTGTTGGGGATGAAATTGTTGGAGACATTGCTGGAGCATTGCTGGAGCTGATGGCTGAGGACAAAGATTGCATCGCACAAGTTAGTACTTCTTTTTTTTTTCTCTTCCTCTTCTTCTTCTTCTTCTTCTTCCCCTCTTCTGGTGGCGGCGGTGGACACTGCTGCTGTCTGTTTCTTCTTTCCCTCTTTTGGCAGCGGCGGCGGTGAACACTGCTGCTGTCTGCTTCTTCTTTTCCCCTCTTCTGGCAGCGGCGGCAGCAGTGGTCACTGCTACTGTCTGCTTCTCCTCCTATGGTGGCAGTGGCGATCGCTGCTACTACTCTTCATCTCCCCCTCTTGGGGCAGCAGCAGTTACTGCTACTGCTGGCGACGGCAACAGCTCCTCCTCCTCTTTCTTCTTCCTTCTTGGCCGACTCTGTTTTTGCAAGTTTTTTTTTTTTTTAACAATACGTGTATCGGATTGTATCGACGCGTATTGGACTATATCAAAGCGTATCGGACTGTATCGACCCGTATCGGTTCGGTTCGATACGACCAATACACATGGATACAATTTTATTTGAAAAAAACTATGATACGAATCGTTAAGTATCGTATTGACTACTGTCGATAACGATATGCGGCTGATACGCAATCCGTATCGTGTCGATACTTGAAACCTTGTATTCAATTAGTATAACATTATATAGAATAGACAATATTACCCTAGGTTTACATCTGAACTTTAGATTAACACTACCAAACATGGGTGTAAACCCAAACAACCACCATGTGTTATTATTTTTTCAATTTTATTGTTTAAATGTGATATGTATGCTAAAATAGTGATTCCCTGGAGTATCAGGCCTTAAAATGACCATTTGAGCCTCGAGACACTTTTTAAGCCCTCACGGCTTTTTTACAGTGCCTCGCCGAGATCTTGGTTTCTTAGAGGGTCAAGACACCCTCGAAACTCGAGATTTTAAACCTTGAATCTGATTCCATATCCGTACCTACTGATCAGAACTCCATGAGTGCCAAATATTCAACCAAAGCAGAGTGGAAGTTCCATCATCAATCCTTGATTTGATAACATCAAGCACTAAGTGTCTATACCCTAGCATCTTTCTCCAAGTCCATGTTGATTCAGTCCCACAGGAAAGAGTCCAAATTGAATCCATTTTGAGCAATATTGAATAAATCCATTCCACCCAAATGGTTTTACACCTGACAGCCACTCTCTATATCAACTCGATAATGCAAGCTATGTTCACCTCTTTAACTCTTTTAAGGCCCACTCTCCCCTCCTCACTTATAGTGAGAAGGAACTTGTTATTCTCACCACCTTTCTAAACGAAGGCACTCATGAGGGATTCCATTTTTTGGGAAATGGAATGGGGAAGCCCGAAAACTCCTGCCCAGTAGATGTAAAGGTTTGCAACAAGATGGATTATTTTTTATTGTTGATTGTAGTTTTTACGTGTTGCCATTATTTATCCCTTCTATTTACATATACATGGGTTATCTCTGTCCTTTGTTAATCCTTTTAAGTCATTTTGTTACACCAGTACACCCCTGTTTAGGCGTTTAGATTAGGGAACTCGAGTATGTTAAGTTAGAAATAGGGTTAGAGAGTCACATGTGTATGTGTGCATGTCTGTGTAGTGTGCATGTCTGTGTAGTATGCAACTTGTTAAGGCGTCCAGGCACTTTTTAAAGGTCTGGGTGACCACCTAATTTCCTTTGTTTTTTTTTTTTTCCCTTTTTTAAATTTTTTTGGTAAATGTTTATGTTTATGATGATAAATTTTAAAATATTAATAAAATGGTTATGAGGATAAGGCTGTCCCCTTAATAGTTTCGTTTATTTGCAATTTAATTTCAAGTTTTTAACCATCCACTTTTATCGCCCAGAGGCCCACAGTGCCACACCATATTAAGTTCGCTAATAAAATATATTTCGTTACATAATTTGCATCGCATGAGATTCAAGCTTGTGGGGTTGGCATACTTTAAATAATTGTACTACTAATATATATAAGTATATAATATATATATCTAATGCATTGGGAGCACTATCATAAATAATAATAATCCAATGAGGCAATGACATGATCTAGGTTTACCTTAATCAAATTCACATTCAATTTTTTTTTTTAATTCCAAGTTCCAATACATATGGCAATAATTGATCTAATCCAGCAACAATAAAAAATGATAGATACAAAGGGAAATATATTTATAACCATGGGGGTCTTTATTCGCAATACTATTTTTCGTTACTTAATTTGCATCGCGTAAGATTCAAGCATGTGGGATTGGCATGACCTTAAGGCTTAAATAAATGTACTCATATAATGTCTAATACTCTAATGGCATTATCATACCTTAAATAAATATACTCACTACTCACATTAAATTATTAATTCATTAGTGATAGGCTAATAGCATAGACAATTAGATAATATATACTCTTTTTTTTTTTTTAAACATAGATGATTATATTATTAATTTATAATTATTAAACTCATGTAACAATACTTATATAATAATAAAAAATTAATTCTAAATTATTTATTTTTATAACTAGACTTATGTAATAATACTTATATAATAATCAAAAGTTAATTCTAAATTATTTATTTTTTTATAACTATACTTATGTAACAATATTTATATAATAAATTAATAATCAAAAGTTAATTCTAAATTATTTATTTTTATAACTATGGTTATGTAACAATATTTATATAATAATCAAAAAATAAATCTAAGTTATTTATTTTTATAATTATACTTATGTAAGTTATGTAATAAGTAATAATACTTATATTATAATTAAAGATTTATAAATCTAATTTATTTATTTATATATATATATATATATATATATATATATATATATATATATATATTTTTTATATATATTTTAATAAAACCAAACCAACGTCACGTTTGGTTTTAAAGAATAAAAAAGAAATGGGGGACATGTGGAATAAGCACCCCCAAAAAAAAAAAAAAAAAAAAAAAAAAGGAATAAAGGGCAGTATTCTGATCGATTTGAGAATACTACCCTGTTCAAAGACGTAAAGATTAGGGCGAACTCGGGAGTTCCAGCGACGGTGTTCCTCTCCTCCTCTTCCTCTTCCGATTCTCCGACGAGTCAAATACTGTTCATTTTCGATTCTCCGACGGTATTATTCCTATTCCGGCGGTCGTATTTCAGGTGAGAAATATTATTTAGCTTTTATTATCGATTCGCAAGCTCGATGTTGAATTTTTTTTTTTTTCCTTCTTCTTATCCTTCTCCTTCTTCTCTTCTGTCGAAACTCGAGAGTCAAGAGTTGAGAGTCGAGAGTCGAAACTGCTGATTGACTCAGAAAAAAGAATGTCGTTTTTTTTTTTTTTAATGTCGAGTGTCAAGATGAAGTCTCAAAAGACTCCCTTCTTCTTCTTCTTCTCTGTCGAAGAATGTCGACTGTTTCTTTTTGTTCGCAGGTTACGAATGTCTGAAATTTTTTTTTTTTTTTTATTACTTCTGCTTCATCTTCTTCTTCTTCTTCTTCTTCTTCTTCTCTGCTCACCTTCCTTTCTTCTGCAACCTATTTATTGTTTGAATGTCGATTCCCCCCCGAATGTCGACCATCGAGTTTTCGAATGTCTGAATTTTTTTTTTTTAATCCTTCATTCTTATTCTTCTTCTTCTTCTTCTTCTCTGCTCATCTTCGTTTCTTCTGCAACCTATTTTTGTTTGAATGTTTTTTTTTTCCCGAAGGTCGACTGTAGAGTTTTGAATGTCGAGTTTCGAATGTTTGATTTTTTTTTTTTTTGTATCCTTCTTCTTCTTCTTCTCTGCTCACCTTCGTTTCTACTACAACTTATTTCTCATTTGAATGTCGTCTTTTTTTTTTCCCCGAATGTCGATTGTGGATTTCTTAACTGTCTGATTTTCCCCCCCGAATGTCAACTGTTGGAGTTTTCGGATGTCTGAATTTTTTTTTTTTTTTTTTGGAATCCTTATTCTCTGCTCACCTTGGTTTCTTCTGCAACTTATTTTTTTGTTTGAATGTCGACTTTTTTTTTCTTTTTTCCCCGAATGTCGACTGTCTAGTGTCTGACAATCTGAGTCGCATGCTGAGTCGACAGACTCTATTTTAGTTGGGTCATTATGTTTAGTTAATGCTATTAAATTTTATTAAATTCTGATTCATGTTGTTGACATGTTGTATCTTCAATGTCTATGTTGTATATTTCTTTTTGTGCATTGTACAGCATTAGTGTGAATATGGATCCTCCCACTGGTAGTAATTCTACACCAAGTGTTGCAAATGATCCTAGTAAAGATCAAGCCAGGAAGGCTAAATCAAAAGATCCTGGCTAGAAGTATGGATATTGGCCAGATTTGGCAAATAAAAATATTGTTCGATGTACTCTATGGGGTAGAGACTTGAACCAGGGGATCAAAAGATTAAAGCAACACTTGGCAGGTGGTTTTGGTGATGCAGCCAAGTGTAGTAAGGTATCTGCTGAGATATCAAGATAGATGCAACAATACATAGCAAAGAATCAAAAGAGGAGGATAGAGGATTTAGATGATCCTGTTCATAATGATGATTTGGATATATGTGTTGAGGGTCTTGAGGCTACAGAAGGGAATTTGCCTCCCCCCCCCCCCCCTCCCTCTCAAGAATCTAGAACTATCACAAGTCCAAGCTCTGGAACAGCTTCTAAAAGAAAGCAAGTTTTTCTACAACAATTAAGAGGTCCAATGAATACTTATGTGAGGAAAGCTCCTGAAAAAGTTGTTAGTGAGAGACATCAAAAAAAGAAGGAGCCCATGCAAACTACATTGCACAATCGGTTTCTATCACCTAAGCAGAAAAAGAAAACTGATAGTCACATTGCTGCTTGGATGTATGAGTGTGGGATTCCTTTTAATGTTGTTAAGTCTAGGAGCTTTGAGATAATGGTTAAATCCATTGCTCAGGCTAGGTCAGGGTACAGGCCTCCAAGCTATCATGAGGTGAGAGTACCTTTATTGATGTCTAAAAAAGAAAAAATTACAGAAATGAAAAAACAGCATGAAGTGTACTGGAAACAGTATGATTGCACCCTGATGTCTGATGGATGGACAGATAAAAGAGGAAGACATTTGATTAACTTTCTAGTTAACTGTCCAGAAGGGACATTCTTTCTTCGATCTGTTGATGCATCTCAGCATATTCAGGATGCTGATATGTTGTTCAAATTGTTAGATGATAAAATTCAAGAGATTGGAGAAGAAATGTGATCCAAGTGATTACAAACAATGCATCCAATTATAAATCAGTCGGTAAAAAACTCATAGAGAAGAGAACTACCCTATATTGGACACCTTGTACGGCTCACTATCTTGACCTTATGTTGGAAGAAGTGGGAAATATGAATGAATTTAAGAGTTCAATAAGCAAGGGTAGAAAAGTGACAACTTTTATTTATAGATACACCCGTTTACTTGAAGCTATGAGGGCTAAAACTGGTGGTCAAGATCTTATTAGAGCTGGAGTAACTAGATTTGCAACAACATTTCTGACACTTCAGAGTTTATTGAAACATAGTGATGCTTTGAAGCAATTATTTGTTTCAGATGATTGGACAAGAAACAATTTAGCAAGGACAGAGGCAGGAAAACAAGTGGCTGATACATTGCTTTCTGTCCAGTTTTGGAATCGTGTACAAGATTGCTTGAAAGCATCGAAGCCTATTGTAGCTGTATTGAGGATTGTAGACAGGGATGAGAAGCCTGCTATGCCAGAAATATACTTGGCAATAGAAGAGGCCAAAAAAAAAATAAAAGAACATTTTGGCGGTCAGGGAAGATTATGGAAGAAAGTGATCGACATCATTAATAGCCGTTGGGAATGTCAAATGGGGCGGCCTCTATATCTTGCGGCATTATTTCTTAATCCTGGAAAATTCTATAAGTATATTAATGATGAACTTGATGCGATAAAGAAAAGGAAAATCTTAAGGAAATTTCAGCATGCATTCAATCAAGTAGTTGAAAGAATGGTGTCTAATGTAAATGTGCAAGACAAAATTATGGATCAGGCAACTTCTTATTCACTTGTTCGAGGCATATTTGCAAGTGCACCCGCAATTAGACAACGGACTATCTTTAGTCCTTGTAAGTATTTTTTTTTAATTTAAACAGTTCAGTTCAGTGATTATTGTTGAAGTTTTAGCTTTATAATTTATTGTATGTTATACTTTGTACATGTAGTGAAATGGTGGACTAGTCATGGATGTGACACCCCTGAACTTACGAATATTGCATGCCGCATTTTAGGCTTGTGTTGCTCTTCTTCTGGTTGTGAACGCAACTGGAGTACATTTGAGTTTGTAAGTACTAACTAACTACAATTTGTATTTTGTAAATATTATATTTTTTTTGTTATGTACTAATTTTATTCTTTTAGAGAAGAATGACATAATTTGTCTTTTTATAAATTCAGATACACACCAAGAAGAGGAACAGACTAGAGCATCAACGCCTCAATGATCTAGTATACATCCAATATAATAGACGCCTTCAAGCAAGATTTAATGAAAGGCGTGAACAAAACCGGAATTATGATCCCCTCCTCTTAGATGAATTGGATTGGAGTTGTGAGTGGATGATTGGCCAAGAAGAGGAGGATCTCGTCCATGATGATCTCACATGGGCTGATGTAGATAGAGCAGTTGGGGCGTCAGCATCTACTGAGGGACGCAATAGAGTCACAAGAGCCCAAGCTTCTGGAAGCAATATCCACTACACACGCCGTGTGAGGAAGAGGGGTTCAGTTGAACATGAGTCAGACAATGAAGATCAAGAAGTGGAAGATGTTACTGTTAATGATGATGAGGATGTTGAGGATGATTTTGGACAGACGCATGATGATCATAGTGGAGGGGAGGAGCAAGAACGTGCAATAGACAGTAGTTTATTTGATGATTGATTTAACTTATAGAATTTTATGAATTTGGATGTGGATTTTTATTGAGTTATTATTTCTTATTGCATTGTCTAGTGCCTAGGATAATTTTAGATATATGAGAATTTCTTTCTAGCAATCTTGTTGTATATATTTTTATTGCAGGATTTATTACTTTTAGAGGAATAGAAGCAGAAGCATTTATTTTGGCATCATAGAGGTAAGTAACATTATAGTCTTCATCTTTACAGTCTTGCTTCTTACTTATATGCTACGATGTTTTAAGTTCTAAGTTCTTACTTTATTGATTTGTGATTTTTTGTTTATTGTAAATATGTTTCTTTATGTCCTATACTTTATTCTTTATTTGTTGTCTTGTTGGTTTTCTCATATTAATGAAATTATGTTTTAAATGTTGATTATTTATGTAGATCGTAGAATACTGCATATATATAAACATTAATATAGCATTAATATTTTAGAAATAAAAAAAAATACACTGGGAACGCCCTGGCGGCGCCTAGGCGCCCAGGATGGCCTCGATCGCCTTGGATCGCCTCGTCGCCTTGACAACTATGGTAGTGTGTACTGTTAATTCATTGTAACTACCATTATTCAAGTTTTTTGGAGAATATACAACAGGGAAGACCCTTTTTCTCTTCAGTTTTTGGTGCTTTACAAGGTTTTCAGCAAGCAAAAACCCTAGATTTATCAAATAGCTCTATGTTAGAGAGAGCTGCTGAAATTTAACAACACGTTAGTAGATGAAAGGTTTTCATGCAATCAATATGACCAAAGCAGCAAATTCTAAAGAAGGAACTGAATGACCCTGACAAGAAACCAACCTGAATTTTGCTTAGCCAGGTCTGTACCAGACTAACAAAGTCTTCACAAACACTTGAGCCATCAATACTACGGATTGATTTGTCAACAATCTCATCAAGACTCTGCACAGTAGGCAATAAATTAGACAAATTACATTTTAGTCCACTGAATAAGAAGGGATAGCCAGACCTATGCCCCAGTATAAAAATTGCACAAAGTAATAATCCTGCATAGCAAAGGAAAACAGCAGTGCAGTTCTTGACAATTCATCAAGGACACAACTAACTGATGTAGGACAGCCAAGGGTCTAGGTCTCCTACACTTACAGCTAAACCAGGTAATAAGTTACCTAATGGGTAGCTAGATAGGAAAGAGGACAGCAGCATACATGTCTTGCATTTAGAGATTTAGAGCTGAATTTTATCAAATAATGATCAATGTGTTCCTAACAGTGATTTACCAACCGAACAATGATCATTAGAGTGAAACAGGAATCAGCAATTAAAGACAGCATTCGACAAAGTATAATGCAGAAAATTTCAGTGTTCCTAAAATAATAACAGCTATGTTTAGTGCTTAGGAAAACCAATTTCAAGGAAATTCAGAAACAATTCAATATAAAGAAAATGAAATACTTACCAGAAAAACGATGCTGATATAAACATCACTACTGGGTGCTATGGGTAGTGAAATACTATTAACAGAAACTGGAATTACAGTATGCTGTCTATCGATGACAGAAACTGATAGTCTGATAGTGGGGATAAAGCCATAAAGGAATACTGAATGTTGCAGGCAGGGGTTAACAATGGCACATTTAATGTTCTTTAAAATAAGGCATATAACATGAACAGAAAAATCAAATTCGTGGTAAGTGGGAGGGGTACTTGATTACAGAAAGAAAAATACCCATATAGAAACAAGAGGAAAGAAGGATTCAGAAAGGGGGAATAGGGAATTTCAGGAATAACCAGAAAAGGGGGGAGGAAGAGAGGGGAAATTGAAAAAGAGAGAGACCTTACAGCCATAGAAAAGGTCCCATTTCATTTCATTTTCATTGCATAATTCGTTTCAGAAAAAATGGCCTTAAAAGGCCTACAGGGAAAACTGTGGGGGGCTGGGGAACTGCCTAAGGCAATACAGAATTAAAAATAACAAAAAAAAAAAAAAAAAAAACTGTAGAAGGGGTGGGGGGAACTGTTCACGTGAACAGTGAACAGCAGTGGTTTAGTTACCAAAAAAGAAAAAAAAAAGAACTATTCTAAAATATAACTGCTCACGTGAACAGTGAACAGTACATTCTGCCCTTCCCAGACCCTGCAGTAGAGGGAGCCTCGTGCACTGGGATGCCCTTTTTTATCTCCTGTAAAGCATTTACTCTTCAAATCTTTCAACCATACCACCAAGCAATTATTTGCTTATAAAATAAATCTTGATGTCCTGGTTTGTCAAAAAAAAAACTTCGTCTCATGAGCACATGAGAGAACTTGAAGGCACATCAATGCTAAATAAATGACCCAACAAAAAATCTCTATGATTACTGATTGAAAGGGTTTTAGTAGCAATGATTGCTGATTCTTTCTCAGACCATTTGGAACTGTTATGCTCCTCTTTAAGACATTCATTTCAGTGTGGTTTGATCTATGTTACCAGTACACACTTCAAATTATGAGTTGTACCTTCGTCCAGCACCTGATGAAAACAAATGAGAATGGAAGAGATGGAATCTTTGCCACACCAAACTGGATGGTTTATTGTATCCAGGTAATGTATTGTTGATTGTAAAAATTCTTCAGTTGACAAGTGTCTTTTGAACTACTATTTCATGAATTGTGTCTTCAATTTCAGTTGGTAGGTAATGAAATGCAAGGTAAACCACAACAATTAGAAAATTAGTCAAATTTTTATTAAAAATAAAAACATGAAATAATAGGGAAAGTGGAATAATAAAATGAGTAGTTATCAACACAACTTTTTGGAAAAACATAAGTATCAAAGCAGTTACGAGGATTTGGATAGAAGACAGTCAAACTTGCATATGTTAACACAGGACGAATTTTCCATCATAATTACCAACCATGAATGAGCTAACAAAGGCATGTGAGTGAGTCCCACGAAGTGGTATTCCAAACAATCTTCCAGCTGCAACATTGCTGTCAACAAAATATGCAGATATTAAATATACAGAAAATCAATAATGAAAACCATTGTCGAAGATCGAGGATGATGAGAAAACATGATCATTTAAGGAAGCATACAGCTCTTGTTTTTTCTGAGTATAATACAAGTTCTTATGACTAAGTTCCATGGTGAAATAAGTTTTTGTCACTGAAGTCCATACAAGCCACTTAATGAGTTTAACTTTTCAATTGAGCCTCATACCAATGAAAATTTTCCTTATCAATAACTATCAATTTTAGGAAAAATTACGAGTACCTCCCCTGTAGTTTGCCCATAACCCAGGTACACCCTAAACGTTTCAAACAATTACAATGATATCCCATAAAATCAAAACAAATTACAAAAATACCCAGTCCGTTAGTGATTTTCCATCAACTGACAACGCAAAGACAATGTTTAACTTATAATACCCAAAATGCCCAAATTATAACGTGAAAAGACTATTTTACCCTCACTAACTATTAGAACATTTCTTTCTTCCTCTCTCCTTCTAGACATTCTTCTGTTCGTGAACAAAAGAACGGCGATCTCCGTTCTCTTATCTCTTACCACGACCTCCCTTCTCTTCTCACAGTCGCCTTCAGAGCTGTCACCGCTTCCGGTATCCTTTTCTACAAACGGCACCACACAAGTAAATTCACCTTTCCTCTCTCTCTCATCTTCGTTTCTCCTTTCTCAACTATGGTTCCCTTTGGATTTTCAGAGATCTCTTTGCACCGTGAAAGGCACCACACTCAGCAGAAGGATCAGAGCTCCATTTTGACAAATGAGGCATCCTAACATACCGTTTTCTCTCTTCCTTTGATTATATCCTCTCTATATATAAACCACATTAAACCCTCTTCACACTCTAAGTTTCTTCTTCATATTCCACTCTCTTCATCTTGTTTTTCTTTAGGAAAGACTCAGAGAGAGAGATGGTGAAATTTTTGAAGCCACTCGAAGCTTAACTGATTCCAGAATGGAAGGATGCGTTGGTGAATTACTGGCAGTAGAAATCCAAAATGATCATGAGTTTGGGTTCTCCATCTTGGATCCCATTCGCTGCACTGCCAACAAACTTTCCAACCAATTCCACAATGGTGGCCACAAAAGCGAGATACTTTAGGTAGTAAAAAAATCAAATAATACACAAATCGTTCAATTCATTTCACTCTAAATTCTTCAATTCCATTCATTCTTTTATATCGGGTTGCATCTTTTGAAGGTAGAGTTAAAAAATTGAGCTTCATGTGAATTTCTATTATTAAGCCTCGCCGAATGTTGAAGAGAAAGTTTTGCCGGAGTTCACGTGCCGGAAGAGAAGCTTATGGTCGGAGCTCGTTGTGGAGAAAATGTTCTAGAGCAACGAAAATGATGGTTTGAAAGAAAAACGTTGAAAGTGAAATGTAAATGTGAAGTTTTAAGTGAAAAAGGAAGGTTAGAAAGGTATTTTTCATATGAAAGTGACTGTTTGCCTTTAAAGGATGTAGGGGTATATTTGTCCATTTAATCTTAAGTTTAACACCATCCAAAAAAAGGGGTACAATTTGTAATTGTTTGAAAGGTTTGGGGTGTACCTGGGTTTCGGGCAAACTACAAGGGAGGTACCTGTCCTACATTTTATCATGGCAAAAAAGAAAAAGAGAATAGAAGCAACACAACAACAAGAGTAAGTACGGAAGTAAAAGTCCCTAACAGAAATAAAACAACAACTAGAGAGAGAGATGCGCACATGAAAATATAACAAGGGACACAAAACTCTCAAGTCCAAAACCACCTTAAAGAGAGAGTTAAATCCCAAAGAAATCCTCAGCAAACAAGCAAAAATCAATAACTTGACTGAAATAACCTTGTTGCATCGAAGCCACCCATATAGCAATACTTTGAAGCACTTATTCCACCATCAGGCCCCTACATGTGAAAGAAATGTAAATTTCCTGATAAAGTCAGGGAAGCACTTCAGATCAAAGAAAATGGAGGTTCAAAACCTGTGCCCGACGAAGCCCAAACTCAAGTAGAGTTTTGGACTTCCCAGCAACAAATCGATGTCTTGCAGCATTTGTAGCAACTAGTGAAGCATAATTGACAAGGTTCACAAAAGGAGTTTCCAGAAGCTGAACCACCTGAAGCATTTCATAGAAAACATTCAGCATAATAATCACCAATAAATAGTGCACTCTCCCTCTGATGTACTTACAGCAACGGGTCCTTCAATTCGCAGTAAGGGTATCTTTGGGAAAACAACTGATCCCTCAGAGATAGCACACACTTCAACATCAGAACAGTCGATTCCCCTAAGATAATTGAAAAATCCATCCTATAGTGAAACAACAAATATAAATGGTTAACCACAGATAAAAGGTAGCAATCACAAATTTGATTACAGAGAAAACACATCTCATAGGACAGTGTGCTACCATAACTAACATGAGTATAAAAAGTCTAGCCATCAGCGCATAAAGAATTTTGTATTACATAGGAATTGAAACACCCTATAAACAAAAGGAAAGAAAAAAAATCTAATAGTTGTAGAAACTCCTGATTTGAACTATATGAACATCTAACCAGAAAGTGTCTTCAATGTCAGCTTCTTAGAAAGGCTCACTTGCAACAAAGCCAACATTTTAGACATGCATTACTGATCTAGTGGACTTGTGGATCCAGCCACATGACTCCCCTCAGCTTGGATGAAGATAAGGGTCAGTTTGATTCATTTGAAGGTTTCTGCAAAGATCCATATGCCAAATTTTTGAAGATCAGTTCAGCACTAACAGTGAGGTGGAGCACATCATTTTTCATATACATCTGGTTCAGTTTTCTGGTGGACTTGAAATTGGTTAGGTATCCATCTTTGTATTTGGGTGCAATTCTTTACTATCCAATCCCACCGGAATTTTTCTCTTCTTGTGTAGCCGTATGCTTCTCGTTTGGCATATACTTATTCTTTCTCTAATGAATAAAATATTTATTATCAAAAAGTAATAAAAGGAGTCCTCGTATTTTCATAAGTTGAATCTTACATTTATTTTAATGATGATAAAAATGCTAAATGCTTGAGAAGATTCAGCTTGGCTTTGATTGTTCCACCTATACGTCATTAATGAATGTCCCATTTATGGGTTCAACGTATATTTAAATTAGAACATTATAAACTCAATTTTTGAATATCCTACCTCACAATTAGGAGGCAATGATGAACGGAGAAAGGAAATCTCATCCTCTGTAAGTTTGAAATTGGCAATGAACTGAATGCACTCTTCTAGGCCAGCAAAGATGGTATATTCACCTCCAAAGGGGTTCTTCCGGAAGAATAAATCAAACCTAAAAAACACATCAAAGATTAGGAACACAAAAGAGCAATCCGAAGAATTGTAAGATAAATGAACCTTCTAGATAGTAGCCTTGGGACTACCTTCATATCCATTGAAGGTAGTGACTAGCAAGTCAAATAAGCAAAAGTTTTTGTTTATGCATTTGTACATGAAAGCTAGTATTGAATGGATGGGAAAGGAAAACAAAAAAAAAATTAAGTACAGAAGAAAAAAAATGGTGATAACTTTGGAAAACCAACACAGAAAAATAGATGCAAGTTAGAAATGCAGGTAACCACGGTGCACTTCAAGATTGCAAATACAGAGACGATTTTTGAACCTGAGCCAACATGTGGTGGAAAGAATATCATGTGGCACTCCAATTGGCACCTACAAATGTATAACTGATGTGGCTATGTTTAACTAAATTACTTCTAGCTGAAACCGACCATCAAATTCCTTAAAACACTTGCAAGAAAGTAACCTATGGTATGCATTTACTCTCACTACTAAATTCATAGGAGACAGGTAACTAGTAAGTCTAGTTTTTTAATCCATAATATATGGTCCCTCATAAACTACCTATGTGTTATGATTTTCTTAAAATATCTCTTACTTGAATTGTTTTGCAATAGCAATTAACTGGACTAGTATGTCTTCCTCTGTTTGCAGGATCCAGTTAATTACTTCTATTAAATTTGAGTTTCAAGTCTATTAGGTAGAAACTTGTAAGTTGTAACTTTGCATTAAGTATTTAGTATTCAAGACCTCAAAGCAGGTGTGCACATCCCACAAGAGCACCCCTTGCACAATAGTATGTTAGTCCCTTCATACACCAGAGGGCCCAAGAATGAAGAATCATGCAGTGATCATCAAACCATCTTCAAGCATATATAGTAGTAATTAGTCTAATATGATGTACTCAAGATTTGTCGTAGCTTGTTCCTAACATGTACATGTTTACTATACTTTCACAAAACTCAGCTCCCATGCATTGGCAGATGCAGAAATGAATTCCTTTCATTTCCCCCTTTTTTTTGACAGGGAATATATGTATATATATATATATATATATATATATACACATTCAGTTTGCCCGTGTATGATACTGCACGACAGAGCCTACGGAATTTTTGTAACTATCAGCAAATTCTTTGGATGCAGAGCCCATTCTATTATAAAACACCTCCTCCTCCCCCCCCGGCGCCCCAACCCACCACCCACACCAAAAAAAAAACCCCAACCCCCCCTTTTGATAAAGAAATATTATAATATATATGTTAATGGAATCTACAGAGGAAGTAAGTGAACAGATAAGACAACGGGGAAGGAATGAAGGATGGGAAGTGGTGGAGACATTAAACAGACTTGACAGCTAAAGCGCTGCTGAATTCCCACTCGAGTTAACTTGCCAGAATGTCACTTCCTATTCAAAGGGCCCATATTTGATCTTCAATAGATAATTTCCCAATAGCTAACAACCTTCACGGCTTTGACAGATTCTTTTTAGTTATTAAACAAAACAGAGGTTCGGACCTGGCAAAGCTCAAAGTATTTCTTGGAGCACCTAGCCAACAGATAACTATTTAAATCGTTACATTTTTACAAAAGATTCTAAGGCCGGGTGTGAAAATAATGAATCAAAAGTCAATATTTTTCCCCTTAAGCAATGGATTAAAATCGGTGCTCATAGAGTTTTACAGGTATCATCATCAATAAGGAACAAAGGTTAAAGAACTGCTACTCCATCATAACTCAATACGAAAAACTACTAAGAAAAAGACATAGAATTCAATTACGCAACTACATACATAGCTTATTCAAGAAATCAGAATTCAAGTAACTTTACTTACACAGCTCGTTCTTGATGTTTGCCGGCTTTCCAGTAAGCGTAAGCCATAGTGAACTGATAAAGATCTGTAAGAAGTGGCGTAACCATGGGATTTGTCGGTCCATGGAGACTGGAATGCGATTGCTCTTCCTTCGGTCCATTCGCTTTCGCCTCCATCTTCTTCTGCAAGAACCTCCTACTCTCTCTCACCCTCTACTCTCTCCCTCTCCCTCTCCCTCTCCCTCTCCCGCGCGCTCTCTCACGTTCGTCTTCTTTTTGTTAACTATTTAATTATCGTCCTTACAATGATAATGAGCAAAAAATGATTCTAAAGTATGAAATGTGGGTCCCACATCCGTCAGCACCGTCCGTCTCTTTGTTTTTTAGCGTGTTGTAAAAGCATGAGTCCAAATTCGTCTCGATCCTCGCAATTTCTCCCTCTCTTTCGTAGTTGTTTCATTGGAGGATTGGAAACGAAAAGACTGACCATATAAGAAGAGTCGACTCATTAGCCAATAATGATGAATCTCAAGTTGTCCCGGGATCCAACCGCTGAAGTTTACTGGTACATATACTGATACGGTAACATGGACATCGGATGAAAGTCGATGCAACTAATCAATAATAGCGATTTTTATCCCTGGAGGATTACTCAAGGCTCAAGCCTGTATATGTGGGGCTTGGATCCTCTCCAACTGTTTAGCCATCTGTATGGACTATGATGTCCGACATGGATGTTAATTTATCCCAGTCTATTCAATAGACGACTGACAAATTGAGTGATAAGAGAGAATCTTTTTCCATATATATAACTTATATTTATTATACCTGTTTTATATTATTTATTTCTTCATGGGACAAACTCATTTGAGCTGTCAATCCTCATCTTGCCACATTGGATGATAATATGGTAGATGGTACATGGTCATGATTGGCCCTGTGTCTTATTTTAAAACCTAATTAAATTAAATATGTGTCCTTTTATGTATTGATATGCATCTTCATATTTGTTCATACATG